>CM060707.1:137050713-137650713 GCA_030686995.1 Artemisia argyi
TATGCAGGGGCGATAAAATTTGCGCGCTCAGAAGGGTTGATACCGGCACCCGAACCAACACATGCTATAGCTGCAGCGATTCGGGAAGCACTTCATTGCAAAGAGAGTGGAGAGTCAAAAGTGATACTCATGGCAATGTGTGGGCATGGCCATTTTGATCTTCCTGCTTACGAAAAGTACTTGCAGGGTGCCATGGTTGACTTGTCTTTCTCAGAAGACAAGATACAAGCTTCTCTTGCCAATATTCCACAACTGTCCTAAAAGGTTACACATTTGTCACTCTGACTTTGATATCATAGAGTTGTATTTTGTATACGAGTAATGACACAGTTTGTTGCTAATAAAACCATCAATAAGCAATGTATTACAACTGACGAGTAGCAACCCTCTTATGTACAATGTTCTTGATACTGTGTTTCGCTTACTATTGGTAACAAGAGCATTTTTGTACTTTCATATGAAATCTGCTATAGCATCTCCTAGTTACTAGTTTATTGGAGATAAAGGGTGACCGGTGTCAAAATAAAAACATCCACCACACGCGCATGCCTGGGAAGGGGGAGGGGGGTTGTAACAGGTCTTGTAATAAAATGGTTAAGTTCAGGTATGGGTCGGGGTAAGTTTAGACATGGACGGATCGGGTCAGGGATGTTTGACCCGTTACACATACGTTTTTGGGCGACTTTGACATATGTGACCCGTTCAGCCCATTTCTGTTTTAGCAAATTCTTTTTTAATTCTCTTTATACTTACCCGGTTGATCTGTAGAGTAGCATTGCTGCGTATGGCCCTCAACTTGCGGAGCTTGAGAATCTTGCCTCGGGTTTGGCCTCATATGCACCATGCACTTCTCATAATAGAAATAACCATGAAACTAAACAAAGTGCTTTCTTAAATTAATCATATGAAACAGAGATAGAACTGTCATTACAAAAATTAAAAATAATAAAAATAAGTTAACTACATTACATACATGTTCAAATAATAAAACAAACCATTTGATTGTTCATTTTACTCAAAACCACCCATCGAAGAGAAGAGATTGCAGACGAAGAGGAAAATAACAGCAATAAGTGAATATCCACGAACCTTATCTTGGTTCATCTGGTAAGTCGCCATTCGCGCTGCCTTACACGAATTGCAATTGTAACATTTGGCATGCAAAGGCTTCTTTAATGTTGCATTGGCCCATTTTAGGCAATCATCGTGTTCACTTAAATCTTTAAACGAAATCAAGTCGCGTGCACATCTTGGCGGAGCCTTACAACACCCCTCCTGAAACCACAAGTTCATCACATCATCAGTTAATGATGATTAATCAATTATAATATATAAGAAATACCGTATTACATGAATGGTCCATGTTGCTTGCTCAAATTACGAACATGAACCATTCTTGTTACGGAGTATTTGTTATGATCATAATGCGACGTACTCTGAAATATTCATAGAATTCTTCTATTTTCCAATCATCTTTTGCCCAAAATTTCTCAGGTCCACGTGCTTCTTCGCAAAACTGTATATCATTCAAGCACTCATCAACATCTGACCACGCGTGTTCTGAAGCCATAGCCTCGATCAGCATTGGTTTATACTCTTCATCCAGAGGCGAGTTATTCTTATAAACTTCCTCAAAAGTCATTTTTGTGGGTTTTCTGAGCCACCCGAACATAAGCAAACGCCAGACCATGATTCCAATAACACAAATAATCCCAATGTTTATCAAGAAAGTAAAGAACCATTGAAACAATTTGAGTTTACAGACGATTGACATTAGCCCGAGGATGCATGAAACCAATACGAGGGTCATTAGCCATGTTGGCCATAATACAGTGTCCTCTAAACATGTTTCATTATGAAGGTTAACCACCCGCATGCCTATGTCCACAAACCTTCTGCCTAGCAAATATATTGAGCCTGCGGTGCCACCCATTAACCAAATGGTCAGCAACAGTTTCGCAAACATTCCCATTGTTACTTCCTCTCTATTCTGCGTCAAAAAACGTTATTTGGAAAAGTTAACGTTTGCTCTAGGAATGACTGGTGTTTGTAAATTTGTTAGTTATGGTTGTTTTTTCCGTTATGAAATTTGATTTTAAGAGAACATTTTTATTGTCCGAATATATCTCTCACCCACTCTTTCCATAAAGGGAATAACGTTGGATTGCTAATCTGTTAGATGGTTGTTTTTCTAAATTGTTGGGATTTAATATGATCATGCAGAAACTAACATCCTATTTTGGGTACAATCGTGGATAAGTGAAAATGTATATTTGACTATTTGAGTACTTCATGTATGATGTGTGTAACCCGGTGAGGTGGTGTATATATGAGTCAAAATAGCTTTTCCGCTCAAATGAGCCGGATAGGAAAAATCTCATCCGTTTATCACATGTGTAACTCAAAAAAAAAAAAAAAAAAAAAAAAAAAAAAAAAAAAAAAATCCATATATAAACTTCTGATTATGCTACGTTGTAAATCTTTGCTAGAAATGTTAGACACAAGAATTAGAAGAAAAAACCATTTCATAACATTTTACTCCTATCATAAGATCTCCAATATGTTTACAACTTACAAGAATACCAAAATTTGGTATTTTACTTATTGATTAGGCTCCAATAATATTTTCTAGTATCTATTTTTACAACTGACTTTTTATATTGGGAAAATTGTCCAGAAATGCATCTAACTTGCCATCTTTTGCTTTTGTATACCATTAACTTTTTTTTCCTATTGTATATACGAACTTTCTTAACCTTCCTATTGTATACACGGACTTTCTTAATCTTCTTATTGTATACATGAATCTGACGTGGCATGGAGTTAATTACAGAAATTTACATGAATCGTCCCTGTGGCTCAAAACAATTACACCATTCGTCCTTGAAACAATTACATAAAAGGTCCCTGTAGCTCAAGAGTTAAAATATTTGCATCGTTAGTCCTTATTGAGTTAAAATATTTGCATCGTTAGTTCTCATTGACCATTGAGTTAAAATATTTGCATCGTTAGTCCTCATTGAGTTTAGTCCTCATTGACTATCGAGTTAAAATATTTGCATCGTTAGTCCCCATGGAGTTAAAATATTTGCATTGTTAGTCCTCATTGACTATTAATACGTTTTTATCCCTTTTCGTTAGTTTTTCTTACGTTTTCGTCCGTTTTTCTCATGTTTTCATAGGTTTTTATCAGTGTTCGTCCGTTTTTATACGTTTTCATTCATATTTCTCATTTTTTTATCCGCTTCTTCCGTTTTTCTCACGTTTTCATATGTTTTTATCCGTGTTCATACAACAGTTTGAAACTTTTTATAAAGCAGTTTGAAACTTTTTAAAATATAAGTTCTAAAATATTAAGACAGCATACTTAATTATTATAGTAAATTTTAATAAGTATAGTTATAATAGCATTAGTTACATGGCCGTCTATGAATTATTGTAAATTTTGAGGATCGTGGACGAAATTACATAATGTGACATTTCGAGAAGAAATGTATATATAAAGTGTCACCGTTTATAAAATATAATGCAACTAGTTATCTAAACATTAAACATATTACTTTAGCTCATTTCATACCAGTAATTATTATTGTTTTTTTCTTCTAAAACATTCATGGTTACCTAGTTTGATAAGGAGTGAAACTAATCACTAGGACTCCTTCCATCCCTAAAAACCATGAAATGACCACATCAACCTTCAAAAAAAAAGTCTTTGCCTAGTAATCCTTCCATCCCTAAATAAATTAATACTCATGAAACCAAGGTTGTGGGTAGTGGTGGTGGTGGGTAGTGGTGGGTAGTGGTGGCGGTGGTAGGTTGGTGGTGGTAGCGGTGGGTGGTGGTGGTGGTGGTGATGGGTGGTGGTGGCGGTGGTGGGTGGTGGCGGTGGGTGGTGGTAGGTGGCGGTGGGTGGTGGTGGCGGTAGGTGGTGGGTGGCGGAGGTGGGGGTGGGTGGTGGTGGCGGTGGTGGGTGGAGGTAGTGGTGGTGGCAGTGGGTGGTGGTGGGCGGTGGTGGTGGGTGGCGGGTGGCGATGGCGGTGGGTGGCAGTGAGGACTAACGATGCAAATATTTTAACGTAATAGTCAATGAGAAGTAACGATGCAAATATTTTAACTCAATAAGGACTAACGATGCAAATATTTTAACTCTTGAGCTACAGGGACCTTTTATGTAATTGTTTCAAGGACGAATGGTGTAATTGTTTTGAGCCACAGGGACGATTCATGTAAATTTATGTAATTAACTCCATGCCACGTCAGATTCATGTATACAATAGAAGATTAAGAAAGTTCGTGTATACAATAGGAAAAAAAAAGTTCATGGTATATAAAAGCAAAAGGTGGCAAGTTAGATGCATTTCTGGACAATTTTCCCTTTTATATTCAAATGATCTATGCAATCTAAGAGTGTGTAGTGATGATAAACATAATCATTGCCAACTCAGCAACGCACCGGCTTTCACTTCACCATTAACATAACCAACATAGGGTAATAAGACAACCAACTTTTTATTTTATTTTTTTTCTTTTTTTAAAGATTTTCCAAAATAATATTTAAGCATTACAAGTTCTAAAACTATGTTCACCAATGCACCAATACATCAATTTAACTTATATAATTATGTTATTTTTAAAATATCCTCTCACTCAAAAGTATAAACCAAGCAAGCTACTAATGAATATAATGTAAATTTAGCCGACACCTATATCTGTTTCAAATACAACTAACATACAATACTTTAATAAGTGTATCATCTTGCGCTAGATGCAACAAAGGATGAGTCCTTTTTCCTTCTCGCGAACGAAGTTCAGAATCAACAAGGGTTCGTAGAACGAAGGGAGTGTACAAATGGGTCGTAGCCTCAGTTTTTCACACCGTTTAAGAAAAACATAATAATTATTATTACATTCTCACTCTTATTATTATTATTATTATTATTATTATTATTATTATTATTATTTGCAAAATGACATTTAGCTTTGAATGAAGTTTGTAATTTTTAATATTATTAGGTGTAATATGATAAACTTGTTATATTATTCACAACTATATTTGGAATTAGACAATAATTTTGAGACGAGGAATGCTAGTCTCACTCAATATATATATATATATATATATATATATATATATATATATATATATATATATATATAAATATATATAAATCTCACACGTATACATGTCGTTCAAATATTAAAAGTGAAAGTAAGAAAGAGAAAATACAACATAATTTAATTGGTGCAACTCATTTGCCACATGTGTATGCGGGATTTTTTAAAAAAAATTTGTGTGAGTCTAGCATTTCTTTTTTGAGACAACTAAAAATGGAAAGAGGGACTATTAATTTGAGATGGAGGGAGTACGTGTCAAAAAAGTAATCTTGAATACATTTTCAAAAGGAAATGCGTGACCAATTATCTTTCCAAGTAAGTAAGTAAAAAGAAAGGACCCAATAAAATTAAGGAACAACCGAATGGCGGTAGAAAGAGGCGTCCACTAGTACTAAGAGTGACGCCTAAGAGGACGATTGTTGCATTGCCACAAATTCGTGAATTCTTTCTTGCATTTTTGTAGCTAAAGAAAAACACATGTAAGAAACGCACTATCACCAAAACACTTGTCATATATAATGAAAACAAACCGTTTGTTTCATTAGCTAGTTTTTTTTTTTTTTTTTTTTTTTTTTTTTTTTTTTTTTTTTTATTGGTTAACATGAACGTAACCAACCTTTTGGATCGAAAAGAATAAATTAATTAATTTGAGAATACCTATTCATTAAAAAGAGTATGAATATAAATTAAGATGATTATAATTTCGTAATAAAAAGTTATTGTTAGTAATTTAAAGACAAAACAAATAAACAAAGTGGAAACTTTATTCAGATTACCAAACCAAATACTCCATCCGTCCCAAATTTACAGTCCCTCTTTTTATTTTGGGTTGTCCCAAAATTATTGTCCATTTCCAAATATGGTTGTGAATAATGTAGTAAGTTTACCATATTGTACATAATGTTTCTAAAAATTACAAACATCATTCAATGATTTAATTAATTCTATAAGGGTAAAAGCGACATTTTGCAAAAAAGTAAGAGAGAGAATGCAGTAATGATTATGTTTTTTTAAACTGTGTGTTTTTTTGTCGGCGGACAATAATTTTAGAACGGAGGTAGTACAAAAGTACCAAACCCAAAATTGTAATTCAAAAGTACCAATTTCTAATTCAAATATACAAAGAAAACTAATGCTATCAATTTCTATTTATATAGAAACTAAAAGATTGCATAATCCTAAAGCAACTCAAATTAGGGAACATAACAAAAACTAGTTAGGGTCCGTTTGATTTCTATATGGGTTTGTAATTGGATTTGGAATTATTATAGGTTTGAAAGAAAAGTAGGAAAGAGAAAATAAATGATACTACCTCCGTCCCATTTAAAGTGTCCACTTTCATAATGCACAAAGTTTTAGGAGATTCCACTAACTAAACTCTCCACCAATCAAATATTACTTTTACCCACTAAACTCTCATCTTATTGGTTGGAAGGTACAAGTGGACACTTTAAATGGGACATGCAAAGATTCCATTGTGGACACTTTAAATGGGACGGAGGGAGTAGTATTAAAAATTGTTTGTTTTATATATTGGATTATAAATTTTGATTGATTATTATAATTATTATAAATTAAAGTAAAATGTGGACCGCTATTTTAAAATAAAAGGTAACAAACTTGTGGTAGAAAATTTGTACTGACAATTGCCCACTAGGATTTGAGTGAAACCTACCAAATCTATGTGGAATGAGGTAATTGGCAATCTATCATTCGAATCTTTTAAATCCATAAAACAAACAACAACAATGAATTAAATACTTATTCCATATGGTCAAAACCCATAAAGCAAACAACCCCTTACTATCTATCCAAACCCAAATTTACAAAACAACCCTTAAAGTTTAAGTTACCTTCTAACAATTTCTACCGAGACTTAAACTCTTCCACTTGTTTCAAATCAAATTCAAAATTTCAAACGCTAGGGATACTAGCCGAATTTACATCAAACGAACGATTCCCAAAAAATGATCCAAAACAAACAGCGAAAACCTTAAAACGAACAATCAAACGTTCACCACAAATTCAAAACGGCTAACCAAACAAACAAATCGGTTCAAACGATCTTCAACAAAGACAATCAAATTTGGCAACCAACTTCAAAGGCCCGACAAACAAATATCCAAATTTCCGAAACTCACAAATTCCAACGATCGAACAAAATCCAAATGACCTGATTATAACCAAGTCTTCAAACACCAAAGCGATCTTCAAACTTCAAATACCAAACTCAAATTCAAATTACCCACTTATTTTATAAGTATTACAATCAAGCTTCAAACTTATTATCTAATTATCAAGCAAATTCAAGTTAGAAAAAAACTTGACGCATGGGCTCTTATAATTCTAATGGCCCACACCCACTTATTACTCTAAGAATTACGGTCCAAATTCAAATTCAAATAACAAATAACTTTACAAACAAAACTTAAGAACCTAATTCCCAAAACGAGTTCGACGGGTCCAAAGAAACAAAAGGGTAGTCACGAAAAAACAAAAAATATCTTATCTTCAATCGCTTCACTAATAATAATCTATACCCTATCCAAAAGTAATCCCAAATTACAAAAACATTCCCATAAGCACAAGTCTAATCCAGAATCCCAAGTGAGATTATCAACGTCCAATTCTAAGCATACCAATTTAATAAAAAAAGGCAAATATTGGGTACGATTGATCCACCAAAATCCCAACACTCAAAAAACTAAATTTCAAGTACAAGAACCGACTAACGAATCAAATCCAAAATTATTCTTCCATTACAAATTCGAATATCCAAACCATAATATGAACCAATCTAGTCACTATATCAATACAAACGATTCTTCAATTCCATAAAGCAAATAACCTTTGATCCAAAATAACCCGAATCTTTTTTTTTTTTTTTTTTTTTTTTTTTCTTATTCTTCATCTTCAGCCTAGCTCTGGTATTACTTGTTGATAATTCAAATACGAAAAAAACAAAAAAAAAAAAAAAAAACAAACAAACGGAGCAGAAACTTTATTCTTTTACTGAAACAAATACAAAACCAATTTCAAATGTACTAAACACAAAATTTTAATTCAAAAGTACCAAATTAAAAAAAAAAAAAAAAAAAAAAAAAAAAAAAACTAATGCTTTTAATTTCTATAGAGTAACTAAAGGATTGCTTAACCTAAAGTAACTCAAATTAGGAAACATAACAAAAACTAATTAATATCTATCTAAAACCGAATTTACCAAACAACCTTTAAAGTTTAAGTCACGTTCTAATAGTTACATACCTGGAAATATGATGATTCACAAAGAATTGTGTTGATATAAATAATGTATAAAAACATTATTAATATCTTTCGATATCCTTAAGTTTTGACGATCACAAAATATAAGAACATTAAACGCAAAGTTAATACGTAAACAAGTTTTAAGCAAGTTTATATCATCTCATCCAACATAATCACTTAAGGTATAAATAAACAAGTGACTAATACATTTTATGATCAAAGGGATGTTTATTTAAATAATACAATGTTTAGAAAATTAAATAAACTTATTATATATTTTTGAAAAACATTTTTGGTAATAAAGGAAAATGTTTTATTCATAATAAATATATGAATTCAAAATTTTAACCAAAATCAGTTAGTTTTTCACCAAATAAACTTTCCCCAGAAAAAGACAAGAAAACTGCAGTTTTCGTCTGGGCGGCCCCCTTAATTTTAAGGGGGCCGACACACAATTAAGGGGACCGGCCACGCTCCCCTGTCAGAAATTTTTCTCACCTCTTGCACGAAAATTTTCAGATCCAAATCTCTCTACACATCCTCCTAAAAACCCTTTGATCATATAATTGTTAATCCTTGTTTCAAGTGATTCATTCCCTCACCTCTCATCTCTCAAAGTGCAAGAGAAGAATACTCCTTCAACATCAAGTTGTGAAGTATTGTAAATTTGTGTATATAGTCTAGTTGTTGTGTACATTCATTGTAAAGGTGTGATAGTAGTGTAACTAGATAGATCTAGGAGTAGAAGTTGTGAATAGAAGTAGCGAGATATAAGTAGTGGTGTGAAGAAGAAGTAGTGAAGTAGTGTGAAGTTGTGAAGTAGTAGTGGTGTGTACAAGTTGTGAAGAAGATGTGCCAAGTCGTGAAGAAGTTGTGTAGAAGGTGTGAATAAGTTGTGACAAAGTTGTGGTGTGTATATTGGTGTGTAAGGTTTTCTCCGCCATAAGGGAGCTTGTTGACATAGTGAAGAAAACTCTCGAGTAGGTGACTCGAGGAGTGGAGTAGGGCAAGGAAGGTGTCCTTGTAGCCGAACCACTATAAATCCTTTGTCTCGCGGTTAGATCTTTCCATATCTTACTTATTATCTTGCTTATATCGTTATTACTTTTGTAGACGTAGACGTATATGTATAGTTGCTCATATAGTGCTAGTATTAATTTTACTTAAAGATCAAACAAAAGTTTCATTCACAAAACAAAGTTTTTACAATCAAATTAAAAAGGTAATATACATTTAATTGATCATTTCGATCAAGTATAGTTTTCATACAAAATATAACTAAGGATTATAAAATAAACGTTTACTTACTTATCTCTCGTATATAGCTATAATTGTTTATATTATGCATGTGTTGATTTCACATACTTAGTTTGCATTATTATTATTGCTCATACTTAGATATAGTTGTTCATATTGTTCAAGACTTAAATTCACATAAGATCGAATCAAAGTTTTAAGAGTAAACAAAACTTTTAAACAACTAAGTTTTCATAAAACTAAAAAGACGTAAAACTATTCAACCCCCTCTTCTAGTTTTTCACAATTGGCATCAGAGCTACGTTAAACAAGATTTTTAAAATATACTGTATTTTAAAACTTGTATCGATCTATGGAATCGGAAAAATATTTAGAAGGGCAATCTATGCAAAGACCACCACTATTTGAAAGTGATGGATTTTTATATTGGAAAAATAGATTTGAAACTTATGTGAAATCGAAATATCTTGATCTTTGACATGTCATTACCTTTGGTGATTTTTCCCCTATTCAATATAATTTTGAAACTAAAAAGGATGAAATAGTATCTTTTGAAAAACAAAATGATGATTTGAAAAAGAAACTAGCAAAAAATAATGAGGCTAAAATGGTTATTTATAATGCGTTACCACGCAAAGAATATGAAAGAATTTTTATGTGTAAAACCGCAAAAGAAATTTGGGATTCTTTATTAATTACTCACCAAGGTAATAGTCAAGTCAAAGATAATAAAATAGATCTTCTTGTTCAACAATATGAACAATTTACGATTCCGGAAGAGGAATCAATTGATAATGCTTTTGCTAGGTTTAACACTATCATCACAAGTTTAAAAGCACTTGATGAGAATTTTTCTGGTAAGAATTTTGTTAGGAAATTTCTTAGGGCTCTTCATCCAAAATGGCGAGCTAAAGTTACGACGATTGAAGAATCGAAGAACTTGTCAACTCTTCAACTTGACGAGTTGATCGGCAACTTGAAAGTCTACGAAGCGATAATAAAGAAAGACTCCGAGATGGTCAAAGGAAAAAATGAGCAAAGCAAATCGATTGTGTTGAAAGCGAGAAGGGACTCTAGTGACGAAGAATGCTCAACCTCCAAAAGTGACGATGAAGAGTATGTTATGGCCGTACGAGACTTCAAGAAATTCTTCAAAAGACGAGGAAGATATGTTAGGCAACCATATAATGAAAGAAAGTGTCACACCCCGCCGAAGGCGGAAACACGAGGTGCAACGAAATCAATATACATTGCCAAAGAGAAATAGAACAATACCATAATTTACATTAAAGGAAAAGTATATCATTACAACATTGTTATAGCCGACATTGGCAACTTAAAATATAAAGTTTGGTTCCCAAAAGATAGAATTTTAGTACATAATGATCAGTAGTGACATGTGAAAACTTCATTATGCAAAGACCTTGAAGAAAAGCTTACTGACGATCATCTGAAATGCATGAGAGAAAACGGGTCAACTATGAAAATAGTTGGTGAGTACATACGTTTTATATAATATGAAAACCTTCAAGAGAGAGTATAAGTTTTTAGTCTTAGAGAATAGTCCACAAGGCAAAGGCGTTGTCAATCCACTCAGTTGCAAGTCCCGCCCATACAAGACTTGTAACCTGTGTGTTCACAACCCATTCCGTAAAAAGTTGTATGTCTAGTAGTCATGTACACGTGGTCAATATAGTTTATAATAAGGGCACATAGTATATAAGAAAGTATGTGGCAAGGCTCCTAAAATAAATAATATGCGTTCCGTAGACAGGGGAACGAGAGGTTGGCCGACCTCAAATAGCGCTATTCATACTACCTACTGCTCCACACAAGGAAGCCGTACGAACGGTACGTATAAACTGGAGTGCGAACGGCAAACCAGTCGGAGACTAACAATTGCGGATGTACGAACAGTACATCATTCACAAACTATCATATACTATTAAGTCAAAGCTACTCCGTTGACAGGGGAGATTTTATATTGTTGCTCCATAGACAGGGGAGACTTTAGGTCATAGTACGTACGGTACATTAAGTTCAAAGTTTGAGTCATGTTCAAACAAGTTATAAGGTCAAAACAAGTTAAAGGAGTTCATAATAGTCAAAGGGTTCAAAACAATGTTCAAGGAGTTCAATTAATAATTCATGCATCCACCCCAAAACGATTAAAATAGTTAGAAAAAGGGGTTCGTGAATACTCACCACAAGCAATAAGTAATGCCTTACAAGTGTGCACGGGAAACGACGCGCGATGCTCTAACCACAACTTGAAAATATAGGATTTTTAGAATGATCAAGAACAAATAACCCCCAATGGTTCCTCCAAATCGATATGTAGTTAATATAAGACCCGTAATAGCGCAAATAAACCTTGAAATACCCAAAACCGAAATTCTTCTTCCTATTTTACACCTTGGCCGAATGTTTTGAGGTAGTGGGAGAGTGTGTGTATTTTTCTTGCACTTAGTGAAATTATTATGCTAGTTCCTTTATATATATATATATAGCAAAAATATCTTAAAGTTTATTATATAAAATGAGAGTTAGTAAACATCAATTGAAGTTTTGGTCAAAACAAGTAAAAAGGGGATGGGGAGATCGGCTCAAATCAGAGGAAAGAAAAAGTATGGCTTGTCATAGATTTTGTAAGAACTTGTCTTTAAATATCTAGATTTAACGATTTAAAATGTAATATGCAATTATTTAGGTATTAAGTTAGCTAGCAATAAATTTTAGTGGAACAAAATAGAGTGCAATAAAGTTGTAAAAATTATAGAAATGTATTTTGTGTAAGTATTGGGTGTTTAAATAATTTTCGTTTCAAAATACTTAAGTTATCGTAAATATATATATATATATATATATATATATATATATATATATATATATATATATATATATTATAAATGAATTTAAAACACCGGGTAAAATAATACTAAAATATTTGTAACATTGTAATAAGTATGAAAATATATTAGAACCATTGTCGGGAGTATCGGGTATATTGTTCGTGCACAAAAATCGTGTAAAAGCGTTTATTTAATAAATGAATATGAATGACTAAAAATGCAAACACAGGCAAGACCCAAAATGAATATGATGATACTGGTAATATGTAGACTAACTCTAGTCTATATGTGATGCACAAAAATGAGGTCTCTCGGATACGTGATTTAATTATCGTAAAACTTAATTTTTCGGAAAATAGTGAATAGTAAAAACTACGATAATGAATAGTAACTTGTGAATAGTAAATTGTTGAGGTTTGTAAACAAATGTAGGCGTGGAAAATTATGGGTTGTTACAGAAAGTGTTTCAAGTGTGGAGATCCTAATCATCTTATTGGAGAATGTCCGAAATTGTCAAGAAGTCAAAACCACAAGGCCTTTGTAGGAGAAGCATGGAGCGATAGTGACAATGATGAAAAAGAGACAACAATAGAAGAAAAGTGTCTCTTGGCAAAGGCATCCGAAGAGGTACGTTCCGAAACCAAATACTATAGTGATAAAAACCTATCTTTAGATGAAAAAGACCTATATAATGAATATAGTAGGTTATACAAAGTCATGACTAAAAATAAATCACTAAAACATATTAATAATCAATTAGAAACTAAGGTACTTGAATTAAAAATCAAACTACAACATTTAGAAAAAGGAAAAGAAGTTTTTATAGAATGTGAAACATGTCTAGAGGTCATAAATGAAAACGAAAAACTTAAAGATAAAATTTCCAAACTTGACAAAGTTGAAAATAGTTGTAACTCACTTAAGAAAATAATAAGTGTTCAAGGAACTTCGGTAAATAAAACCGGCGTTGGATTCAACTCAACTAATTTTTCAACTAGTGAAAATAAAAATGTAAAGTTTGAATGTAAACTTAGTAAACAAAAACTCTTAGATTCAAAACCTAAGTATATACTTGTAAAAGATAGAAAAATACCTATTGCGAGTGATGAGGAAGTAAAAAGTTTTTATAAACCATCACTAAAAGCCAAAACCGGATTTTCTAAACCAAAATTAAGATCTAAAACTCCACCTCCAAATAGACCAAATAATCCTCATCCTCGATCTAAAACACCTTAACCTAGAAGAAATCAAGGTAGGTAAAACCTTTCTAATAACAGTCACCCAATGTGGATTTATCCACATAAACCAAGCTTTAGCCCATGGAGAATATTTTCACCATACATGCATCCTAGTCAATTGCAAACCATGTTTGGTTCAAATAACTTTGGACCAATAAGACCATGGGAACCAAGTGGCTAAGTTTTCACTTTTCGAAACTATTGGAATCTCATCTACAAATGGCTTCTATAAGTCAACATGGCAACTTGAAGTTTTTTGAAGAAAATTTATTGAATACTAAAAGGTACGCATTTCTTTTAAGTTTATCGTTAAAATTTATATTCTTAGATTAATAACTAGTTAGAATAATGTTTAGTTATATAGCTAGTAATACTTACTTGCTCACATATTATGAACCCCTCTTAGTTGGCTTTCCTTGGATTTAAATTAAAACTGTTCGTTGTCGAACAACATAAAAAATGGAAATCTTCTATGTCCACTAGTAGAAAACTCATGGTGATGAAGTGAAATGAGTTAAGTAGATTAATCGTTAATATATAAGTAAGACTAGATCCCTCGCATAAGAAAACTATGGATGAAACAAGCTCTCGAAGACTATGGCATTAGGTTAGAAAATATTCATATTATACGCAATAACAAAGGTGCTATAGAAATACGTCATCACTTTCTTAGGGACATTATACAAAAAGTAAATATAACAATAGAGAAGGTAGCTTCGGAAGGTAACATTGCCGATATAGTCACTAAGCCTCTTAAGCGTGATTTACTTAACTACTTACTTTTAGGATTAGGAATGATGGAGCAAATTGATTAAATTCTTGTAATACTTAACATCTTCTGAAAAATCAAAGTTCTGAAAAAATTTCTTTGTCAGATGGGCGGACCCCTTAATTTATAAGGGCGGCCCCCTTAAAATTAAGGGGACCGACCTCACTTTAAGGGGGCCGGCTGTCTGAGTATAAAATTTTAAGTTTTCTTTCTTCTCAAATCTAAGTCTAGGATTCTATTTTGCACAAAATCAAGAATTGAGATATTTTGTTTTGCATAAATATATTCTCAAATAAAATCTCAATTCATTTTGAAATTATTCTCACGTTTAGAAAAACTCATTGTTGAATAATGATAAAAACGTTTTTCTCAAATCATGTACAATAGTTTCACTCTCGTTGTCTATATATATATAATCCAATATATACATATACATGACACTTAGAAGTGAGCAAAGCTAAATCAAGGAGATCAAGGATCGTTTCTTAGGAATATTTGCTTAGGAGTCGAAACGATCTTAACTCCGTATTTGTTTCATATAGGCATACACTAGAACAAAATCAAGAATTACACTATCACATTTGTTCCATCACTAGTTTCTCACTAACTAGTTTCCTTACACTAAGATAGGAGTTTTAGGTTGAATGATTTGCTAAATTGCTTATTTGTCTTATTGGTTATGCATGCATGCTTAGTTATGACTATTTTATGTACTTACTTGCTTGCCTATATACTTTTCATGCATATTTCATTAAGATAATACTTGCCTTGTTGCCTAAAGAGTTGGACTTGCCCAAAACCAAACCTCATAACCTTTACACACTCAAACCTCAAAACCTTTACACACTCAAACCTCGTAACCCTTACACACTCAAACCACCAAAGTGAAATGAAAAACCAAGTCATCCCTTCCATCAGCATCGCTCTCACCAATCACACCACTTGATACTCATTTCCCATCTTCACCAATAACTCCATCTAGTCATCCTCACAAAAAGATTCAACCATTCCCTACACTCTACAAAGTGTGTCATTACCAATACAACTTAACCCATGAAAGTCAAACCATACATCATAATAACAAACCATCCATCTCATCACCCAATTACACCTTCACCCTTGCTCCCAAAAATACACCTTCATCTCACTTCACCCAAATACACCTTCACCCTTGCTCCCAAAAATACACCTTCATCTCACTTCACCCAAATACACTTTCAACACACCACACCATAATCCACCATGGATTCACCAAAAACTTCCATTTCCAAAACATCAAAGAAACAAAAGATCCTCATCATCACTCCTAAATAACTCTTCATTGACTTAACCAATCATGACTTCTCCCAACAAACCAAAGTCAAAAATCCTCATCAATAAATGATGTTGTCTCTAACCAACCAACACCTAAGCCCCCAACTTACCCAAATGAAACCACCCTTCTACATCAACAAAACAACCTCACAATCACTCTCACCAATATAATCCCACATTCACCTCACTCACTTCTACCAAATGATCCTTTTGAGGAACATACTCAATTTCAAAACAACAACCATTACCCTCAACAAAACATGAATCACATGCCAAATCACAACTCAACAACACCACCATCACCTTCCTCCGAACAATGAAAGTTCGTTGAAGAGCTCAAAGAAGTTCATGAGCTAAGTGCTCTTCTTGTCATGCATCTTGTTCTATGCAACTTGGACCAACCACCTTTATTACCCTACTCAAATTGTCTCCCTCACTCACTCCACTTAAAGCAAGTTGAGCATCATACCCACTACTGTCCTTGTTTCATTTACCTCCAAAAACAAACCATTCTCTTGGAAGAACACCTCACTTGGATTGAATACCTCCTCACTAGGAAAAACCCAAACCCATCACTCACTCAAGACACCAACAATTCATCAACCGCTCCAAACCCACAACTTACCATTGAAAATGCATCCGTAGACATCATTATTTCATTATCACCCATAACATCCCTTAATGCACACTTCTCCTCATCACCAATCAACCTACCAAACTTCAATCCTATCCCATGAAGCTTACTTGAAGCCAACTACCATGCTTCCCATCAACAACCACCAAACTCTCCAAACACCATTCCAACAAAAATCTATCTCCACTAAATCCAACTACCATGATTCCCATCTACAAATAAATTCTCCACAAACCTTTTGTGTTCCAAGCAAGTCCAAGAGACCTCAAGTTGACAACTAAGTATTATCTAGTGTAATTTGCTAGAAAAGCATATATATATATATATATATATATATATATATATATATATATATATATATATATATATATATATATATATATATATATATATATATATATATATATATATATATATATATATATGCTTATGTATTAATGATTATGTTTTCAACATAATCTATTTAAATTATTCTTGTTAGTTATCTTATATTTGTTCCATGCATATATATATATATATATATATATATATATATATATATATATATATATATATATATATATATATATATATATATATATATATTGCTTGTGCTCTAAATATTTTTGCAAGCATTCCATATCTCGATTTCTTTTGACCTCAAAACGAGGGGGAGTATACTTCAAGGGGGAGCTATATATTCGTCGGGATAACATTTTTGATGTTAACAAAAAGGGGGAGAAGTGATATAAACTCACACTAAAAACTTGCATATATATTAATTTTTAGTTTAATGAGTTTAGATTTTGTAATCATCAAAAAGGGGGATATTGTTGATATAAATAATGTATAAAAACGTTATTAATATCTTTCGATATCCTTAAGTTTTGACGATCACAAAATATAAGAACATAAAACGCAAAGTTAATACGTAAACAAGTTTTAAGCAAGTTTATATCATCTCATCCAACATAATGACTTAAGGTATGAATAAATAAGTGACTAATACATTTTATGATCAAAGGGATGTTTATTTAAATAATACAAAGTTTATAAAATTAAATAAACTTATTATATATTTTTGAAAAACATTTTTGGTAATAAAGAAAAATGTTTTATTCATAATGATGTGCTGATACGTGGGAATCGCACCAGGCTTTACCTCTCAAGGGATCTTGAGAAGCTTACAACCCCCACCAGGCAGTGTACCTGATCGTTGTAGTATAGTATAGTGACAAGTACCGGGGGATTGATCGTTCAGCTAGGAATAGTGTCGCTAGGATTAGAAAACCTAAATACTAGTTCTAAAGATGAGGGATGATTATTTTTGTATTTTTATATTTTTTAGAAAGCAAGTAAAAATCTCGGGTTTTGAAGGATTTTGGCGGAATTAGTTGCTAGTCAACTAACCCAATACTAAAGATGCAATCAAAATAAAACACTAGAAATAAAAATAAACTAAATTATACTAAGGTTGTGAGCAATAAGTGGAGAAGTTGTGTTTACTTAGATTTCACTACTCCCTAGATATCTTTTACACGTTAATTACTTGTTATAGTTGCGTGGATGACGGATTGTATTCCTTAATACCATTCATGGGGTGGCGCACTTAATTCCCCAATCCTATGAGTGCCTACTTCACTCCTATGTCGAGCCGGCTAAGAAGCTCCTAACATGGGATCATTAGAATTTACTCATGCATTAAATACAACCAATAAAACCTAGTGCACGTCAGTTCATGTTTCCTAAGACGTTCAAGCATGTTACCATTTGGAGATCTGGCAGTTTTCTTAAGCCTAACATCGAAATCATTCATCCAATACTACCATAAACAAGTAATCAACACATAATTAACATCTAGGTTTCATTAGATCCAAGCAAACACAAGATAGATCTAGCCTAGCATGATAGAATTAAGACAAGAACAAGATATAGACAACCAACACATAGACATATTGATTGAATTAAAATAATACTTATCTCAATTACACATGAAAGGGATCAAGGGCTGAGAACCCTTGAAAAACCTGTAAAATTCGTGCCAAGTTCGGCCTTAGGGTTTCTCCAAAACTTCTCTCCTTTATGTGTAAAAATTAGAAAACTATATATAAGAAATAGGGTATGACGGTGTCAAGAACAAATTTGTGACGCCGTCATCTCGCCGCCAAAATAAATCTCGGACTGCCTTGATCCAGATCTGACGCCGTCATGTGTTATGTGTTTCTAGGCCGTCATGCATTTTACTCTTGACGCTCTACCTTGTGACGCCGTCAATTCTGTACTGGATCGTCATGGAAAATACTCTTGACGCCGTGAAGATTTTCTTCTTGACGCCGTCACCTACTGTTCCCAGCAAGGAAAATTAAGACTTTGGCGTTTTCTTCACTTTTATGCTCTAAAAACGTCCGAATTGCTTCCTTTTCCAGATTTCTCTCCCAAAGTACCTAAAATCACAAAAGTAACGATTTAGGGCAATATTTGATCAAATAAATTCGAATTCGGGCTTAAATGACCCCATAAAAGTGGTTCATTTTTTGCCTCATCATGTGCGTAGGGTTGCACCAAGCTTTACCTCTCAAGGGATCTTGAGAAGCTTACAACCCCCACCAGGCAGTGCACCTGATCGATGTAGTATAGTATAATGACAAGTACCGGGGGATTGATCATTCAGCTAGGAATAGTGTCGCTAGGATTAGAAAACCTAAAGATTAAGTCTAGAGATGATGGATGATTCTTTTTGTATTTTTATATTTTTTATAAAGCAAGTAAATATCTCGGGTTTTGAAGGATTTGGGCGGAATTAGTTGCTAGTCAACTAACCCAATACTAAGATGCAATCAAAATAAAATACTAAAAATGAAATTAAACTAATTTTACTAAGGTTGTGAGCAATATGTGGAGAAATGTGTTTACTTAGATTTCACTACTCCCTAGATATCTTTTATACGTTAATTACTTGTTATAGTTGCGTGAATGACGGATTGTATTCCTTAATACCATTCATGGGGTGGCGTACTTAACTCCCCAATCTTATGAGTGCCTACTTCACTCCTATGTCGAGCCGGCTAAGAAGCTCCTAACATGGGATCATTAGAATTTACTCATGCATTAAATACAATCAATAAAACCTAGTACGCATCGGTTCATGTTTCCTAAGACGTTCAAACATCTTACCAATTGGAGATCTGCCAGTTTTCTTAAGCCTAACATTGAAATCATTCATCCAATACAACCATAAACAAGTAATCAATACATAATTAACATCTAGGTTTCATTAGATCTAAGCAAACACAAGATAGATCTAGCCTAACATGGTGGAATCAAGACAAGCACAAGATATAGACAACCAACACATAGACATATTGATTGAATTAAAAGAATATTTATCTCAATAGCACATGTAAGGGTTCAAGGGCTGAAAACCCTTGAAAAAACTGTAAAATACGTATATGGTTCGGCCTTAGGGTTTCTCCAAACTTGTTCCTTTTTTAATGAATAAAAATTAGAAAACTATATATAGATTTTAGAGGCTGACGGCGTCAAGAACAAAGATGTGACGCCGTCATCTCGCCGCCAAATAATTCCTCGGACTGCCTTGATCTACATCTGACGCCGTCATGTAGTCCTCTTTTGCAGGCCGTCACGCATTTAACTCTTGAATTTCTACTTGTGACGCCTTCATGTTTGTACTGGGTCGTCATGGACTTTACTCTTGACGCCGTCACATACTGTTCCTAGCATGGAAAATTAAGTCTTTGGCGTTTTCTTCACTTTTATGCTCCAAAAACGTCCGAATTGCTTCCTTTTCCAGATTTCACTCCCAAAATACCTAAAATCACAAAAGGAACGATTTAGGGCAATATTTGATCAAATAAATTCAATTCCGGGCTTAAATGACCCCTTAAAAGTGGTTCATTTTTCGCCTCATCATATACCCTTACACTTGAGATTTGCTTGTCCTCAAGCAAATGCGCTTTTATTCTAATCAAAATACAAGTTAGGGGTCATTTAACACTAATATAAAAGTAAGTACAACAAATAATCGTTCCACTAAAGACCAAAGACAAGCACGGAGGTCATATACTAGCACCTCACAAATAGTGTTTAGATACTCACATCTCTCGGGTGTAATAAAATATAAATTACAATATGAAAACGGAAGATATCTCTCACTAGCTGTCATAGCAAAATAGATTACCATAGGCTTGGGAAAGGATCAAACCTCCACCACATGGCGTAAGCACCTAGGATAAACTATCAAAGAGGTCTTTTAAAGGGTTGTAACGTTAGGCGTAGGGATATGAAATACACGGTTTTGTTGGATATAGGCAGTCTTTACTGGTGGCGAGTTAACAATCTTGGTTAATTACATGTACAATATGGCGTTGCTAAGCCAAGACTAGACTCGACTTAAGCTAATAAATGAAAAATAACAAAAACATAAAATGAATATAGAATAAAAAGGGATGGTAGTCCGTATGTTTTTTCTCTTTTTCTTTTTTCTATTTTTTTTCTTTTCTTTTTCTTTTTTTTCGATTTTTTTTTTTTTTTTTTTTTTTTAGATACACTCTTACCCTACCATCCAAAATAATACATCATAGGGAATGAAAATTCCCCTTACACTTGAATTTTTACATACTTTACAATAAACTAATCTAATGATTCGAATTAAGAAAATCAGAACACTTGGAGTACTTTTAAGATTAACGTACATATGAGGGTAATAAATGATGTTCTTCCCCATTACTCCATAAATAAGTACTTTACCCATGAGTCCCAAAACAATATGTACAAGGATATGACTCGACTTAGCAACCATGTAATCAATTAGATAATTAACTTAGGGTTTAACAAATAACAATAATGCACTAAAAATGAGCGCATACACGGAAGGCTAAGGCGATTTGGGTGTACATTTAAGTGGGGTGTAACAAATTCTTCCTTTAAGTAAGATGCTTAAAATTAGAAACGAAAAGATAGGCTCGGAGAGGTGTACTAGGGGTTTCGTGTACTAAAAATGAGTACAACGCTAAGGGTGTGGGAAAAATTAGTTGACTTAACTAGCCAAGTAATATGACTTAAACGGTCAAGTAATTATGATACGGGTTTAACACAAGGGTGATCCTAATGCCTCTTATCATGTAGTAAATCCTACTACACGAATGTAGTCTCACTAGTGGTCTCGGGATGCATCACTAACGCAAGTTCTAGAATCTAAATGCTACCGGTACACTCATAAGCACTAATAGTAAATAATTTTCCTATCAAATCTAAAGGCGAACCTCACAAATTTGGGTGGAAAATTTTTCTGAATAGTACGGTTTTGTGCTAGTCATACAATCTCCTATCCATGAGACGCTTGCTATGGCTAAAGTTTCACTCCTAAATGTTGTAAAAAATTTTAAATTTGGCGCTAAAATGCACTAACAAGTATTTCTCATAGTTTTATTACACATCTACTATCAAACAAACAAACTCAAGCGAAAATGTATTTGTAAGGTATCATCATTTTACCCTCCCCTTACACTTAAGATGAACATTGTCCCCAATGTTCAAGTAAAGAATGTAAAAGTGAAAAAGTAAAAAGAATGAAATCAAATACTCCCCTGATTCGCTCGGTATGGATAATAAGGTGGCCAGGTTAAATCTTCCTCCAAGAAAATGAACAATCAAAGCTTCCCTTCCAGAATAATAATCATCTTTTCGTCATACATAACCTGTAAAACCTGAGAAAACGAACAAGGCAACCTCGCATAAAATCGGCGGCAATCTACATAAGTTACTAAATCCTAGAAAACAAAGTAAGATATAATGCTTGTGGAATGAAGTTTGCAGATTTCCTGGAGATTATAAAACTTAATAATTCAACAAAAACTTTAAGACTCCGTTAGAAAAACAAAACTGGTAAAATTTTCAGATTTTTACACGTGACGCCGTCAAGAGTAAACTCATGACGCCGTCAGAAGTGACCTGCAGAAATTCTTATGTTAAGTTTCCGGAAAATTTCTGGAAAAACTTGGTCCTACTTCCTGGAAAATCCTGCAAAACTTCATTATGACTCGATACAAGCATTTGACTCTAACAAATACGAATATACATGTTCACTTAATATTGTGGAGAATCATGATCGGTTTGTTTCTTAAAAACATATTTGGGGTTTCCCCTTACACTTATCTTTTGCAAAAATACCTTTAGGTGAAGTTAAGACTAGGCCAAAACAACAAAGTAAAGTATTTCCACTATTTAGTTTGAAACATGATCTACCAACAATAAAAATAAAGCATGCATACGGAAGCAAAAAACAAACAAACAAAATAAAAATCACACAAAATCATGGGTTGCCTCCCAAGAAGCGCTTTTCTTTATTTACGAGTCTTGTAGCTAGACTCAAGGTCATGGGTTACTACGTGACCTCATCGTTGGTTTCACTCTCTAAGTCGTCTTCTAAACCAGTTTTGTATTTCGGACCTAGTTGCAAGCATTCTTTGTAGAAACCAAGCATCCTATTCTTCACATACTCTACTCCTCTACGTCTATCCTCATCATTCCTATAATAAGCCGCTTGTTTGTGTTCCTTTTCTATATTGGATAGAAGGCGGTATTGCTCAATTTTGTAAGGCATTTGGTAGGCAATCTCATCATTCTCTTCCTTGAACCTAACTATCCCTAAAGTCGGATCATAACTCATCCTAGTGACCTCAACAAATGGTTTTCCGAATATTATTTGGCTTAGGCAATCATCTATCACCGGACGAGTGTCTTCTACTATCATAAAATCGATTTCATAAGTGAAATTACCTATAATCACATGCAATCCCTTCACTCTTCCTACAAAATTACTTATCAAATTCTTATTGGGCATCATCCTATAATCAAGTTGCTTCTTCATTACCCAATTGTAATAAGTCCTAGTCATGATGTTTACGGGAGATCTAGGATCGATGTAAGCTTTCCATATATACATGTGCCCGATGTTGCATGGTATGTTGATGTTAGAGGGGTCTCCCATTTTGATAAGGGGTGTGCCAAGGATATATGGTCTCTCGGGACTATCGAATAAATCCTTATGGTATTCCCGTTCTTCCTTGGTGGGCAACTTATCAAAGTGTTTTTCTATAGTCTCTACCTCCTCTAATTCCTCTCCCTTATTAACCTCAACTTCCCTACTTTCATCCCTAGTCTCGGTTTCTACTCCAACTTCATCCTTGTCACTTTCTTCTATCTCCTTATCTATTGGCTTAATGGTGACAACATTGACAAAGTGGACATGTTTGGATGATGAGGGGTCCTTAATTTGGATTCCGTTGTTGGTGTCCCTAGTGTCCTTCCTAGGTGTGGCTAACGCTTGGTTGTTGAGGGCCTTCAACAAGTTGACTATCTTGTTGGTCATCTCCGTTTGTTGTTGGTTGAATTCGGTTTCAAACTTAGCTATGCGAGCTTCTTGAGATGCCATGAACTTAGACATCAATCCTTCAAGATTGTTGGTACTACCATAGTTGTTAAAAGGATTGTTGTTGAAAGTACGGTTGGAGGGTGGACCGTTTGGTTGGTAACGATTAGGTAGATTGGAAGAATTGACTTGATTTTGTTTCCACCTAAGGTTTGGGTGATGTTTCCAAGAGGGGTTGTAGGAATCACCGTAAGGGTTTGGCTCGGGTTTGAAAGTGTACCACTTATCTCCCGCTTCATCGGTACGCGAGGATGCGTAGTCCGCAAAAGCTGTTCTGGGGAGTTCCACACAATCACGAGTGTCATGGGGACCACTACATAATTCGCATGAAGAAGTGATTTTGTTCACTTGGCTTGAAGGCTTAGGAGCTTCGTAAATTTCATGAGAAACTTGACTTGGTCCTCAAGTCCCATGATCCTACGGTCGGGAGTACTAGAGTTGTTCGAAGGCAAAGATATTGCCTTGACCGTTTTGTTCAAATCACGGGGATCATTCCAACTTTCGTTGTCATAGAGAGCAAGATCTTCTATAAGTTCCCATGATTGTTCCGCACTTAGATTACGTAGCTTACCACCGGCCGATTGGTCAATGGCTCGCCTCGTGGAGAGATCGATATGGTCATAGAAGATTTGGACTTGAAGCCAAAGATCTATGCCATGATGAGGGACTTTTTGGAGTAAGTCCTTGAAACGAGTCCATGCTTCATAAAGAGATTCATTTTGACGTTGTTGGAACATCAAGATGTCATTTCTAAGCTTAGTAGTTCTCCCCGGTGGGAAAAATTGAGCAAGGAAATGAGTGGTGAGATTATCCCATGTGGTGATGGATCCCGCGGGTAAACGCTCAAGCCATTGACTAGCTTGATCACGTAGAGAGAATTGGAATAGGCGTAATCGGGTTGTCTCTCTCGTTGCAACATCTAAGTCTATGGAATCTACGATTTTAAGGAAGTCCTTAAGATGTTGGTTTGCATCTTCGGAATGAAGTCTATGGAATGCACATCCGCTTTGCACCAACCGGATGGTGTCGGATCGCAAGGGGGTCACATTGGCTCCGGTGAGCTCAATGGTGTTTCGGTAGCCTTGGTGGCTAGGTCGGGAATACTCTCCTAAGGTTCGGGGCCTAAGAGGTTCTAGTGGTGGGTTTTGTTGTGGTGGGATGACGGGTTCAAAGATGTTCCCATCGTCCATGATGCCGGGTGGTGAAGAGTTACGAACAAAAACACAAAGAAATAAGATAGACTAAAGAGAACCTAAAAATAAAAATAAAATCTTACTAGAACGGAATCTAGCAAGTAGACCTAATAAAAAGAGATTCTAACCTAGACAATAACTATTCCCCGGGCTGCGGCGCCAAAAACTTGATATGCGTAGGGTTGCACCAAGCTTTACCTCTCAAGGGATCTTGAGAAGCTTACAACCCCCACCAGGCAGTGTACCTGATCGATGTAGTATAGTATAAGGACAAGTACCGGGGGATTGATCGTTCAGCTAGGAATAGTGTCGCTAGGATTAGAAAACCTAAAGGTTAAGTCTAGAGATGATGGATGATTCTTTTTGTATTTTTATATTTTTTATAAAGCAAGTAAATATCTCGGGTTTTGAAGGATTTGGGCGGAATTAGTTGCTAGTTAACTAACCCAATACTAAGATGCAATCAAAATAAAATACTAAAAAATGAAATTAAACTAATTTTACTAAGGTTGTGAGCAATATGTGGAGAAATGTGTTTACTTAGATTTCACTACTCCCTAGATATCTTTTATACGTTAATTACTTGTTATAGTTGCGTGGATGACGGATTGTATTCCCTAATACCATTCATGGGGTGGCGTACTTAACTCCCCAATCCTATGAGTGCCTACTTCACTCCTATGTCGAGCCGGCTAAGAAGCTCCTAACATGGGATCATTAGAATTTACTCATGCATTAAATACAATCAATAAAACCTAGTACACATCGGTTCATGTTTCCTAAGACGTTCAAGCATGTTACCAATTGGAGATCTGCCAGTTTTCTTAAGCCTAACATTGAAATCATTCATCCAATACAACCATAAACAAGTAATCAATACATAATTAACATCTAGGTTTCATTAGATCTAAGCAAACACAAGATAGATCTAGCCTAACATGGTGGAATCAAGACAAGCACAAGATATAGATAACCAACACATAGACATATTGATTGAATTAAAAGAATACTTATCTCAATAGCACATGTAAGGGTTCAAGGGCTGAAAACCCTTGAAAAAGCTGTAAAATACGTATATGGTTCAGCCTTAGGGTTTCTCCAAACTTGTTCCTTTTTTAATGAATGAAAATTAGAAAACTATATATAGATTTTAGAGGCTGACGACGTCAAGAACAAAGATGTGACGCCGTCATCTCGCCGCCAAATAATTCCTCGGATTGCCTTGATCTACATCTGACGCCGTCATGTAGTCCTCTTTTGCAGGCCGTCACGCATTTAACTATTGACTTTCTACTTGTGACACCTTCATGTCTGTACTTGGTCGTCATGGACTTTACTCTTGACGCCGTTAGGAATGTCTTCTTGACGCCGTCACATACTGTTCCCAGCATGGAAAATTAAGTCTTTGGCGTTTTCTTCACTTTTATGCTCAAAAAACGTCCGAATTGCTTCCTTTTTCCAGATTTCACTCCCAAAATACCTAAAATCACAAAAGAAATGATTTAGGGCAATATTTGATCAAATAAATTCAATTCCGGGCTTAAATGACCCCCTAAAAGTGGTTCATTTTTCGCCTCATCACATAATAAATATATGAATTCAAAATTTTAACCAAAATCAGTTAGTTTTTCACCAAATAAACTTTCCCCAGAAAAAGACAAGAAAACTGCAGTTTTCGTCTGGGAGGCCCCCTTAATTATAAGAGCGGCCCCCTTAATTTTAAGGGGGCCACACAATTAAGGGGACCGGCCACGCTCTCCTGTCAGATTCTGTCAGAAATTTTTCCCTATAAATACCACCTCAAACCTGGAATTTTTCTCACCTCTTGCACGAAAATTTTCAGATCCAAATCTCTCTAAACATCCTCCTAAAAACCCTTTGATCATATAATTGTTAATCCTTGTTTCAAGTGATTTATTCCCTCACCCCTCATCTCTCAAAGTGCAAGAGAAGAATACTCCTTCAACATCAAGTTGTGAAGTATTGTAGATTTGTGTATATAGTCTAGTTGTTGTGTACATTCATTGTAAAGGTGTGATAGTAGTGTAACCAGATAGATCTAGGAGTAGAAGTTGTGAATAGAAGTAGTGAGATATAAGTAGTGGTGTGAAGAAGAAGTAGTGAAGTAGTGTGAAGTTGTGAAGTAGTAGTGGTGTGCACAAGTTGTGAAGAAGGTGTGCCAAGTCGTGAAGAAGTTGTGTAGAAGGTGTGAATAAGTTGTAACGAAGTTGTGGTGTGTATATTGGTGTGTAAGGTTTTCTCCGCCATAAGGGAGCTTGTTGACATAGTGAAGAAAACTCTCGAGTAGGTGACTCGAGGAGTGAAGTAGGGCAAGGAAGGTGTCCTTGTAGCCGAACCACTATAAATCCTTTGTCTCGCGGTTAGATCTTTCCATATCTTACTTATTATCTTGCTTATATCGTTATTACTTTTGTAGACGTAGGCGTATATGTATAGTTGCTCATATAGTGCTAGTATTAATTTTACTTAAAGATCAAACAAAAGTTTCATTCACAAAACAAAGTTTTTACAATCAAACTAAAAAGGTAATATACATTTAATTGATCATTTCGATCAAGTATAGTTTTCATACAAAATATAACTAAGGATTATAAAATAAACGTTTACTTACTTATCTCTCGTATATAGCTATAATTGTTTATATTATGCATGTGTTGATTTCACATACTTAGTTTGCATTATTATTATTGCTCATACTTAGATATAGTTGTTCATATTGTTCAAGACTTGAATTCACATAAGATCGAATCAAAGTTTTAAGAGTAAGCAAAACTTTTAAACAACTAAGTTTTCATAAAACTAAAAAGACGTAAAACTATTCAACCCCCCCTTCTAGTTTTCCACAAATTGGAAACAAATTTTCAATCAAGATGATTAGATTTTGATTAGAGAATATAACATGATATATTGCCTTTAATATTTTCAACTGACATTCAACTTTTAAATCTTAGTGACCCTGTGAAAAAAATGTAGTTTGTTTTTCCTAATCTTTTATAACCGGGTGTCTAGATTATACCGATTACTTTAACATTTTTAACTTTGCAACTTTCGCATGAATGATACACGCATAATTTATGCTTTGGTCTTTTTTATTAATATAAGGAAAAGCCCTCATAAATGGATAGTAATTTTAATTTTATAACCTCCATCTTAAATTGTGTGATTTTGGTTTTATTACTACTATTTAATACAATTATAGAGCTTGAGTTGCGGGAAATTAGGTTAAACTATACGATTTTTCTAATATAACATGTGAGTTGACACCGTGAAGGCATGAAGGCGTGAACTAATTAATTATTTTGAAAAGTAATGTTAACACATACTACCAAATAATAGTTAGATGTAATTTCATCCTTTATATGGTTTATTAAAAGGTTTAAAATAAGAGGTTTAAAATAAAAGGTTTAAAGCTGTGAACCATATTAAAAGTTTATTATAACCTTAAATGAAATGAATATATATAAAACTTGAAAATGGTTCCAAACACTTTTTATTTCTTGATTAATAAATATCAAATGCTTTTGAGAATGTTGGTTTTGGTTATATGTTTTCGTTATGAAAATATCTATAAACAGTTTTATCTATGACAAAAATATGTATATAATATTAAGTTTATAAATTAGAGATGCAATGATTTCTTATAAATCTTTCGAGAGGTCTATGACAATGGGTAATTTGACTTTGGGCAAATGACACAAAAGACACAAAATTTAAAGGTCATTTCCAATCAAGGTATCACACTTTTTTTATAGCATAAAAATGTACCCAACTTATTTTTTCAGCCAATTTAGGTATTTTTGCTAAATATTTAACAATCACCCGTTAAGTTTTATATTTCAAGTCCACTGCTGCCGCCACCACCACCAACCTTGCCCACCACCATCACTACCAAACACTGCCTCCACCACAAAACACACCCACCACCGTCGCAAACCACCACCCGCACCCACCACCACCGCCATAAACCACCAACCCTACCCACCATCACCATCAACCATCGTTGCCACTGCCGATCCCACCCACCCACCAACTACCGTTCCCGCCACCAACAACCCCACCCAACACTGTCGTCACCACCACTGTCACCCCTTAACCAGCATCGTTTTCATTATCAACGTAACCCACTACCACCATCACCACCATACCCAACCACCATCGCCATCAGTGGTTGGTGGTGGTGGTGGTGGGGTTAGTGATTTGCGCCGGTGGTGGGTGGGGTTGGTTGTAGAGGGGGTTGTTTGGTAGTGGTGGTGGTGGGCATGGTTGGTGGTGGCGACAATGATTGGTGGTAGGGGTAGCGGCGGTGGACTTGAAATGTAAAACTAAACGGATGATCGTTGAATATTTAACAAAGTGTTGGGTTTGAAAAATCGACCCAATTGTCTCTAACAAATATTTAAAATATAAAATAGCCTAATTCACCTTCTAAAGGTCAGTGAGAATCAAGTCTCTAATAACGATTAGAGAGAATGTCACTTCATAACTATCAAAGTGAACCTGATAGTTATCATAAGTGATACACTCCCTGAGAGTTATCAGAGAACATGTCTATCTGATTATTATTCAGAAGATAACTCACTGATAAAGAAATCAATGAGCGTTGTATAAAGCTCTAACATCTGTATGGCTTCAGGGACGTCGAAGACCAACTGAAGAAAACATCTCACAAACTGATGCGGTGTCAGGGAGTGATTTAAAAGGAGCTAGAGACAACACGAGGGTCACTGAGATATGAAAAATGTCTTTTTGACTTCAAAGATTTGATTTTGGATTTCAACCACAACCTCTGAATGCATGGGCGAGAAACTTCTTTGAGAAGATAAGTTCAAGTACTTATCGATATACGTGAAACAAGCATTGGAACTATAAGTTGTCAAATCGGGAAAGCCGAAAGTACGTTTCAGACTAGCCTACTAGGCATGTGCCTATCTATAGCAAGTGGACAACTTACTATGCAACCCAAATGCAACACTGTTTCCCATCCTATATAAACACTCGGTTGGAACCAAGTTAAGCAGAGATTCCTACAAAGTAAATAACACAAAGTATTATGGTTAGAATCCTCCTCTCCTAGAAACAACAAAGCAGCTAGCAGTCTTTTGTTGTTAGATTTTGGAGAGTTTAATTTGTCAACTTGGGGAGTAGTTTTCCGTATGCTATACCATGTAAATCTTTGATTCATTGATAATAAGATTTAAAAAAGTTGAAAAAAATTCCAATGTGTCGTTCTCAAGCAAACCAAACCTCATATATGTTGATGTTCATCAGTTTTTCTCACTTGCTAAAACTGTTGTTCATATCATTCATGGTTTGCATGAACGCGTATGCGCAAGCGGACCCAACACAAAGTTACCCAAATTGGACAAAACAAAAAGTTAGGTACCTTTTAATGTCCGAAGAAAAGTGGAAATACATTGATTAAAAAATGACCGCTAACTTAAATACATTTTTGTGCCATTTCCCTTTAACTTTTTTTGTACAAGTGACAATACACAATTTACACCTTACAACAAATGCAATAAAACACAACATAATGTCTTCTACTTACTTGCAATTACAAATCACTTTCAACCACTTTTAACCTCCTAGCTCAATAAATTACCGACTACAACTTCAATATTGCCACAATAGTATGCGGGTATACTACTATTTTCACACGAAGATGTTTGTTACGTTTGAAGTCATTCCAAACAAAAATTCACACTATTCGTAAAGTTATTATCATGAAAAATGTATAACCAGAAATCACTACTCAACAAAGGATTTAATCATCGCGTATCCGCCGTCGCAACGCGCGGATAATCTGCTAGCTCTAATCAATGTTTTATAACCGGGGTCGACCGGACCGGTTCAATTGGTTAAACCGGTTAAGAGACCGGGCCGGATGTGGCTGGATTTTTGCTTATTTGAGAATTAGATTGAACCGGGTTTTCATTGACTCGGATTGATCCGGTTTGATAAACTCAGCTGGGTTATGATTTTTTTTCTTTATTTTAAACAACAAAAATATTTTCTTTCCTTTAAAACTAACAAAACCATTTTGTCATTTCATTTTCGCTAAACTCAAATTTTGTGTTAAGTTAAATTCTAAATTTGTATGGACAAACATATTATGATTTGGAAAGTTTATAGGTAAATTGAAAAGTTAAAGTGATTGTGACTCATATAATTAAGTTTTAATGAAACAAAAAATTAGAGTTATAAACTAATGTTGATATTATATTTGTTTTATCTAAAAAATTTATTAATAAGAAAAGAACTCTAACAACACCATAGAGTTATTTTATTTTTATAAACTAAAACTATAATTCCGTTGTAAACTAGAACTATAAGTTGATTGTTTTTGCTTTTTTTTTTTATTGCAAATATTCAAATTAAAAACTAAAACCTAAAATAGTTATTTATTTTTATCCGTTCAATTGAATATAATATTGAAATTAGACAAATATCAACAGTATCAAAATTTTTATAAAAAGTATACATATATAAAACTAGTTCAACCCGACGATTGAAGCGATGACTCAATAAACCGACGATAAAAAAAACATTTTAAATATTTTCTCTAATAAAATGCCCAACTAGTCTACTAGTCATCTGTACGCATCAACAGGTTGTACCTCACAATACAACATAAAACCTTCATAACTACGGCCCCAAATTTCAATCTTTTTGCAAATACATCAGTTACAAAGAAATATCAAAATTAGGGCTTGAATTTACACCAATCATCACAATCCAAGGTAAAGTACTTAAATTCCTTTCAGGGTTTTAATCCCACTGTGATTTCAATACTAAATTTCACTGCTTTATTATCCCATCTTCTTACTGCTAATATATAAGCTATGTAGATTATTATTACTATATTCTATATAAAGAATGTGCATATAATGTTAAATTATAGGTTTGCTGTCTTAAAATTTTAAATTTATGAATTTGGAAGGATACCCTTATCATGTAGATTAGTATTAGACTGTTAGGTCATGTATTTTGGTTATAAGTGGATTGGTTCGGTCAGTCGGGTACTGAAAGTGATGATACAGCTGTAAAAGCTGATGTATAGACCGTGATATAAGAATTGTTTGTAGTAATTTTAAGTGCACGCCAGAATATAGGAAGGTTGAGCATTTGCCATGGTAGTAACGTTTGTGTTTACTTTTTATGTGGATGGGACCGGTTTTGGTTGTTTGCTTTTTGGGGGATGTTGTAGAAGGTATGTGGTGCGTTACATTGTGTCGCTGTCAAAAATGTTTGGACTTTCAAAATGTATGATGATGGCGCAAGAGTTTTTCCTTTGCTAGCCCATTGTCCATGCTTAGAAATGAAAGTTAGTCTAATTTCTGTCTTCGGATAGGATAGGTAACCATGGTTTGCTCAAGAAGGCCAGGGTACATAGGATAGGTAACCCTGGTTTGACCCGCCTAGCCTGATTTGACCCGCCTAGGCGGGATGTTGACCGCCTTTTGACCAAAATGCCTAATTCAACCGCCTAGCTTCAAATCGCCACGGTAAGTGACCGCCTAGACTGCTTTTTACAACACTGGTATTAAGCTTAAGTTTGTGGGGCGTATTCGTTTACTTTATGTAGTGTAGACTTACACTATGATCTTGAGTTTTATCAAGGGAGAGAAAGTGAGGGAAACAAATAAAAACCGTGTTTTCACATTCAAGATTCTTTTAGGATGGAGGGGAAGGGAAATGTAACTGTATTTCCCCCAAAAAGTTTCCACCCAGTTTAGGTATGATTAGGAGGGAAGGGAAGGGCAAGATTTGCTGAAAACATATTGACAAAAATACCCTTTTCTACCCTAGGTATATGCATGTCGTAGAGATTAGTGTGCATGAAATCTGTTTTCGAAGTCTGCAACTCGGGTCAAAATTTTGTTTGTTGGTTTCGTCTCACCTTGTTGACTTTAGGTTGAGTTGAGGTGGTTTAAAGGCTAGTGTTTAACCTCCTCAAGTTGGCTAATTTTATTTGAAGAATGTAATGGGTGAAGTTTAGCCATCCCCAACTATCCTAGTGGTAAGGCACCAAACCTCCTTTCTCATGGTGATTTTTTCCATGATTTTTGTGCATTGGTTGTCTTTCAATTTGGCAACGAAAGCTATAAATTTTTTTGCCTGCCTACGACATCGTTGTGGAACCATACCTGATTCTAAGTCCCTATGATGCATGTTTGGATCTTATGTTCAGGGTCACAAGAGGTTCAGGGTTGAAACCACACTAGGTACAGCTTTGTTAAATTATAGGTTGCTGCCCTAAAGTTTATAAATTTATGAATTTGGAAGAATACCCTTGTTATGAAGATTAGTATTTGTTTATAAGCGGGTCGGGTCAGTTCTGTTTGGTCGCGAATGACTGATATTATTGATTCGATACAACTGTAGTAGCTGAGGCATGGACTGAAATATTAGAGATGTTTGTAGTAACTTTTAGTGCGCACACATAATATAGGATAGATTAGTAAGGTTCAGTCTTTGGCTCTTTGCCTTGCCAGTAAGGCAGTAACGCCTGAATAAATGTTTGGGGATAATTAGTTCGTAATGGATGTACATGTTACGAAAATCTTTAATGTGTATCAATCAATTTTTTTCCTCATTAAATATACCAAGTGACATAATTTTTCTATTGTGTGTATTATCGCGAAAGTGGCATCGGTCACTTGGTACACATAATAGGAAGATTAGCTAGTTTGGTGTATTTAATAGGATCATTTAGTACACAGTATAGGAAGATTAGGCAGTTGGTGTATTTAGTAGGGAAAAAATTGGATTGATACATGCTTACTTGTTACTTTTAATATAAATCTATATATATTATTTGTAGAATATATAAAGATTGTGCTTATAATGTTAAATTATAGGTTTTTCTGTACTAAAGTTTGTTAATGCATGCCCTTTAATGTAGATTAGTTATAGGTCATATATTTGTTTATAACCGGTCGGGTCAGTTTGGTTTGGTTGCGAAGCAGTGATATTATTAATTCGAAATTTATAGTAGGCAGGTGGTGACGATACAACTGTAAGAGATGATGTATGGACTGAAATATTAATTTGGTTGGAGAAACTTTTAGTGCACTTCGCAAAATATAGGATAGAGTACGAAGGTTCGGTCTTTGTGGTAAGGCACCTAGCCTCCTAACAAGAGTTATAGGGTTTAAACCTCACTAGGTACATATTTGGAGGTGGCTTGAGAAAGGATCGGAAACGGTCACGGGGATACCTCGGCTAGATTGCGTACATCTGAGTCAAAGACTCGTCTTCCCCATGTAACCTGAATAGGGAAAACCTCATCCGTTTACCCGTTTAGGAAGGTCCCGTCTTCTCCGTGTAACTCGTGTATTTACTTTTAGGGATAATTAGTTCGTAATGTATGTAACTTGTTACAAAATTCTTTAATGTGTATCAATCAAAATTTGTTCCTATTAAACACACAAACTACTAATTTTCCTGATGTGTGTATTATTGCTGATGTGGTGTCGGCCACTTAAAAATCTAGTTTGCTGTATTTAATAGGATCATTTAGTAGACGCAATAGAAAGATTAGGCAGTTGGTGTATTTAATAGGGAAAAAAATGAGATTGATACACGCTAAAGAATTTTGTGATCAGTTGAATGCATTTTGAACTAATTATGCTTTACTTCTTTGTGCATGGATCGATTTGGGTTGTTTGCTCTTTGACTCTTTGTTAGATGTTATAGAATAGTTATGTGGTGAAGATTGTGGTTTTGGATACTAAGTTAATGTGTGTAGCTGTAAAAAATGTTTACTTGGACATTTAATTTGTATCATGATGGCATGTGAGCTTTTCTTTTGCTAACCCATTGTCCATGCTTAGAAATTATAGAAAGTTAGTCTAATTTCTATCTTCGAATACGATAGGCAACCATGGTTTGCTCAAGAAGGCCAGGGTACATAGTAGCAAGCTTAGGTTCGTGGGGCCTATTCGTTTACTCCAACTAGTGTAGACTTACACCATGGTCTTGAGTATTATTAAGGGAGAGAAAGTGAGGGAAACACACAACTTGTGTTTTCAAATTCACAATTCTTTTAGGTTGGAGGGGAGGGGAAGTGTAATTGTATTTCCCCCAAAAGTTTCCACCCAGTTTAGGTATGACTAGGGGGGGAAGAGAAGAGTGTGATTTGTAACAATCTTAATGTCAAAAATACTCTTCCTTTACCCTATTTATATGCATTTTGTAGAAACTTGCTTAATTAGTGTGCATGGAAAATTGTTTTTGAAGTTTGCAAGGCAAAATTATGTTTGTTGATTTTGCCTTTAGTTGGTTTCGCCTCATCTTGTAGACTTTAGGTTGAGTTGAGGTGGTTTAGAGCCTATAGGCTAGTTTTAACCTGACTCTATTGGCTAATTGTATTTGAAGATTGTAATTGGTGATGTTTAGTCATCCCCGACTAGCCTAGTGGTGAGGCACCTAACCTCCTTACAAGAGGTCCACGGTTCAAACCACACCAGGTACAGATGTGGGGGGTGGCCAGGGAAAGGGACGGAAACGGCTACGGGGATACCATGGTTAGGCCACGTACATCTGAGTCAAAGACATGTCCTCATTCGTTTTATTGTAATGGGTGAAGTTATTGAGTTTAGGCATCTAAATATGCATGGTTTATGTACCCGATAGGGTCAATTTTTTGGCCGGTATTATTTTTGTCAAACAATAGAAATTGTATGGATGAGTTTTTAAGTTTATCATTAATATATTTAGGAAAAGATAAGCGTTTTAATGTACATCATGAAAAATCAAAGTAATACTGTCATGATATTTTTAACCTTTTTGTTAATTTGTCATCATGAATCTTTGTTACTCAAGAGGTTTACATGAATGATTCTCAGATTATCACCTAAATTATCTATATACCTCTATCTAAACATCTCATACATGGATTAAAAGGGCAAAATTGTAAAAGTGTCTTCTTTCCATATCTTTCCTTACAATTCTGTGTCTCTGAACATGAAAAACTATAGCTCTCCCTCCTGACCTCCCTTTCCTTCCAACCCGAAAACATGAACTTATTCTCCCTTATCTCCCTCTGTCCCTCCCTTTACTTCAAAAAACATGGCGTTAGAGAGTACGATGGTCACACCTTTTTAGTGGCCTTGTCAAAGGGCATTAACAGCTCAATTGGCTGTGATTACTTGGCGGCCCTCTTTTAACTTGTATGTGTTATGCTCCCCTGTTATTCTCCTGTGATGAAGTCAGTAATAATTCTTTTGTACATGTAGTTTTCCTTAGACATTAAAGGCTGGACTAAAAATACAAGTGAGGTGACATGTAAATTTGGTTAACCATGTCCCTGTTGCACTTGAGGGTTCATGGTAATTGTCTAATTGATGCATTTACCATAGTTAGAGCATCCCAGTCTACGTTTAGGCCATGATCTCTTTGGGTTAATAATCTCAGAAGATGCCACCGATCGTCGTTCTAGCTTTTAAAGAACCATTTCTCTTGTTGGACTTTCATAGATCTCCAGTTCTTCATGATGGAAATAATTTTCATCTGATATTGAATTGTTTTCCTTTTGTTTTTCACCATTGTTGCTGTTATCTCTTGTATTCGAAGCTCTCCTCTATTAATAACCCAAAGTTTGGAACTGTGCTTTTGTTTCATATATACTACTCCATACAGCCACATACTAGTTTTTATAGGAGGCACTGAATGTTACTGTTGGTGTAGTCTCAGGGTCAACTATTAATCACAATGGGAAGTAAGGGTAGACTTCCTCCACCTCATCATTTTAGACGTCCTCTTCCCGGGCCTGGCATTGGACATCATGAACCAATTCCACCTGAAATGCATCCTCAACACCACGGTTTTCCTCCATTCGATAGACTGCCTCTACCTCATCCAGAAATCATGGAACAGAAGCTTGCTGCACAACATGTTGAGATGCAGAAACTTGCTACAGAAAACCAGAGATTTGCTGCTACTCACGGAACCTTAAGGCAAGATCTTGCTGCCATACAACATGAGCTACAAATGTTACACAATCATATTGGAAGTGTAAAATCAGAAAGAGAACAGCAAATAATGGGTCTTTTAGATAAAATCGGGAAGATGGAAGCTGATCTTCAAGGTGCAGAGCCTATTAAGATGGAACTAAATCAGGCAAGAACAGAAGCACAGAGCTTGCTTGCAGCTAGGGACGAACTTATTTCAAGGGTTCAGCAATTGACAGAAGATCATCAGAGGGCTCACATGGATTTGCAACAGGTTCCTGTTTTGGTGTCGGAACTTGAGAGCCTTAGACAAGAGTATCAGCATTGTAGGTAATTATTCAAATTAAAGCTGTTAGTGTGCAATAGTGTAGTATTTGACTGAATTGTGTTTGGTGAATGTGTTTTTCTTGGACATTGGTTGCAACAATATATCCGGAAATGTTACTTAATTATGAACGTGCTGCTTAAACTGCTGTTTTTGAAATCTACACAAATCAGGAAACAAGTTTGTTACCAGATTTATTGGGTCCACCCTTATGCTTCTTATATCGAAAGAGAACAATATTACTATTAGTCTTGTAGTCTATTTGTGGTTAAAAGGTTTGAGAATTGTGTATTAGTGTGACTACCATTAAATCTTAGGACGTCCTTTTCTTTTCTGCTTGTATTTTGCTCCTAAAGGAATTGAAATGAGCTAAGTAGCTGGTTTTTTTCTGGCCAAATTATTGGTTTTTGTGAAGTGGCCTTTAATGAGGACATGGTTTAGTAGGTAATTATTTTGGGTCCGAAATAGCATTGGTAAATTGCTTGAACTTTTGGTGGGATAGCCGGATAGCTATGTTGGTGATATTTAATTAATCAAAGATTGTGAATTGTGTTTGTGTAAGTGGTTTAGACTTATGAAGTCTTTCGTATTGGTGATTTGGTCCTTTGATTTAATTTTTCCATCTTATATGAGAGCAAAAGGAACACGTTGTAATGAGGTTTTGTTGAAGCTATGATTATTTAAGTTTTGACAATTTAGGCGTTTCAGTACATATGATATCTTCTTAGATACTTGTGTGAAACTATTGGGCTCATATAGGAAATACTAAGTTAATGGGTGCTATATCTGATGATATTGCATCATTTAGTTAAATAGTTAAATTAAAAGCTTAATAAATATATTGTTGAAGTTGATTAGTAATGTACACGTGGTTTTGTGGTCTTTCAGGGCAACTTATGACTATGAGAAGAAATTATACAACGACCACCTTGAATCTCTTCAGGTCATGGAAAAGAACTATATGACCATGGCCAGCGAGGTAGAGAAGCTTCGAACAGAATTAAAGAAACATGCTGAAAATGACAAGAGGGCGGCAGGTACAACATTGTTAATCCGATTATGTTTCTGTTTTTGTCTTGTTACAATCTTGTAATGGAATTGATTTTTTTTACAACCTTACATAGCAGCCGCGCCTTATGCTGGGTTTGCTGGCCACAATGACAAAGAAGCTTCTGGCCACTATCCTGCAGGACAGAACACATATGATGATGCCTATGGTGTTCCACAGGTTTAAAGAATCCTTCTGATATAGCTTGAATTTGTATATGCTTAACCTAGGGGTGGAAATTCCTGACACAAATATTAACCGGTTAGGGTTTGGGCTATAAGGTTCAAGTCGTAAACCAGTCAACCCACCTAACCAGTTTAATAAACAGGTCATGTGTGGGTGGTGTTGTGGATAAATAGGCTGGGTTATTGATAAACTAGTTGACCCGCCAAGTTGTTTAATATTAGAATTAGAGAACTAAAAAATAAACCCGCAACCCGTTTGCAACCCACTTGACCCCCCTAGTTTAGATCAACAGTTTACGTGGAATAAGCATGTTCAGTCAGGGGTGGTTTTTTTGGCATGATTAACTAAAGGGCGTAATTGGGTTAGGTTATACCAACCTGAAGCCGACACAAATTGCCACCACTCTAAACCTGATATTATATGCACGTGAATTTGACAGTATGAATTTAACAAAGATGAAGTGACCTAGATGTTTATCTTTGGTGCATGAAGCAACCCTTAAAATTTTGTTCAATTTGATCTTTCCTTCTAGTGTTCATTATTCATGTTGACAACTAATCGTTTGACAGGGACGTGGTCCGCTCCCTGGAGGTGTTGCCGCTGTACCAACTGACGGGAATACTGCGGTTGGAGCTCAAGCTGGGCCTGCTGCTGCAAGGGCTGGTTATGATGCTTACAGGGGATCTGGACCTGCTGGTCCAGGTTACGATATGCAAAGAGTACCTGGACAGGCTGTTCCTGGTTACGATGTGCAGAGAGGACCTGGTTTTCCTAAAGGACCCGGTGCACCAGCCTATGATCCACAACGCGGACCTAGTGCATCTGCTTATGATCCTCAAAGACCTGGTGGACCTTACGATGCACAAAGAGGTTCTAATGCACCATCTTATGACCCACATAGAGGACCTGCTGGACCTGGTTATGACTCATACAGAGGACCTGGTGGACCAGCGTATGATAGACAAAGAGGACCTCCAGTACCCGGTTATGATCCACGTAGAGGATCCAACACTGATGCACAGAGGGGACCACCGTATGATGGACAGAGAGGACCCCAGTTTGGTGGGCCTGGGTACGATGTGCATAGGGGAACTAGCTTTGAGTCACCCCAAGGTCTTTCTGGGCCCCAAGGGCAGCCGTTGCAGCAGGCTAACAATGCTTCTTTTGGTTCTATGGCACCAAATGCTCATACTGGAGGTGGTTTTCAGGGAGCACAGGCGCAACCACTGCCACCACCAGCAGCAGATGGCAACCACCCTGGTCGCAGATAAGCATTGCTCTTGTTTCAGGATCCGGACTTATTCTTGATTTTGTTTCCATTTGCCAAGTACCCATGATATTTTTTGGTAGATGTTATAAGGTACGATGAGAATTGTGACAAGAGGACTCAGTCTGAGGTTCCTTTTCTTGGAAGTAATTTGCTAAATACATAACATTATTGCAGCATTTACTCTTTCATATTTCAAGTAGTTATATAGAACAGAAATACAAATGAAACCCTTTTGGCTTTGCTACAAGAATTGCATCTTTTATCGACTTCCATATATATATATATATATATATATATATATATATATATATATATATATATATATATATATATATATATATATATATATATATATATATATATATATCGTTCAAAAACTGTGGTTTGATCACTTGGACTTTTAAGTTGAGTTCCGACTTGCCTCGTTTACATTTGGCTTGTTCTACACTTGTTAAGCTTAGTGAACAATCTTGACATTAGGCTATGTTATTTTACCACGTAAAAGGATATCAAATGGACATCTCTTTAACCTGTTTTTTCTAAATCTAAACTGTATTTTTAGTATATGTCAATGGTAACTTTTTCCATATGCCGACCCACCCACTACTTTATTTTATGGCAATTTGGCCATTGAATTAGTTAGGTAGGCAATCTCAATAGCATGTGAGCATCCCTATAAAGGAAAAACATGATTCTACTTTTGGTTAATGATCTTGACGATGACATGCACTTCGTTGTTTACCCATGACGTGTGACAAGAGGGGACCCAGTCGACTGAGCTTAATAATTTAACTAGCTTTAGTTTTGAAAACTTAAATTTTATTAAAGCAAATGTTATTGGAACGGTTGACATTATTCTATACGCAATATAAGCATTAAGAAAAGAATTAAGATTTCTAATACTATTAGGGCTTGTTTGGTACGCTAGAATGGAATGAGGAGAAAGGGAATGAGGGTCTTTTCATTTGTTTGTTTCACATAAGGAAAGGAAACCATGAATCAAAACACCATTCTCTTTCCAGCTTATTAATTCTCTAAAAAAAACAGAAGAATAGAGAGAATCGGTACATTAGGCATTAGTGATTCACGGTTCCATTCCAGTGGAGAATGAGAAGTGACTTGGAAAAAAGTTGGGAGTATAAAAGGCAAAGGCATGTGCAATGCACATGCTATCCAATTCGGGGAATCTCAAAAACCATATCAATCACTGATTCACTTCTCCCTTACGATTCAAATTTCCCAGATCTCCTTCTTCACTGGCTCACCTAGGGGTGTAAACGAGCCGAGACAACTCGAGATCGACTCAAAAAATACTCGATTCGACTCGATTTTAAACGAGCCGAGACAACTCGCGAGCTACTCGACTCGACTCGATTACACACACACATATATATATATATATATATATATATATATATATATATATATATATATATATATATATATATATAGGGGTGTAATCGAGCCGAGACAACTCGCGAACAACTCGAGATCGACTCGAAAAATACTCGACTCGACTCGATTTTAAACGAGCCGAGCTCGAGCATGTCAATACTCGGCTCGTTTACACCCCTAGGCTCACCCATCATCGAATCTGATGTTTTTTTTTTTTTTTTTTTTTTTTTTTTTTTTTTATGGTTTTTAGTGCTGGGTTGACATCATTCCAGATGTTCATATGGATTTATAAAAGCATATTCAAGATTTAAAATATATGAATAAACACAACACAATTTCGAGGCTTGATTTTTAGTTATGCTTAACATCTTAATTTATGTAAGATACGGTAGTAGTATTATCAGCAAACACATGTTAAATATTAAGGAATATATTTAGATTTTAGGTTTGCTGCTAATATGCTCATCATGCTTATTGGGTTGAATCTATATTATAAAGAACACAAGAATTAATATAGTTAGTTGCGAAAAAAGTTGGAAGAAATAGAAGACCATGGATGGATATTAGATGTCTAACATTTAACCGAATGGATATTAGGCTGCAGTGCTTACAAACTTACAATGATGTTTGAGATTATTTATGATAAAATATAAATTGTTCTGTAGCTTTATAGAAACTGGAAAAGAATTATGATAGTAAATTTTGTTAATATACAAGTAGATTAGCACTACTTTTAACAAAACAAAAAAATTGTAACGCAAAGTGAACAGAATAATTTATGGCTGAATTAGTGAATATCATCGTTCTCATTCCATTATATTTTGAACCAAACAAAAGAATCATTAATTATATATACTATCTAAAACCCATGCGCTACGTGCCAAAAAAATGCTACACATCTAGAGTTGCCTAAAAAGTAACTTATTAAATAAAAAAAGAAACAGACCCTCTCTTGAAGCTTCCACACACCACTATCTTCTTCCACTCTTTAAAAAAAATGCACGCTTTCTCCCATCTCTGATAAATCCCCCCCCCCCCTCCCCCCCCCCCACATCCATTTTCTTCCTGAATCTTCTTACCACCAAAATACTCAAAAACAAAAACCACTCTTTTGTGAAAACTCAACTTTTCGATCAAATCCACAAAAAATCATATAAAAAATTGGAAAAATCAGATGACTCGAGGGTTTCTTAGATCTGATGGGTAGCGGAGGCGGCGGAGTTAGTGGTGGTGGCGTTCGGAAGGTTTTCTTTTATTTAATTATAAAGATCCAATTTTTTTTTTTTCCTTTATGATTTCTGTATTATATGTTGTTACAGAAGTTGAGTGACTATTTTAGATTATTAGGGGTTCTTTGGAAGCTCGGGTAGTGTAACCTTTTTTGATTCATTGTGGGGGATGAGTGATTCTCAAAGATCTTGATCACTGAATGGATTAAGGATATCTTGAACACGGGAATAAATTAAGGTAGTTATTCTGATATCTTTTTTCTGTATTGGGTCAATGGATTTGCACTGAGGTATAACATTTTTTTAATTAATCAGTTTAATTTATGCCATGCATATAAAGTGTTTGATAAAATGTCTATTTATTTTTAGTTGAAAATGATGTGCGGAAGATATGACGGAATGTTGATGAACCTGAGGGATGATTTTTGGTGCTGTGTTCTTTGCGGATTTCAGGTACGTTAGTCATTTTATGCGTTTAACACTTAAGTTTGATGATATGGTTTGTGATTTACACACGCCCTGTATATACTTTAGAAAATGGATAATGGTAAAAGATCACAACAACTCTTTGGAAAGCAAGTGGTGATATTAGCCAAAAAACGTAAACTAGAAAGGTCCATCACTTAGTGTGTATTTGTGAAACAAGTCTTATGTTTTGATAAGTAACAAGAGTGTAAACTATAAGGGTGCATCACATAACTTTCCTTATTTGTCAATCGTCGTTGTTTCATCCTTTTCATGAGAAGGTATAGAATGAATTGATCCAATGGCAACTTATCTTCTAGCTATTTCATTGTTTGACGATCCATTAGAAAGTTAAGTGTAATTTTATTAAGTAGCATTTGTAGGGGTGTTGATTATGTGAACCGATACTAATTATATTTGACAGCATAGTCATATGGTATAAAGACATTTTTTAAGGCATTACTTTCTGAATGGACTTATTGATCAGATCTAGGAGCTGCATGATAGATACATGATTTGTGTGAATATGTTGTGAAATTTACGTCGTTAGTATGCAATATGACCTTTGACAATGTAGGGTCCAACACGCGCAAACTTAATTACCGTTGCTAACGAGTAACTTAGTTTTTTGCGCTGAATCAGGAAACCAGTTACTTTGTTCATCATTGGTCCATCTTATTTGCGTAATTAGGTTTTAGTTTATGGGTCTTTTTGTTGTCTCAATTGTTGTTGAAAGAGTAGGCTGGAAACCTTTATCTTTAGGCTTTTCATATTCGTCCCTTGTGTCAGTTATTGTTGTTGAAAGAGTATGCTAAAGACCCTAATGGATATTCAAGAATAGGTACATGATTGGTTGCTCTTTTCTTGACAGCTGATATACTATAATGTAGTAGTGGGTTGTCATGATTATAAGCTGTTATCCGGTTTTGGTATCTTTACAGCTGCAGTTTTTTAATATATAATGTAGTAGTGGCCTGTGAATCTGTGATGATTGGTTGGTCTTTTCTTAATAAAATGAAGTGGGTCAATGAAGATTCGACCCGTAACTTGGCGGGCCAATAACATGACGCTATGTGGTTGTTACTATGCAACCGTGTTTTTTTTCAGCCATGGCCGAACTCGAATCTTTTTGACCCTGTTCCATATACAAATCTGACCCTAATTAGTCTAATTATTTATTGTATCGGATTTATGGTTTCTCAATTTTAAATTTATGGTTTCATGTTTTTAATGTATTAGTTGTGTATAAAATGTTGTTATAAGTTGTGTATAAGCTGTCGTTAAAAGTTAAAAAGAAAAACACAAAACTTGGTTTATTTATACGCTTTCGTTAACACACGGCTGCAACTAACGAAAGCCTTTAAGAAAAGATGCTGTCATGTCTCATGTATTCTATGAGTTATACTTCACTGTTAAACGCTGCACCATTTTAGACACTGTTAAACAATCATGTACAAACATCACAAAAATAGAATGCTCATAGCTGTAACTACTCTAAATAATAAAGTTTGTTTCCAATTGCAGCATTGGTGTTTCTAGCAGCATCGAGAGCATCAGTTCTCTTACAGATTATGTAGCACATACCATCCATCTCAGCCATGCGTTACCAACATCCGCCAACAGCCTGCACCAAAAAAAAAAAAAAAAAAAATTAAAGAAAAAGGGAACTGAAGCAAGCTTTCCAAGGTCTTGGTTATGGTTCACGTTGTATATACTCTTCCTATTCACATCCTTATAAATTATTTACCATGTTTTATTACCATAATTAAGTCACATTATTTAATTAATGTTCTTCGCATAAACACATTGCAGCAACAAAATCTAATTTTTTATTGATTATACATGAACCGCCAGTAGGGATTTATCTATTTGCGACAATGATGGCCTACCGACGACTCATATCCCAGATGGAATATGATACCTGTACGTGTGAGTCAACCCGTTTTCCATTTTTAGGACCAAATATCTTGATTTTGTTAAATTACTTGGTAATACTAGATGTGTATACCTAAAGGTAACCAAAAAAAAAAAGTAGTTTTTGTCAATGGGTTAATATGTCTGCGAGTAATAAAAATGTCATTTTTTGCTTGGTCGTCTTGGATTGCCAAAAAACACATTTTTTCTTAAAAGAAAACCTGTTTTGACCCATTGATAAGTAAATGGGTAAAAAACACCACCTCTTAGGTACATAAGGATTTGGATAAGAAGTTTTTGGGACAAGTTACTTGGAATACGCGAACGTATGTGGGAATTTTTGCTCATGCGGGTTTGATGGCTGGAATGGGTAAGTTTAGGGGCTGATATCAGGTTGTTTATGTGCTCAAGTGGTGGCTGAATAGGGTGGATTTGGGTGTTGAAATGAGGCTGAAGTGGGTACGTTTGATCTGTGTATGTTTGTGACTAGATTGGCAGATGTGGCATTGGACAAAGATTACTGGCACATTAAAGGTTCTGGAGAGGTGGTTCCCACTCCACTCGGATAACCTTACTCTGGACACCGAAAGGTATGGTTAAGCTAACATAAGATACTATCTTTTTTTACTGTCGCAATAATTTTTTTTCCTCACTTTTAGGTTGGCGCCTGGTGGTTTCGTTGTGAGACCAGAGAAAAATAGAAAGCAAAAGCATACCGCGGTATGAGCACATGGATTTTAGCCCTTAAGTAACACTACATATTTATTAAGTTCATGATATGTATCAATTATGGCGCAATACTCTACATCTTATATAATATACATATTTTCGAAACCCATTTGGCAATGCATCCTGTCTTTAGTAGCACTTAATTATTAATATGATAACAATCAACATTGTATGTTAATTCATGGCTTTTCCATATGTTTATCCTATGAGAAGCAAACAAACAATGGTAAAATATGAGCATGCTGCATACGTGTGTTTGTGATGAATCAGAATATAAAGCTTATGACCCCTTACGTTGGATACTTGGATGCAGTTTTGTAACTTTTTATTATTGTAATGAGAATGTGGCAACAAAGTAATCTTAATATTGTCATAAACATAAACACCGCAGCAACGCGCGGGCAACCTTGCTTGTTTGATATAATTTGTGCTCAATTCTCTATTTATACCAAACGTTGTAATCTATTTTCTTTCTATAAGGTTATTCTCATTATCTCTGATTTCATTCTAGTATGCAATTCCATTCTATACGATTCAGTCGTACCAAACGCCCCCTTATTAGTTACGAAAATAACTTTATGCCGTTACTATCCGAACAGTTATTGCCTTTTAAAGAACTTTCAATGTTGAGAGTTGAGACAATTATCTTGTAGCATGTTATCATCAAGTGGCTTAAAATTTGTAATGCTAAATAAATTGATCCACGATATATAAGAAATAATCAATTTTAAAAATCTATTATGGAGTTTTTATTGTTTCATTGTGAACATTCATAAAGTATTCTAAATCTACAAGAAGTACGTCCTTTTTTTTTTTTTTTTTTTTTTTTTTTTTTCAAATTTAGGTTCTACATTCATCTCTTTAACAAAAAATTAAGACATCCTTAAATCCATATCTATGTAATTTTTAGCTAATTTAAACCTTTTGAAAATATCTCTATAATTGAAAGTCACCTTCATTGTGAACATTCATAAAGTATTCTAAATCTACAAGTAGTACGTCCTTTTTTTTTTTTTTTTTTTTTTTTTTTCAAATTTAGGTTCTACATTCATCTCTTTAACAAAAAATTAAGACATCCTTAAATCCATATCTATGTAATTTTTAGCTAATTGTTGTGATCAAATGGTTTAGCTGCAATAGTAGTTTTCCAGGTTCATGGGAGAGATTCTAGCTTTTGTGGCCATGGTACTCATTTAGCCATTATTGCATTGGTGATGGTGCTGTCATATTAATTTGTCCTTGTTCAATTTGGTTTCATTGTGTATTTGTTTTTGTTTTCTTTTTGGGTCCCTCTCACACTTAATTAGCTTGATTAGTTGTGAGGATGCCATGTATTGTTTGATTGTTTCTTTATACTCTTTTTGTTTCTATAAATTGTTGTCTTTCCAAAAAAAAAAAAAAAAAAACCTTTTGAAAATATCTCTATAATTTTAAAGGCCAAGAGGGAAAGTAGGATTGCCGAAAACAAAACGTCAACTCCAAATCTAAAAGTTTTTTTTTTTTTTTTTTTTAAATGACTTTCAATTTTTGGTTTAGCGTCGCACATGCCAAGATGGCATGCCCTAATCCACCACATACCCAGACTATGTTGTCTGAACCGGGCCCACGCTGGCGCAGTGGGGATTAAGCAGGCTTCCGCCCGGAAACCGTACCGCCTCCACACGAGATTACTCGCTGGAGTAACGGTCGGATGAAAATCGAGGTCAGCTTGGATTCGAACCTGCGCAACTAATGGCTCACAAGCTCTTCTCTTCATTGCCTAGTATCATTAGAGCTTGTGGTCCTCAAATGAGGACTTCCCAGTTAGTTACCCAAACCGGTACTACTCTCACCCGGACACGCTTAACTGAATAAGCATTGACCATTGGACCACAAGCCCCATGATTAAAAAGTTTATTGGTTAGTGATATATAAGTCTTTTAATCACATTCAAATTTAATAACTTAGTTTTTGCTTTTTCATGCAAAAATCGCCTTTTATGTACTTAAGATATCGGGCTTCGCTTTCTACAACTTGTATTTGATTATTTAACATTTATTGATTATTTGTGATTATTTGGAGCCTTAAATAGTCACATCCTTAATAATGACATGCGAAAAAAATATACGTGACTGACTATATATTATACAAGGTTCTAAAAAGTCAGGGTCTTCAAACGAGCCTATATTCCTAGCTTTAGAAGCTTAACCCTTTAGCCACCCCTATTCTTTGTAATACTACGTTTTTCATATGTCGACCAACCGCTACTTTATTTTATGACATTACACAGTAGCATGTAACAACGTTTTATGTCGACCAACCACTGCTTTATTTTTTTGGCAATACTGATCAGTAGCATGTGAGCATCCTATAAAGGAATGACATCATTTTACTTTTGGTCAAAGATCTTGACATGCACTTCGTTTTTTTCCCATGACGTGTGGCTAGACATATCGAAAATTTCAAACTTATTACACAATAATCTTGCATCACGTACACAATAGGTTACACCAACATTTTAAAACACAAAGAATGGAAAGCATTTTGTAAAAATTATTAAGTTCTTAGTTTCTACTTAATTGGGATTACCATGCACTCATTTCATCTTCATTTCACAAGATTTGATAAATTCACACATTGAATTATATGATGAACCATTAATCTCCAATGCTTCCTTTGCACTTTGTCTTAATGCTTTCACTTTGTTTCTCATTAGTTTTCCTTCTTCACCCTTCATCAAACTCCTCACCATCTTCTCTATCTCCACCCGCCCTACCACCTTCTTCGCTGCCAAAACTTCGGGACGGATGGCCACTTTCACCTCCTCTACGAGTGTAGAGGCGTTTAGTCGTTGCTCTGCGTGCAATGGCCATGCAATCATCGGAACACCGGCTACTATGCTTTCACAAACTGAACTCACTCCACAATGGGATAAAAACCCTCCTACGGACACATGGTTTAATATCTCTACCTGTGGGGCCCACAATGGGATGACTAACCCGAATTTTTCGTTCCTGGCAAGGAATCCTTTTGGAAGGAAATATGACGGTTCAGATTTATCTGGACCATCACCACCCCCTGCAACGAAGTAGGCACCATCAGCGGTGCTGCATGCAGGTGGTGGACGTACAACCCAAACAAATCTTTGTTGGCTTAGCTCTAACCCCCAAGCCAACTCAGTTATTTGCTCAAGTGAGAGTGTCCCTCCGCTCCCAAAAGATACAAAAAGCACAGATTCACTTGGTTGCATATCAAGCCACTTGATTACCTTACTCTCCTTAGAAACAACCGGGTCAACGTCACTCGTCAAAGGTCCGATATCATAAATAGGTACCTTCAAAAGTGACCTAAAAGTTTCATTATACTTTAACGCATCAAGAAATCTAGGCTCCATATCTCTCCACGTGTTAATCAAAATTCCATCAGGCAAAGTAGCAAAATCTTTTCCCATCCGCACATACTCATCATACTCCCGGTTGTTCCGATCCAGCATAGGATCAGGCACATTTTCACACTGGATCGGCACACAACCAGGGATATTCAACGGATCTGTCCGCTCAACATATTGGCCGGACACTTCCTTATCAAGAATAGGCAAGTACGTAACTAGACCAACAGTTCGTGCAAGAATAGAGGTGAACACGTACTTTTGCATGCCAAACTCATCCGCTATAGGAAGTGACTCAGTAGAGAACATGTCTGCTATAATGGCATCAGGACGTCGCTTCATGGATGAGATAGCAGACCTTATACCTTGTCGTGCTTCCCTCATCATGACAACTAAATGAGTGAAAACTGTGTCCTCGGGTCGAAGTACGTCAGACATGTTAGGTAATGGGATTTTGACGATGTTAATGTTGTTCTCCGTGAAGGAGGAGATGAGTTGTGACTCCACGGGTGAGGATTCGGTGGTGACAGCAAGGATCGTGACGTGGCGATGGTGATGGGTGGCGATACGGTTGCCTAGTAATAGGACCGGGACTAAGTGTCCCATACCAGGGCTTGATATTATTACTACGTGAAGCTTTTGGTGTTCCATTATGATTATGTTGTTCGTGGTGTACTCACTCATATATTCATGACTATATATATACAGCCAATGCACATTATTCCCTCCATACGAAAATAATTGTTTACCAACAAAAAAAAAAGAAAAAAAAAATAGTTTTCCACAAATATATATAGGCAATAAAGTCAATTTATTAAAATGACTAAAATTCCCTTTTTTTTCTTTCTTTTATCTTCACGACAACCTCTTTCGTCTCCGTCTCTTTTTCTTGAAATTTCGAAAAAAAACAAAAACAATCTTGTACATATCCAATCGACGTGATCATCATCATTCATTCATATACATCACTACTAGAATAAGGAGAACTGGCGACGAAAAAATCCCGACAACAAAAAGGTCGTCGGCATATTACACTAAACGACAAAAAATACGCTTGACCGAGCCAAACTCGCGTTGATTTTTATGGATTTTAAAATCCCGACGCCAAGTCGTCGGTATTTTTTTGGTCAAATTTGACTTTCCCAATAATTGCGAAAACTTGGGCGGGAATTTGACCCGCCAAGAATTTCCCGACGCCTTGGCGTCGGTATTTTTCCTAAATAAAAATTTATTACGATTAGAGTTTTGATTAGCGTTTAAGTAAATTAGGTTTGTAAAAATTCCGACGACATGACGTCGGGAAATGATTGAACTTTTTTTTTTTGTCGTTTGACTTGCGAATAAAAGTGAATATTTGGGCGGGGTTTTTTCCCGCCTATTTATTACCGACAACTCGGTAAAACACACATAAACTCACAAAATTAAAACTCCCAAGTCCCATTCTCGATGTCTCGCAAAGATTTCTCGCAACAATTCCCAAGTCCTCCTCACAAGGATTTCTCGCAACAATTCCCAAGTCCTCCAAACGAACCGGTGATTGTGAACACTCCAACTGCAGAAAATGGAAATCAACAACAAAACAGTCCAGCTGAGAATGAACCGGTAAACAATCCACCAGTGGAAAACCAACCCAATACATTTGGCTTGACTGATGAAGAACTCTTCGAGCAAGATTTGCAATTCTCTAGAGAGGTTGAAGAAGACGAAGAACGTGTGACAGCTGCTCATAGGGCTCGGGAAGCTGCTCATACAGCGCGGATAAACAGAGAACTACCACGCCGATGGGCCATGGGGCTTGGCCCTGTACCATCAGAGTCTTCTTTGAGTGAGGAGGATGGCTGGGTCTCAGATTATTCATTTTCTTAATTCGTAGTTTTATTTTAATTACCGTATCGTAGTTTCTATTAATCGTACTTTTGTATTTCATGTTTTAAGTTTAATGTTTAATGTATTTCGTGTTTTAAATGTTATGTTAGTTATTGCATTAACAGGAAGCTAGTCGATTTATGTCTGAATTAAAAAAAAATAAACACATTCGACATCAGTTTTCACAACAACAACAACATTTTATTAAACAACAACAACAATAACACAACAGACAGCAACAAACAACAACAACAACAATAACAGCAACAACAACAAAACTGTGGAAAACTAGAAGGGGGGTTGAATAGTTTACCGTTTAAAAACTTTAAACTTGTTGTATCAAATGTCCATTTTTAGCTTGTTCTAATATAAAAGATGTTACTTGTAGTTTATGACTAACATCACTTAAAACATGTTATCACACAAGTACAATCAACAAGTCACAACACAAACAATCACATAATGCAAACATTAAAGTAAGGCAATAAGTAAAAGGAAAGTGCAAACCGAACACGAGGATTTATAGTGGTTCGGTCACGGATCTCCTCTCCGCCCTACTCCACTCCTCGAGTACCCAACTCGAGAGTTACTTCACTAGATCAACAACCTCCCTTTTCGGTGGAGAAAACCTTACAATCGTCACTTACACTTTTACCGACACTAAGCTAGATGTCGAGTTCTTTTACAAGGGTACAACCACTCCCATCGTCGCTTACACTTTTACCGACACTAAGCTAGATGTCGAGTTCTTTACCAAGGGTACAACCACTCCCGCTATGTTTTGTGGCCCAACATAAAAACCTTGTGTTTTATGGCACAAACACATAAACCATCTAATCTATATTGTTATGATACAATGATGATCCAAGACATAAAAGTCTAATGGATATGCATGCCTAATCTACATGAACTCCTTGAATAAGAAGTCTTCAACCATTGAGGATGTCAAGTGCCCTTGAATCTTCATATGTTGGAATGCTTTAATGAATGATGACTTCAAGATCTTGTAACCTTCTTGGTGGATCATGAAGTATGATATGCTTACAACAAAGATGAATGTTAGAAGCATTATGATCATTTTGGAAAGGGTGATCTACATGGTTTCCTACTTATCTATGTGTGTGTGTTTTTTTTCATCTTTTCATCACACTTCTAAGTAAAACGTGAACTTCTATTTATAGGCAAAACAAGTAAAGAAGTTTTCCAAAACCATGTTTAATAAACCATGTTCCAAAACCATGGATTACTATTATAGTCAACATTGACAAGACATATGCATATACTTGAAACTAAATGTTGACAAGACAAGACATATATGTTACTTGTCAACTTACAAGGACTATGACATATCTTACAAGTTCTTTGACCAAGTTATTTTCCAAAGATGTTTCCAAGTCAACTACAATCTATGACACATCTTAAATGATATTTGACAAAGATAATTTCCAAATATAGTTTTCCATTTTATGAAAAATACATTTAAACAAATGTATATATTAACTTAAAAAGGTAAATTACTTGTATAAAAAATATATTAGCTAGCTATATAATATTTAGTAAGTTACTAAAAATGTTTTATGTACTTATGTTGTTATAAGACACATTTTTATATATTGTAAACTTACTAATATTATCTAGACACCTAATGTCACACTTATTCTATTTAACACCTAAAGTGTACTTTGACACCTAAACTACTTAAAGACTCCTAAAGTATTTTAGTCATTCTAAATGGTTGGTCAAGGGGTTTGATCATAATGCTACATAACAAACATGTACGAACCTGTGTTGTAGCATACGACGAATCGAGACTTTGAGACAAACAATGATTACAAGTAACTTGTACATTTTACGTTATGTATCAAGTTATACGTTTGTCATCAATCAAAACAAACGAGACTGTATAGATTAAATATCGTAATATTTGCACTAACAAAAACTACATACGAAGATTTCCCATGTCGCCTACCATGTCATTATAAAGGTCGTGAAATAAGGCAGCTGATTCCATTGTGTGGTTGTTGGCGCCAGCATCTCGGATCGTTCGTTTAACATCTCTTGTATAACCATAGCATATCGGATCGTTCGTTTAACATCTCGTGTATAACCAGCCATAGCATCTCGGATCGTTCGTTTAACATCTCATGTATAACCATATCATCTCGACTCATTCGTTTAACATCTCGTGTATAACCATAGCATCTCGGATCGTTCGTTTAACATCTCGTGTATAACCAACCATAGCATCTCGGATCGTTCGTTTAACATCTCGTGTATAACCACTCATATCATCTCGGATCGTTCGTTTAACATCTCGTGTATAACCAGCCATAGCATCTCGGATCGTTCGTTTAACATCTCGTGTATAACCATATCATCTCGACTCGTTCGTTTAACATCTCGTGTATAACCATAGCATCTCGGATCGTTCGTTTAACATCTCTTGTATAACCATAGCATCTCGGATCGTTCGTTTAACATCTCGTGTATAACCATCCATAGCATCTTGGACCGTTCGTTTAACATCTCGTGTATAACCATAGCATCTCGGATCGTTCGTTTAACATCTCGTGTATAACCATAGCATCTCGACTCATGCGTTTAACATCTCGTGTATAACCATTTCATCTCGACTCGTTCGTTTAACATCTTGTGTATAACCATAGCATCTCAGATCATCCGTTTAACATCTCGTGTATAACCATATCATCTCGACTCGTTCATTTAACATCTCGTGTTTAACCGTAGCATCTCGGATCGTTCGTTTAACATCTCGTGTATAACCATAGCATATCGACTCCTCCGTTCAACATCTCGTGTATAACCATATCATCTCGACTCGTTCGTTTAACATCTCGTGTATAACCATAGCATCTCGGATCATCCGTTTAACATCTCGTGTATAACCATATCATCTCGACTCGTTCGTTTAACATCTCGTGTTTAACCATAGCATCTCAGATCATCCGTTTAACATCTCATGTATAACCATATCATCTCGACTCGTTCGTTTAACATCTCGTGTTTAACCATAGCATCTCGGATCGTTCGTTTAACATCTCGTGTATAACCATAGCATATCGAATCCTCCGTTCAACATCTCGTGTATAACCATATCATCTCGACTCGTTCGTTTAACATCTCGTGTATAACCATAGCATCTCGGATCATCCGTTTAACATCTCGTGTATAACCATATCATCTCGACTTGTTCGTTTAACATCTCGTGTTTAACCATAGCATCTCGGATCGTTCGTTTAACATCTCGTGTATAACCATAGCATATCGACTCCTCCGTTCAACATCTCGTGTATAACCATATCATCTCGACTCATTCGTTTAACATCTCGTGTATAACCATAGCATCTCGGATCATCCGTTTAACATCTCGTGTATAACCATATCATCTGGACTCGTTCGTTTAACATCTCGTGTATAACTATAGCATCTCGGATCGTTCGTTTAATATCTCGTGTTTAACAATAGCATCTCGACTCCTCCGTTTAACATCTCGTGTATAACCATATCATCTCGACTCGTTCGTTTAATATCTCGTGTATAAACATAGCATCTCGACTCATCCGTTTAACATCTCGTGGATAACCATAGCTCGTTCGTTTAACATCTCGTATATAACCACAAAGCTATGAAAGTACTTTGAGATGTTGGGTTTGGGTTTCTTAATTCGTTTAACATGTTACGTTGATGAAATTTACCGAGACACTTACAAATTTACCGGAATTTATTAATTTAGAGCATATAATTTTAAACTAAATTATTTAATTTTAAACATAAAAGTATTTAAAAAAGGATTTATTAATTAAGAGTATATAATTTTAAACTAAATTACCAAAGTATTTAATTTAAAATATAAAGTATTTAATTTTAATTTTAAATTAAATAAAAGTATTTATAATAAATATTTTTTTTAATTTTAAACTAAATTGTTTAATTTTAAATAAAATTATTCAATTTTAAATATATATATATTAAATAAAAGAATTTATACTAATTAATTTTATTTATTTTATAAAAGTAATAAAATTTTTATTATACTAAAATAGCGACGACATAGCTTCGGTATTTTATGGTCAAACCCCCAAAATTTTCAATTCACCCCCCAAAATTTCATTTTATCCCGCAAGAATCACAAACGACAAAAATAATAATATAGTCCCGACGACATGTCGTCGGGACAATAAAAAGTTATACCAAAAAGCAGATCTCGTCAAACACTTAGAAAAAAAAAAGTTATAAAAATTTTTCACCCTTCTCTCTCAATAATTGACCTCGCTGGCGATTTGCTTCTTCCAACCACCACCTCCGACACCAGTACTCTACAACCACCACATCCGACACCACACCATCACTACACCACCATCACTATTATACCGCCGACCACACCACCACTGCGACACAGCCAACCTCCCAACCTAGCACCAACGTGCACCACCATCTCTTCCTCTCTTTATAAAACAAAGGTTATTTGACTTTATTCTTTTAAATTGGTTTAGGAATTTAAGGTGTTTGTTTATTGTTGTGTTTTATGTTTTGTGGTGTTTGGTTTAGGGTACCCAGCCCACCACCGTCGTCGTTGTGCTGCTGTCGTCCAGACCCGACCCACCAAACAACCAGGTATATGTTTTTATTTGTCATTTAATTGTTTGTTATGTTTTTGTTTATGATTTTTTTAATTTTTGTTTGTGTAGTTCTCGACCTCCCCCCCCCCCCCCCCACCGTCCGCCCTTGCTGTTATCCGACCCACCACCACTGTCGCCGCTGTTGCTGTTGGACACCACCACCACTACCACCATTGCCGTTAACTGCTGCTGCTGGTGTAAGTTTTCTACTTGTTTTTGTTAACTTTTTTTTTATCATTCATGATTTGTATAATGTGTAGTTAGTTATAAAGTGTAGTCTTACTTTTGTTGTTTGTAACAAATAAAAACATTTTTTTGAAAGAAATAAAAACATCATTATGTTGGTGTAGTTAGAGACGTTGTTTACTAGTTTGTTAGTTGAACGCGAATGTTGATCAGGTGATAGATGAGTATCAAAAGTCGTTTGGTGATTTATGGATTATAATTTGAGTTGTCTTTCAATTTGTTTGCTACACGGATTATAATTTGAGTTGACTTTCAATGTTACTGCTATGGTTCTCTAGATAATTTATACCATTTTTTAGTGACAAGTTGTAACTTAACACTATACCTAAGATGCATCTCAAATTAGTAGCTAACACTAGTAAAATGTTGCGACTTTTAGGGTGTAGGACCAAAGTATTTGATACATATGATTGGTAAGAGCTTGATGTTATAGGAAAAAAGGGGCAAAATCATATTAGCAGACTAGTGATATGGAGGTAGTTTTGGTGTCATCAGTATGTAACTCAGGTTAGAGGTAATAGACGATTTAAAACAAATCATTTGGTTCTTGATATTGGTCCTGTATTTGTTACTTCCCAAATTCCATGTCAACTAGTATGTATCTTCATCTAGTTCAAATATTTTGTAAGAAATATATTTAATAATTGAAAGTGCAGGTGACTGGTGGAAAAATGATATACAGACAGTGATGGAAGACTTCTTGCGTAGAGGAGGTGATCCAGTAAAATCTGATGCTTTGACAATCAACGGTCAACCTGGCGATCTTTACGACAACTGCTCTCGTCAAGGTACTATATTGGGAACAAGACGAGGGTATAATCCGGAGACTAGTAGGTTGCATTGTTGAACTTGTTTATATTGTTATTGACATCCTATTATTATTGGCATTATGGGATTACTATATTAGCTTATTGTATCGTTATAAACGAATACTATGACTTTCTTTGGTCGTTTATGAATGAATGAATGAACGGATGCATTTTGTGTTATGGTCTTAATTGATTTCCAGGTTTGGTTTTTGTAGATTTTTTCCAGGAAAAATCTGGATTTGCAGCATTGCTGCTGCTGTTTTTTTTTTTTTTTCTGAATGAATGCACTTTTTACCGATGACATGTCGTCGGTATTTTAAGACATTGACCGTTTGACTTGTTGACTATTTGACCAATTAGTTAATCATTTTTTTGTTAATTATAATTAAAATACCGACGAATGGATGTCGGCATATTATTTGTCGAACCAAGTTTTTGTTTGACTGAAAATGGTTGTGGGCCCCACTTCAGCGTCGGGAAATGACGTCGGCACAGTAAGTCCCGACGAGGCATTGCCGACTAATTCCGGCCGACTAAGTTTCGTCGGTATCAACAAAATGCCGACGTCATGGCGTCGGCAAAGTAAAAAAAAAGTCGTCGGGAATTGTCCTGTTTGTACTAGTGTATGCAAACAAAAGAGGCGTACTTGAAAGTAACAACATAAACGCCATCCAAACACACATTCACATCTCCGATCCAAAAATGAAGCACGTGGTCTCCACTCTTTTAGAGGAGGTTGATAGCGATATTTTCCGGTGTGGTTCGTCGGAAAAAGTGAGGTTTGTAACAAGTAATGTAATTATAAATTAACAGAAATTTGATACACCCATATAAAAGTATCCACAAAAACAATCCACTCGCTAAGGTGTTAGCAGGTGATTGGTTTTTTGTGGTATCACATCCCACAAAAAATCAATCACCCGCTGACACCTTAGCAAGTGGTTTGTTTTTGTAGATACTTTTACGTGGATGTATCACTGATCTAATTAGTAATTGTTCTTCATGTTATTGGTTTTTTAATTAAAAAAAATTGAAAACTTAAAAAAAATAAAATAAAAAAAATTAGGGAAGAAGACAAGGACGGTTTATGCAATTTACTGCTTGAGAAACTTTAAAAATTTATTTTAGTCTGTGTGGGAAATGAAAAAAATATGACATGAGAAATGAAATAAATAAATAAATAAATAAAAATAAAAATAACGTTGAAATGTTTTTACTGACATGGATATTTATTCAGGGTCCGCTTGGTTCAAAGTGGGGAAAGGTAAATGTAAAGGGAAAGGGAAAGGGAATGCAAAGGATTAAGTGAGGTGGGTAATCAATACCTTACCCCTCAATTTACTCTATAATGTTGATTAACCACTACGGGGTAATCAATACCTTTGCACACCCCTAACCAAGCACCTAATTTGAGTGAGGTGGGCCCTTTTGAATTCCTTACCCATTCCCTACCCCCTTAACCCCCTTACCAAGCAATCATATTGGTAATAATTACACAAAACAACACTACTACACAAACTGGTTTTTCCCACAGAAACGAAACTGTGTGAAATTTCACACGAAATACCGACAAATTACACACCAAATTTCGGTGGAAAATATGTCGTAAATTTCCCACGGATTTCCCACTCATTACACACTAAATTGTTGACCAAGTTTTTGTGTGAAATCCGTCGCAAATTTCCCACAGATTTGCGACCATATTCACACTATTTGTGTTTATTAGACGTCCGTGGAAAACTTGTGGCACATTTCACACATATTAGCCACGGCCAAAAGTATGTGGCAAATTTTAGCTCCATTACTCACGGATTTCACACGTTTTTTTTTTTTTTTTTTTTTTTTTTTTTTTTTTTTTATATATAAACTAACTATTTAACCGGTCTGTGGGAAATATGTGTGTACTTTCCCACAGATTACCTACCAATTTAATAAATCCGTGAGAAATACGTGTGTAAATACCCACAGATTTCCCACAGAAAATGTCGTTTTTATATTTTGTCTACTTACACATTCTAAAATTACTTAATATGTCTTCATATATGTTTGTTAATTAATATAACTATTTATGTCATTATCACAAGTGTATGTGTAGGTTTAAGAATAATCTTTTTGTGTAACAAACCATTATATATGTGTTGATACAAAAGTTGGGCGTTCCTAGTTTGGGCTCTTGCTCTCGTACCAATTAGCTCTTAATGCTTGAAACCTGCGCACTAAGAAAGTAAACAAACACCGTTAGGCTTATCGTGGGATTGTCTCCCACGATTATCCTCCGGCGTGAGAGTAAGTAATCGGTTTTAGGGTTCTCGTAAAGAGTTAGGGTTTTATGAATCGTACATTTAATGAGAATTATGTCATTCCTTATATAGGAGCAGAATCCTTGTAGGTTTCGTGCTCCTTACGTTTCGCACGCATGGTGCTTATCCGGTCCAAGGATCTTTATCCGTAAATATAGACTATACGTCATCATGTCCCTCCAGTCTTGTGTACCATAAATAGTTTGGTTGGGCTTGGGTCTTACGTGTGCCCAATCCCTTTGACAATGCGGCCCAAGTTATAATAGCCCACTCATGGTGGGTTTGGGCCTTAGTGATGCTTATCATTTGGGCTCGTGACCCAAATATAGACTATACGTCATCAATATGTGTGCATATCTACATGTATATGTTCTGTATGCTTGTTTATGATATTCATTGTATCTATAGATGTTTTGTATCTAGGTATATCGATGTGTATATACGTGAACGTGTAACTATATCAAAAAAAGTAAAAGAAAACGATTATGTCCGTGGGAAATATGTGTGTACTTTCTCACAAATTACCCACCAATTTAATAAATCCGTGGGAAATACGTGTGTAAATACCCACAGATTTCCCACAAAAATGTCATTTTTATATTTTGTCTACTTACACATTCTCACATTACTTAATATGTTTTCATATGTGTTTGTAGTTTCATATTATATGTGTTTGTTAATTAATATAACTATTTATGTCACTATCACAAGTGTATGTGTAGGTTTATGAACAATCTTTTTGTGTAACAAACCATTATATGTGTGTGCATATCTACACGTACTTGTTCCGTATGTCTGTTTATGACCTTCATTGTACCTATGGATGTTTTGTATCTAGGTATATCGATGTGTATAAGCGTGAACGTGTAACTATATCAAAAAAGTAAAGGAAAACAATTATGTCTGTGGGAAATATGTGTGTACTTTCTCACAGATTACCTACCAATTTAATAAATCCGTGGGAAATACGTGTGTAAATACCCGCGGATTTCCCACAGAAAATATCATTTTTTGTGTTTTGTCTATTTACACATTCCCACATTAGTTAGTATGTCTTCATATATGTTTGTAGTTTCATATTATATGTGTTTATCTATTAATGTAACTATTTACGTCAGTATCACTAGTGTATGTGTAGGTTAAAGTATAACCTTTTCTGTAACAAACAGTTGTATATTTGTGGATATATACACGTATATATTATGTATGCATGTTTATGACCTTCATTATATCTATAGATGTTTTGTATCTAGGTATATCGACGTGTATATGCATGAACGCGTAACTATTTCAAAAAAGTTAAAGAAAACGATTATGTCCGTGGAAAATATGTGGGTACTTTCCCACAGATTACCTACCAATTTATTAAATCTGTGGGAAGTTCGTGTGTAAATACCCACATATTTCCCACACAAAATATCGTTTTTGTATTTTGTCTACTTACACATTCCCACATTACTTGGTATGTCTTCATATGTGTTTGTAGTTTCATATTATATGGGTTTATCTATTAATGTAACTATTTATGTCAGTATCACAAGTGTATATGTAAGTTCAAGTATAACCTTTTTCTGTAACAAATCGTTGTATATGTGTAGATATCTACATGTATATGTTATATATATATATATCTGTTTATGGCCTTCATTGTATCTATATATGTTTTCTATCTAGGTTTATGGACGTGTATATGTGTGAATGTGCAACTATATCAATAAAGTGTAAGAAAACAATTATATTAGTGGGAAATATGTGGGTACTTTCCCACAGATTACCTACCAATTTGATAAATCCGTGGGAAACACGTGTGTAAATACCCACAGATTTCCCACAAAAATACCGTCTTTATGTTTGTGCATACTTACACATTCTCACATTACTTATTATATCTTCATATGTGTTTTTAGTTTCATATTATATGATTTTGTTTATTAGTGTAACTATTTATGTGAGTATCATAAGTGTATGTGTAGGTTAGGTATAACTTTTTGTGTATCAAATCAATGCATATGAATGATTATCTACACAAATATGTTTTGTATGTTCGTCATGACCTTCATTGTTTTTTTAAATGTTTTATGTATAGATACACAAGTATGGGTTTGTGCGTGAGCATCTAACTATATAAAAAAAGTAAGAAATTGACTAGGTCTGTGGGAAATTTGTTGGTAATTTCTCACATATTACCCACTAATATTAGAAGTATGTGGGAAAGTGGTGGGTAATTACCACTAATTTCTCACATAAGATAAAATTTGTCTTAATGAATTCATAACTTTTAGTAGAGACATGCTACAGCCTACATGTACCATATGAGTATAAATAAATATGATAAAAAGTCATATTTGCTACTAGGGATGTCAAAAAGGCCGACTCGACCCAAAACCAGTTAAGCCTATTCGGGTCGGGTTACCCAGGTCAATGATTTTATTCGGATCAATTCGGGTCAACTTGACTAACCTGAATTCTAAATAGGGTCGGGTTCAAGTATTTTTTTTCCTTTAACCCGAACGTGACCAACCCGACTCGACTAACACTTTTACAATGTAAACATATTGAAGTAAGAAATTTTTTTAATAGTTTTAATTATATTCGGGTTGACTCAAACCCGAATTGACCCGACCCGAATTAACATGAACCTGACTGACCCGAGTTATAAATGGGGTCGGTTTCGGGTTTATTTTTTAGCCTTAACTCGAGTTGACCCGAACCCGACTAACACCCTACTTGCTATTAATGATCAAATAAATATTAAACAATGACCTTGTCATTTTTTTATATAGTTAGCTTGACTTTGTATTTCATGAGTAATATACTAAACGTTAATGAGTCAAAGTTGTGGCAAGTTTATGGGAAAAAATTATAGGTAAATGAGCCATTTTATTATCCATTCATATCTTATCTTGTTTAGTATCAATTGAAACACTTTTATTATACACCCACCCCACCACATGACCACACCATCAAGATCCCCACCAAGATCCGCTCGAACCCACCACACGGCTGCCATAATCACAAGCTAGTGGCCGGAATTACAAGCTAGGAGCTCGAAACACGATTAACCTGTAAAATTTGTGGTCTCTAAAATCTGTCCGAATTTTGGGTATTTATTTTTTTCTCAAAACTGATATGTGTTTTCCGAATAATGGCATTGAAAAAGCTCACACTTTTTGTATTATATGTAAATGTGTTTCTCTAGTTTAAATAATGTTTTAGGATATGTGTATTTCATTGAACAATAGATGTTTACTTCATAAATTATTGCTTGTATCTTTTGATTTCTATGTTTATCTATATAATTTTTTTGCAAGTTTGATGGTAGTTATGAAACAACGGTACTTAAATTAATGATTGTTCTTGTTTTTGTTTCAACATCACTCGTATGTATATTTAGGTTGAAATCACTAAAATTGATTGTTCTTGTTTTTGTTTCAACTGTACTTAAATTAAGGTTTGATGGTAGCATAGAAAAGTTATGATTAGGAGTTAAACTCAAAATGAATCTGATGTGGTAGAGGTTATACTCCTCGCCAAGTAAAATGGTAGTTAAAAATACATATTTTATACTTAAAAGGGATCAAAACTTAATTGTTGTAGTTGTTAAAAATGAACACAACATGTCAACTAAAATGGTTTCACTTATGTATTAATGGCCGACTATACAACTTAGATGTCACATGGTGAAACAGACATTACATTCTTATCGTTCTTGTGACGATGACTATGTAGTATAAAATATGAATTCTTCACTTTTCAACATGTATGATTTATTAATTTGTTCATAACAAGTGTATGTTTAGATATCATATAATGTGTCTACTTAAGTATTTATGTTGGGAATTATACTAACTGTTACCACGGCTAAGAGAAGATGTTACAAATGCAGAAGATTGCACTTGCAGTGGAAACTCATTACCACTGCAAGAACATATATTACCACTGCTTATTAGATAACTGTTAGGAAACGCGTCTAGATAAATATAGAATAGATCTTGTGTATATCTTATTCTATTAGCATTATACTTATCTTGTAGAAGAGGACTCCTTGTTCTATAAAAGGAGATCCTAGGTTATCAGTTGAGATATAACTCTCATATACGTTTCTAGAGCTTCAAGGTGTAACCCTAGTGATATCAAGATCACTCGTATTATTATCATTAATAATATTGGAGCTAATAGTTTGTTTATATACATTGTTCTTATTCATATACAACTGTCTTACTCACAATTAAACTTCTAAGTGTTACTAAGTAGATTCCGCATACTTAGTGATATAATTCAAAGTATCAATCTAACACAAAGTTCAAGGTGTTTAGATCCATCAAGTGGTATCAGAGCCAGGCTTTGATACTTTGATTTAGAAGACTCAAGTTCACTCAGAAGAATCAATGGAGACAGAAACCAGTAACTCAAACATTGCTGCTAAGCTTCCAAAGCTTAAGTTGAATGACTTTGAGATGTGGAGGCTAATGATAGAACAATTCTTTATGGTCCAAGACTACACACTCTGGGAGATCATTATGGTTGGAAATTCTTTCAAACCAAGTTCTACATCAGAGATGATTAATGGCAAGGAAGTAATTAAGGTCAACACTGGACCTGTTACTAATGATGAAAGACTTCAGTTGAAGAATGATCTCAAAGCCAGAGGTCTGTTACTGATGACACTTCCCAGAGACCAAGTTGTTGCATTCAGCAAGTTCAAGACTGCAAAGACTCTCTTTGATGAGATCTGTGAAGTTTTTGGTGGTAATGATTCCACCAAGAAGACTCAAAAGACCCTGCTGAAGCAAACTTATGAAAACTTTGGTTCAACAAGTAATGAATCTCTTGATAGCATCTTCACAAGACTACAAAAGATTGTTTCTCAACTCACTGTTTTTGGAATTGAGGTGGAAAGAGAAGACCTCAATCTAAAGTTCTTAAGAAGCTTACCCTCTGAGTTTGGAACCAATGTTGCTGTGTGGGAAGATAAGTCAGAGTTGGAGACCATGAAACTTAATGACTTGTACAATAACTTCAAGGTTATTGAACAAAGATTGAAGAAAGCTGGCAAGATAAGTTCAAGTTCAGGAAGTGTTGCACTCATCTCATCATCTCTTGATGATAGTTCAGATGAAGAAAGTGATAGATGACTGTGCTAACATTGTTGTTCCCACTGGTAGTGGAAGTGTTTCCACTGGTAGCTCAAAGAAACAGATTGCAGGGCTTAGTGATACTACTTTTTATGCCTTTATATCAAGTCAAATGGGTGGTTCAATTCTCAATCATGAGGATCTGGATCAAATTGATGAAGATGATATGGAGGAGATGGACATTAAATGGCAAGTGGCATTACTAAGCTTAAGGACAAAGAAGTTTTGGAAGAAGACTGGAAGAAAGATCAACATCAGTGGCAATGAAACAGTAGGTTTTGACAAAAAGAAGGTGGAGTGCTACAATTGTCATAAGAATGGGCACTTTGCCAGGGAGTGTAGGAAGCCAATGAAGTCTGACAATAGGTCAACTTGGTACAAGCAGGACAAGAAGAAGGAACCTACTACTGATGAGCCAAAGGGGCTATTGGCCATTGATGGAGTGAGCTTTGATTGGAGCTTTATGACTGAGGAAGAGGAAGATGATTCAGAGTCTGCAATGGTTGCTACAGAGCTTGCACTAATGGCTTTTTCTGACTCTGAGGTACAAATTGATAATGCTTGTTCTAAATCTTGTAAGGCCTTAAAAGAGTATGAGAAACTGAAAGCACAATTTAATGAGCAACACATAGAGTTAACTCATACTAATTATAACTTATCAAATCATAAAAGAGGCCTAGGTGTTTTAGAAACTCAATTAGAGCATTATAGGGCAAATGAATCTAAGTTCAATGATGATATTGCAGTATTAAGAAGAGACTTAGACTATCAGGTTGCTATTAATAAGGTTCTTAGAGAAGAACTAGAAAAGGTTAAAGTGGCTAGTGAGAATATAATGATAACTAAGCAAACACTGGATCATCAATCCAAAAGTATTGATAAAATTTGGGAAGCCCAAATTGTGAGCAAAGCCAAATCAGGACTTGGATACAAAACAGTTCCACCACCTTTAAGAGGTGTTCCATCACCTCCTGGCATTGACTTAGCTCACACAGGTTTAGAAGAATTCCAGGAACCACCTATGACCTATGGACCAAAGTTTGTTAAACCAGTTGAAACTGAAAAGGTTCAGGTTGAGATTGATGTATTTGATAGTGCTAGTGACTCATCTCTTAAAGATGATAATTTGAATGTTGAGTCTAAGCCTAGTGTTCCTGAGAATGTTAAAGTAGAGATTAAAAGAAGTATTCCTGATGTAGTCAAAGAGAAGCCTAGGACACAACCTAATTTCACTAGGCCCACTACTAGATATGCAGAGATGTACAGAAGTAGGTCACCAACTCCTAGGGGTAATATGAGAAGTTGGAATCATGTTAAATCTAGGCAATTTGGTAGTGACTTTGTGTTCAATAACAAACCCTATCATATATGTGGTAGTTTTGACCATTTGGCTAAAAGCTGTACCTACCATTTGGGTAGAAGGGAAGTATTTGGGAATACTAGGGTGAATGAACAAAAGGCTAATATCTTAACTCACCCAAATCCACTTAGCAAGATGATTCCCAGGTATGTTTTGCTTCATTCTGGCATTAAAACTGTTTCCACTGCTAGACCAGCAGTTGCCACTGCCAGAAATAAAAACAGAGTTTACCCTAAGCCCCCTGTTACTACTTTTGTTAAATCTACTCAAACAGGGAAAAAGACCTATTTTGAAAAGAAAGTTAACAATAATCAGAAGTGGGTACCTAAAATTACTAAGCCAGCAGTTTCCACTGCTATGCCAACAGTTACCACTGCAAGGCCAAAGGTTACCACTGGTGGGTTTGTTAACAAGAAAAGGGTAAATATGGGAAATGCTGTTAAGGCCTCAGCTCGTTGGGAATGGAAACCAAAAGGAACCATCACCACAGACCATCCCAATAGTGTATCAATGACCTTTGATAGATTTAATTATATTGATACACGAGGCAGATCCAAGTCATTTGTGGCTTGGGTCCCCAAAAGGAACTAATTTATTTATTTTGTGTGCAGGGACATTCAAAGACTACTCATGATCATCAAAATTGTGAATGACTTGGTTATTGCATACTTTTTGAAGTTTTAACACTAACTCTCTAATATGTTTGCAAGTTGTTTGGTGTAAGTTTTGTGTCTGTTTTACAGATGTTATGAGATTGTTAGTTGTATGTTAATGTCACTAAGTGCTGTAGTCAAGGGAATGTGGTCAAGTATGCTGAACATGGTTTCTACTGATAAGTTGATTATGCTGAAGGTCTCAAACAATTGATTAATAGAGAAGATCTTTCCATTCATTCAAAGAAACAAGTTACAGCTTACATTCAAAGTTCCTACTGAATTACAATGACCATTCCTAAAACATTTGGCTAATTAAGTACTACTACTAGCTTCTATCACTTATTTCAAAATACTTGAGGCTATGACAAGTACAATGATGAAGCTGAAGATGAAAATGGAAAAAGAAGAGGAGGAAGACTGTGAAGATGCTCAAGTAACAAAGTCAAGATAATACTCAAGAACTTTGTTCCATGGCAACATTCCTCAATCATCTACTTCAGCTTCTCCTTTCCCTTACGTATGATCTCAGTCTTCTTGCTCTGTCCAATATGTTCTTGATGTGGAAGACCAGGTCCTGGAGCAGGAAGATCCACCACCAAATTTTGTGATGTTGGAGGAGATGGATCCCTCTTACTTGATCTTGGTTGGGATCTCTCTAGTGTGGGAGGAGGAAGAAAGGTTGGATCTTCATTTTCCTCCTCTGAAGAGTCTTCATCAGAGGTAAAGATGAAGGGAGAGACAAGCTCTCTCTCAGCTGGAATGGGTTCATGGCTTGGTTCACCCTTCCTATGAGCATTCCATTGTCATTCTTGTGCATCCCATCTTTTCTCCAGTTCCCTTTCAAAGTCAGGACCATCAAGCCCCCATGGATATGGTGGTAAATCTTCTTCTGATGCTGAAGAAGAGGAATTTTGATATGAGGCTTCTGGATTGGATGACATGGTTTTGGTGGAGAATTGAGATTAATTGGGAAATTAGGGTTTGAAAGATTATTTGGAGTGAATTGGTGACTGAGATGTGTTATTTGGGGGTGATTAAATAAGCCAAGTTTAGGCGTTATAATAATTAATGCAAATATTTACTCTCACCTGTTTTTGGTAGGTTGGAGAAGTAAATTTGTTTGACTTTTTGAAAGATATTTTTGTGAATAGTAACTTGGTTAAAAAGTTACTTTGGGTTAATCTTTATGGGTTAAATTGAGAGTTACTTTGTGTTGCAGAATAAAACTCATATCATTGGAGTAATAAGGTGTGTAACATAAACACACAACAAATGGTTATTGATTCACCATGTCTAATCCACATAAGAATCAACTAGTCCAGAGCAAACGGCTACTGGTAAAGACTTATCAAATCCGTTTATGGTTGATAGTTTACCAAAAACTAGGTTATCAACTCACCATACATCCATGTGATCAAGAGTTGGCTAATCCATAAGCAAACGACTCATGGTAAAGACATATCAAATCCGTTAATAGCTGGTAGTTTGCTAAAAACTATGATAAGAGCAGCAAATTTTCATGTTTTATTTCCCTCTGCTCTTTGATATGTTGTGAAAATTTTACCACTGCTAGTTCATTAGTTACCACTGCAAGAGTAAATTTTTCCACTGATGAACTAGCCGTTACAACTGTTGTGTCAGTAATCCAATTTTTACTAGCCGTTGTAAAAATAACCGTCTTTTCTTATTAATAGGGTAAAATCTTTTGTGAATTATCTACTTACTTATTTTAAATTATTCTTTTTCAAAAGATAATTCTTTCTAAAGATAATTCACCTTGCGCAACCTCCTCAAACCCTATTAGTATAAATTGATTATCATACGGTTTGCTTTTTATCTTGATTACTAACACTTTTATTCTCTTTTTCACAAATATCATGGCGATTCTAAAATTTGTCGAGGAGCACAACCAAGTGGCCTACTTACAAAAGTCAAACGAGAAGAGTGGCCCTGTTTTTCATCAGATTGTGGATTTTCTAAACACAACTCATATAAGGTATGCCTTAACTATTAATCCCACAATCTATGTCTCTCATATCAAACAATTCTGGAACACTGTGGAGTCCATAACTCTTGAAGAGGGAGACACACATGAATATGTGGATACTCTAAGAGCCACAGTTGATGGGGTAACTATTGATGTTACTGAGTCATCTTTGAGGAGAATTCTCCAATTGAATGATCTCAATGGTATCATCACATTACCTAATTCAGAAATTTTCACTAATATTGCTTTAATAGGGTATGATACATCTGAACAAAAAGTTACTTTCAGAAAAGGATGTTTTTGTCCCCATTGGAGATTTTTGATTCATACTCTTCTACATTGCCTAAGTCCTAAGAAAACATCTTATGAACAATTTGCATCAACCATGGCTTATGCTTTGGTTTGTTTGGCAACTGATAGGACTTTCAATTTTTCAAAGTTTATTTTCAATAATATGAAAGGCAATGTAAAGAGTCAATATAAATTTTTGATGTATCCAAGGTTTGTGCAAGCAGTGTTAAATGAGTTTCAACTGCAACCTCACAATAGAATTTATGAATCTTCCACTCTTAAGCCTAAAGTTTTTCAAAATATGACTAAGGCTTCAGAACTTTGGAATGGGGAGGTTCATCCACTTTTTCCTCAAATGCTTGCTAAAATTGCTCAAGTACAGGGTGAGGATGCATCAATCCCAGCTGCATCTCAAAACACACCCACTATTGTTGTTCCACCAATTCAACATACCCCTGCTGTAACTCACACTTATGAGAGAAGGTCTAAACAGCCAACTTCTCTCATCTCAACATTGCATGTTGCTGAGCCTTTTGGTTTAGGAGCAAGCAGTGGTGGTTCAAGGCTTAATCCTAGTCCAACTAGGGAAGTGCCTGAATCAATGCCTCATGATTCACCTCTCCCAGCAGGTTACACAGTTGGAAGTGATGAAGGCAGTGTGCAACAACATGAATTGATGGATATTTGTACCAAACTAGTCAAGCAGGTTCAAGCTCTGGAGAAAGATCTGGCACAGACCAAAGAACAACATGCCACAGAGCTGAATAAATTAAAGGCTGAGATTCAAAGATTGCAGAATGAAGTTGAGGATCTCAAGAAGCAAAGATCTCAGGTTGTATCATCATCATCTTCACCTTCAGATGAGTTTTCTGCAAGTTCTACTAAAGTTTTGGGAGATTCTTCCAAACAGGGGAGGAAAATAGATGCAGAGCTTAAGGGGAGGAGTAAAATTTTTGAAAAAGACTTTGCTGAGCTCAATGATTCTGATAATGCTCAAGCAAAAGATGATGTAGCTGAGACTGAGGGGAGGAAATTGGATTTTGAAGATATGGATGCTGATGCAGGTTTTAACTTTGATGATTTAGTTGGAATTGCTCAACCAATTTCCACTGAAGCAGAACAAGTTCCCACTGATCAACCAATTACCACTGCAAGTGAAAAAGTTACCACTGCTACTCATGAACTTACCACTGCAGAGGAAGAAGCTTTCAGAAAAAGATCAGTTAAAGGAAAAGCTATTATGATTGCTTCAGATCAAGAGCAAACAAGAAAGATTTCTAAGAAAGAACAAGCTCAGATCAACTTTGATGCAAAATTAGCAGAGCAACAACAAGCTGAAGAGAATGAAAGAAAGAAAAGCTTAAGGAAGATGAAGTTGCTAGCTTTATGGAAGCAACTAGGTTAGATAAACTTGAAGCAGTAATGGTACAACTACTTTCAGTTGTTCCACCTATGATCATGCATGAGAAACCTCCATTGTTCAATTATGTGCCTACAGAAGATGAGATTAACTACTTGGTTAATAATGATCAGATAATCAGGAAGAAGGCTATTGAATTAATTGCAAATACAACCTTGGATGAAGAACAAAGGTCTGCTCAACTTAAAGATTTCATTCAAATGAAGAATCAGCAGACTCTTGATCAAATCATTGGGGATGTTAGAAAAGGTCAAAAGAAGCCAAGGAAACTTACAAAGGCACAGATTATTGCTGAGATGAAGACTTTTTGTTGTCATGTTGGAAATATGAAGATGGCTCAATTTAAAGGAATGTCACATGAACAGGTTGAAGGTATCTACTATAGAATCAAACGACAAGATAGTAAATTCATTCCAATGGATCAAGAACCAATAGTTATGAAGACAAAAAGGACTGGAGTGAGTCTTGAATCAAAAGATGCAAAGAAGTTGAAGACTCAGAAATCATCTCAAGCAGAAGAGGGTCCTAGCAAGTTGACAGAAGAGCAAGTTACAAACATGGTGTTCATAGAGACTGATGTACTTAATATTGAACCTCTACAAGCAAATTATCCAGTTGTTAGTTGGGAGATCTTTTCTGATAGTTTTGGTGTAGCTTGGAAGATCATCAGAACTGGAAGTGCCACAAGCATTTGCAGAGATTTTGAAGATATTGTTAGATCTTGTGATAGAGAAGATTTGGATACTTTGTGGAGGATTGTTCAAGATCAGTTTAAGAAGGATGAACTTGTTGATGTCAAGGCTATGGAGTTATGGGTTCACTTCAGAAGATTATATGAACCTGACCCAAGTGATAGACATTGGAGATTTGAAGCTCATGGTACAAGAACTTTGTGGAAATTCTATGATTTAAGTTCTGTGCATCATGTTTCTACTCAAGATGGAGTTGATGTCTTTATGCTGGCTGAGAAAGAATATCCATTGAGAGCTGGAGTATTGACAGTGATGTTGTCAGAGAAGCTTAGATGCTGGGAAAAAAATGAAGTCATAGATGATTTGCTACAAAGGATTTATGATCAAAGTGTGAGAGCTGATAAAGAGTTAAGAAGAAGAAGATAAGTGTTTGGAAGAATTCCCATATCCTCATGTTTACTGTATACTTGAAGAAACTTATTGATTTAGGAATTAATCATAAGTTAGGGGAGGATTGTTGGGAATTATACTAACAGTTACCACGGCTAAGAGAAGATGTTACAACTGCAGAAGATTGCACTTGCAGTGGAAACTCATTACCACTGCAAGAACATATATTACCACTGCTTATTAGATAACTGTTAGGAAACGCGTCTAGATAAATATAGAATAGATCTTGTGTATATCTTATTCTATTAGCATTATACTTATCTTGTAGAAGAGGACTCCTTGTTCTATAAAAGGAGATCCTAGGTTATCAGTTGAGATATAACTCTCATATACGTTTCTAGAGCTTCAAGGTGTAACCCTAGTGATATCAAGATCACTCGTATTATTATCATTAATAATATTGGAGCTAATAGTTTGTTTATATACATTGTTCTTATTCATATACAACTGTCTTACTCATAATTAAACTTCTAAGTGTTACTAAGTAGATTCCGCATACTTAGTGATATAATTCAAAGTATCAATCTAACACAAAGTTCAAGGTGTTTAGATCCATCAATTTATAATAACTTTTGTTTCATTCTTTCATGTTTCAGGTATATTATGTCAAAGCGAACATCATTAGGTAATGTTAAAGGTGAAGATTTTACTGGAGATGGCCCCGAAGATCGACCTCCTAATCGACCCAGATATCAACCTATTGGTGCTAGTTTAGGTAGAGGTGGGAAATGGGGAAGTAGTAGCTCTTCTGGGAATGGTGATCCATTTGCTGATGATCGGGGAAATATATGGGAGTATCTTGACGATGGTATTAGACCCTCAAGTAGCCCTGCAGGAAGAGGTGATAGTATTCGTGCTATAAGGGAAGGTGATGCGCGAGCTGATAATCATGGGGAGTACCTTAAGGTAGGAATGTTAGACATGGAGTCATGGCAACATCGACATGGGTTGAACATTGCTGATATGCCACATACTCAATCATCACTCAATAGTTGGTCTGATATTATTGATAGGGAGTGGCAAAGCAAGTTAAAAGCAGGTCGCAAAAATAGGCTCACCTTAGCTGATGGACAGGTCACAAAACATAGTTGTGGCTCAATTTGGATTGATCAGCATCGTCTAAGAAGGGTAAATATGTATTCCATCATCATCTTTTCTTTTTTTCTTTTAAAATTTTTTATTTTCTTATCTAACTTAAGTTATTAACTCCAAAAAGAAAAGAGGTGGTACAGTAAGTTCCCATGAAGTTTATCAGCGCTCTCATACGAAGCGAGGCTTGGTTTATGATATTTCAGCATCGGTTAAACCAGTTTATCAAGGTTGTCACAATCAGACATGCTCTTCTATACGCAATAATAGGAGTGCAGGCTCGCGTAGCTTTCTCCACACATGCTCACCTTATGAGGTATGTCAATTTTCATTATTCTTACCTCCTTTTAATAGATTTATGTGATAGTGTTAATGATGACTTGTTTTCGGTTAGGGTTAGAAATTTTTTGTTGAGTCCACCCGACAAGACCCGAAAATCATTATTTAATTTTTTTTAACCGATAACCTTAAAAAAACCCAACACCAGTATGTGAAATTTGCATGGGACGTTTGGTTTTTCAATTCCATTACAGCCTACAGGCTATTGGTTAATTTAGTACTATTGGTATTTCTTTTGTTTCGCGCACTGTGGCAATTTTGAATGGTTTATTTTTACTTTTTACAAGTTAATGTGATATGTTACTGAGGTCTTAATAGAACCAAACACATCTGCTGCATAAATAGAACCGAACACACCTGTTAATCTGCCAAAATAGAAATAGAACCAAACACAGCTGATGCAAAAAATTGCAGTTACTGTAGTTCCAGTAGTAGTTCCTAATACGACTGATGTGATTATATATGCATATTCAAAGGATCTCGTAGCCATTGGCTTTTCTTATAGCATGTCATTTCCAGGTTTCTTTTTGTTATTCTAATGGAGTAATGTGTGATCATTTGTATGAGCTAAGCTTTTATGCCCTTGGTTTCTTTTTTCCTTTCTTGGCATTTAGGTTCTTGGTTTTTTTTTCTCATATTGTTGTTATTCTAATTGAGTTATGTGCAATTGGATGTAACAGGAGATACGGATTCTGAAAAAGCAACACGATGATTTGAAGACAAAGATGAAAGATGAGAGGGCAGCTGCGGAGGCTCAAAGAGCAGCGGACATGCAGGCTTGGCATAAAACATTCAATGATAGGTTGGAGTCTTTTGCTCAAAATTATCCTCCCCGAACTGTTGAATCGGATCCTGGTCCTAGCTAGTCAAATTTGGCATTAGGATTTAGTTTTTGTATTAGAACTATTGGGTTGTAGTATCTCGGAAAAAATTTCGATGTTGCGTTGTCCGATAACATGTTGCTAACCTATGTCTTTTGGTTTACGGATTTATGTCCATTGGCGACACATTTATGCATTTTGGGTAATGTATTTGTTTATTTTAGTGATCTATTAATGGTTTTTATTGTTTTAAATATTAGATTTTTGTATTTACAGGTTTGGAAAATCTATTATAATACAAATACCACGGAATTTAGCCATGTGTTTCCCACGGATTAATCACAAAATTCCCACAGATTTTTTGGGGAAAATTTATTTTTCTGTGGGAAATCTGTGATAAAACCGTCAGAAATTGTAGTGTGAAAATCGTTGGAAAATTATGGCAAAAAAACCATGAATATGTGTGGAAAATGGCTACTAGAAACCGTGGGAAATTTCGTGAGAAATCTGTGGGAGAAATTGTGGTGTGAAAATCGTTGAAAATCTGTGGCAAAAAAACCACGGATATATGTGGAAAATGGCTACTAAAAACTGTGGGAAATTTCGTGAGAAACCTGTGGGAAAATTATAGTGTGAAAATCATTGGAAATCAGTGGCAAAAAGACCACGGATATGTGTGAAAAATGGCTACTAGAAACTGTGAGAAATTCGTGAGAAATCTGTGGGAAATTAAACCCACGGATTATCCACGGTAATATTTGTGGGAAAATAGTCAATGCCCATGGGAATTCTCGTGGGAAAATATTTACCCACGGGGTTTTTACACACGAAACGAATCCGTGTGAAACCTGTGGATAACGGCCGTTTCACACTGATTTTCCCACGGATTTGGTAGTGGGTAAAACCAGTTTTTGTAGTAGTGCAAGTTACATTACCTAACTTGTCAATAAACTGATATTGTAACTTATATTTGTAGAAATTGGGAAGTTCGATTCTATTATACTAGTAGGGTACCCGCGCGATACAGCGGCGGGTACCATGTGACTAAATTTTCTGGCAATGTGGTTTTATTCGGCCATACCTTTTTTAAACAATTAATTTACGAAAAACAATAACTTTAGTTAAGACAGTAGTATAATTGCAAGTAGTTAAAGGTTATGTGATTGTCAACGTGTTCTTGCGGTGACAAGGAGGCGGATATTGGTTGCATGACGATGTAGGAGGTCGTGGTGGTTGACATTAACGAGTAGTTGCAAATAACTGAAAGGTTACGTAATCACATTGTAACGTAAAACTTTTTGATGCGTTTAGCATGTAATCTCCAAGATCCAAAAGAAGACTTCGATATAAGCTATATGTAAAAGTTACAACTTTAAAGTAAAAATAGTTCAAGTATATAATTTTGTATTAATAGTTGTATAATTGTTTGCATTTGCATTTAGATATTTAGCAGGAGTATCTTACCCATGCGAAGTTACCATATTGTGTATCTGTTTGATTTTAATGCACGACTATTAACATATATTTGATTTTCACTAATGGGCTTTTAAAAATACCAGAAAAAATGCATAGACTTATTGGGCTTTGAAAATAAACTCGATCGGTTATACTTAAATATTAGGGTTTTTGTTTCGGTCATTTACGCAGCCTCTCTTTCTCTAAACTATCTCACACGACACTTCATCCTAATTTCTCAATCATATTTTTTCCTCTCTTGTTTAGATTCAATCATTTTTTGTCGTTGTTTTTATGCTTTCGAGCTTCTGAATCCTTTACATTTAATTTAAAAAAAAATCAAGCATAAATTATAACAATTAATATTATCATCTCTTTTAAAGTTTTTTTTAGTGCATTAGAGTGTTTTGTTGATGATTAAATATTTTTGTGTAAAATTCAATCCTCTCATGTTTCCATTGATATATACTTTGGTGTCTTTTTGTCTTATCTTGTTTGTTACTATTATTCAAGAGAAAAAAAAAATAAAAAAAAGTACATGTGATTGCAATATCATTTTCATATGATATAAACTTCAAATTTATATTTTTTCCGATGTACTCTTGTTTTTTATTATTAATCTATTCCATGTCAATTCAATTATTTAAGTCTGAAGTAAATAATATGGAGTAGTACCAAGTATTTTTGTGGGGGGTCGAGCGTCGAGGTATTGGATTGTCTTAACGTTAAATGTTCCTATTTTTTGTGTTAAACAAGTTTGTACAATTATTTATTGCAGAAAAGTAGAGAAGAATTTGGTTCGATCGGATCGGATCTTTGTGTGGAAGCAAAAGCCAAAAGTGGCGGCTTCACTTTGAGGTGTTACTTGGGTTTTCCTAGCTAGCATGATTTCACTTTGAGCTATGCATGATTTCAATTCTAGAAATGCATTCTTTTAAGTATTTGGGTTATTAGTATAAAAATAGATTAGTAGCTTGTAAGTTTGTACTATGTAATAAAATTGTTGTACTTTTCAGTGAAGGGGTGATTTAAAAAGAGTATTAATTACATGTGTTGGATTGATGTGTTTATGCTTTAAATAATTGTACATAATGTTTTTTTATTTTTATTTACTTAAAAATCTATTTTAGGAAATTTTAAAAAATTAATAGGAGAGAATGTACAACATGCATTATAAAGTAGTATAGATAGACATAATCCAATCATTTATAACTTCTTAAAAATTTGTAATAATTACATCCAATTAATGGTAACATGGTAAACTTGATCTAAATTATTTATTTATTTTTTTGAAATGAACAATTTAAGACAACCTAAAAAAGAAAGCATGGATAATAATAAACTTAAGAGGGAAGGAGTATTACAATTTACACCAATTGTTTTGGAGTCGAGTTATTCTACAAACCAAACATTCTTCACATACCAAGGGACTTATCCCCACCATCCATCTAAAAAGAAAATCAATTGTTGAGATTAAAAGCATTTTATTATTTCACCCATTTTTTATAATTTAAATATCTCTTAAACCGTTAATCGTTAAGCGAAAATAATTACACCATCGCGACGTGCATTTAATTATCTTTCTATAGACGGACACTTTGATATACTTTCGAAAAAAGAAAAAAAAAATCGTTTTTTTCACGTTTTTTTTCGTGACCGAAAAAAAAATCATATATGATATTGCATATCATATATGATATGTAATATCATATATGATATTACATATAATATCATATATGATATGTAATATCATATATGATTTTTTTCGGCCACGAAAAAAAAGTGAAAAAAACGAAAAAAAAAATTGTCGAAAATATATCAATTAGCATATCTATAGAAAGATAATTAAATGCTCGTCGTAATGGTATATTTTTTTTGGCTTAACGATTAACGGTTTGAAAGATATTAATATTTGAAAAAAAAAGAATGAAAGTGGATTTTTTAAATTGTTGTGATTAATCTCATCCATTAAATCAAATAAAGATAGAGGGAAGATGGATGGTGGAGATTAGTCCTTTTGTATGTAAAAAAAGTTTGATGCTCAAATGATCTTATATCATTGTTTTTGATCATGAATTAGTTTATTAACATAAAGTCTTTGACTAAGACCGTTTCGTGAATTTTGAAGACCTGTGCTACATCACAGTAGCATGAAAATTTTATACATGTGCAAAATATATGGTGCAAAAAAGTTGTTTTAGTCATATACAAACAATAGAAAAGCTAAAGGCAAATGATCTAAAGTTGTCACATACATAATATAAATCACTTTTTAAACCTTTTTTTGACGATACATAAGATATTCATTAATGTTAAAGGTATTAAGCCTTTGGTAATGATTTTCTAAAAAAAATAAAAATAAAAATAAGTCGACGATGTCATTTCTTAAACCTTTAAACAGCAGCTTGAAAAGAAAAGAAAGATAAAGATAAAGTTGACAAAACTCTAAATTATAAGGTGTGAAGTGAAAATAACACAAATAGTATATATATCATATGAAGAGATCCGGTAAGAAGAAAAACTAAAATGAGAAAAATAAGAAGTATTTCTAGCAACACATTTCAAATTGGAGGGAGAATTTTAAAAAAAAAATGCATATATTTTTGTAAATGCATCTGAAATATGTGATTGTGGTTTCTTTTTACCATTCTCATTTTAATTCTAAGTCTATATATAACTATAACTTTCCTCACCCGCTCCACCAAAACTCTATCCCATGTTTTCAAACACCAAATAATTTTGTTAATAAAGAGTGTTCATAAGTCACTTACATCAAATAATTTTGTTCAAAAGTTTTCATAAATCACTTACAACAAATAATTTTGTTCTTAAACTTTGAATGAAACATTGTATCTTAAGTTTATAAACACATTTTCATATTTGATTAGGACACCCTAAAAAATAAATTAAACAGTTGTATTGTAAATATAAATTGTTTTAACTGTTTGTACATTGAGTGTTTCAATCAAATTTTGAGTGTGCCAATCACTTTCCTATACTAAATGAGCACCGGTGGCTATAATCATGGTGCCCTTACAACTTTGGAGGCCTTGCGTCATCGATCACCGTACTCATGCTCAAATCAAGCCATGTCCTTGACTAATATGTAAAAGAAAACATGGTTCTACATCTTTTTTTAGAGCACAGAATCCCTTTAAAGCTCGTTTTTCATTATAACCGAGCTTTATTGAAGGGGCTCTATTTCACAATCGATCTTTAGTAGTGAGATGTGATTGACTTTTTAACCTTTTTACTTGCGCATGTGAATATAATTTATACCAAATCCTCGACTTTTTATAGAAGAGGTCTGGCCATCACTAACAAAAAGTAAAAACACCACTTCATTCTAATGTTTCTTTTTTCCTATGTTCATATATGATTATACAATGTCATAATCAAACTGAATTCAAAACTTAGCATTGATCGACTATATTCATTAGTAACACAAACTATGCATAGTTTTGTAACTCTTTTAGTAAGTTTTAACAAGTAATTGAGTTGATAAGAACTCAAGAGCATTGATTGATGCAAGTGTTAATGAATTTATTTGTATTTGTAATAGACTAGTATTGATATTGTATTTCTAGCACTTGATTCATACCATCTTCTTCTCTAAACTTAAACAGATACAATCCATTTTGAGACACAATATCCTTCGGCCCAAATTTTCCCCACATTCTAACTAGATTGTACCTTAGCTCATAGTAAGACATTTTACGACCAACAAAGTGTTCACATAGTGTTAACAACCACTTTTTACTACCTTCCGGTAGTAATTCATCATCAAACTTCACAACTTCCCTTCCATCCTCTATTATTGTAGGAATCAGACTTAGCTTATTCACAACCATTTTTGTATTAGGTTTTACAGTGTTAGCAAATGATTTTACCATAGTATTCTTGTTCACATTCTCACTATGCACCATGTCTCCATTCTTACTACTGATGTCACAAGTCTTATCATTATGGTCTCCATTTGCGTTATTCCCACTCATTTTATCAATACTACTGTTATTCAATTAGACAAGTGTAGTATGACTTGCAACGTTTCCAACAACATCATTCATATCAATACAAAACACATTAATCAATACCTTCCTAACAGATTCACTTAGAGGAGGAAACTTATCATCATTCACAGACTCCCCTTCCTCTGCCCCCTTACATTTCGTATCCTCCTTTGCCCAGTATTGTTTCCATTCTTATTCTTGACCCCAATTCTCCCTATTTCCTTGGCTTCATTCCTTTCAACCCTCTTGTCAATGCCTTTATTCTTCATTAGCTCACAATTAGTGTCTTTATACTTATTTGGAACTTTAGTGTTTCTCTTTGAAGGTCTTCCTTTATCCGTCAAGGTTTAGAATTTAGAATTACACTAGAATTGAAGGATTAATGAAGGTTTTTAAGTAATTATAATGATGGAAAAAAAGGAGGGAAAATTTGTTAGAGGAGAGACAAGACAAAAAAAAAAAAAAAAAAAAAAAAAAACTATGCACTCTTGGATGCAATCTTATCACTCATATGTTGTTTATCAAATACTTTGGAACCTTGGTCTCTAACCATTCATATGTTGTTTTTATATAGTTATATGACTACTGATTGATGCTAAACCGTCAACCTAAATTGACCAGGTGATGGTCAACAAGGTCAAAGGCATAGATCAATGCTCCGAGGAATACAGTGTTTTCCCGGGTCGTTTAAGTCCCGACGAGGTGTGAATGGCAATCAAAACGGTTATTTTGATCGGGTGAAATTGGACGGGAAAAGGTTTGAGTGAGATTAAACTAAGGAATCTACAACGAAATAGCTTAAACAAGCTATGTGGATAAGACGGGAAGCTAAGAAAAACCAGAAACGATAAAAACCTAAAAACGCGTACGTTACGTTTAAATAAAACGTAGACGTACGAGATAAAACGTAAAAACGGAAATCTGAAAACCCCCAGGGGGTGAAATTGACTTTTTACAAACTTAAAAGATAAAAGAAAATTTAAAATGAAAATAAAGTTATTAAAATGATTATTCTAATATTTAAATTCTATTTAATTACTTAAAACTATTTTAAACCTAATTTAATAATAAACAAAAAAAAATAAAAGTTACAAAATAAACTAAAAACTTATAAAAATATTTTCTAAACCTCAAAAAGAACTTGAAGAAAGTATAAAAAATAAAAATAAATATTTTTGTCTTTTTGTGAATTTTCTATTAATTAATTATTAATTAATTACTAATTACTAATTAAACTATTTTAAATTAAGAAAATTACTAAATGAACAGTAAAAATTCTAAGAAAATTTCTAAAATTACTTTATAACATATAAAAGCTATAAAAAATATAAAAACTTGATTTTACCTTATAAAAACTAATTATACTATTTTAAACTTAATATTAATTAATAATTAATAAAACTAAAGTTAATTCTAATAAATACTAAATAAAAAGATAAAAATCTGAAAAAAATATTATAACTACTTTAATATATGAGGGAATTAATAAAAATATAAAAAAAGCTAAGTACTTAATTAAAATTTAAAAATGAAAATTAAAATTAAATTATATTAAATAGAAACTATCACTTAATTTTAAATTTGTTTTTTTCTTGGATTTTCTTTTACAAACTTATTAAACACTTAAAAACAAATACTTTTTGTAAAAACAACTTTTGTGGAAACTTAAAAATAAGCTGGAATAAGCCAAAATGTCCAACAGTTGACCAAAGTTGACCAAGGTGGAAAAATAAGCTAAAACAGCTTTGGTGGGACCCACAAGGGTGAAATCTAGTACAATTAAGTTATTTAAACATTAATAAGCTGGAAAAAACCAAAAAGGACCACACAATAAGCTATAAGCTAAGAATAAGCACTTGGCTTATTTGTTTGAAACTGAAAATGGGGACAGACTTAGTGAGCTAAATTAGGTGGGGCCCAGGGTGATTTAGGTCAAACCATTGGTCAAAATCCCAAGCCTGGTAGGGGGAGGGATGAAATGAACCAAGTTTGGTGGTTGTGGTCCACTGGGTTGCTCAGAAAACCACCACCAAGTGGTGGTGGTGGTGGTGGTGTTGCTGAGACAGAGCAGTTATCTGCCCTGCAAGTCACTTTGGTGACTTGTGGGGCCCACAAATAAAATCACAAAAATAAAAGAAAGCTAGGATATCAAAGATGAACTGGTAGAGAGTAAATAGAAACAAGTTTCACATTCCAAATCAACATATAAAAATCAAAACAATTATTGCAATTTTGGTAAAAACCTGAAAATGCACACTTGACTTTTTTCTAAAAACCTAGGTACTTTGACTTATATGGATTTCCAGAGCTTCTAATAAGCTAGAAATGTTATGAAAAGATAATGTAAAGCTAAAATGAGTTACATGGATCAAATATGAGCTAATGACATGGTTTTGGGGTCCTAACTGTTGACAGATATGAAAATATTGAGGAGAAAATGAGATTTGACTTTTTAAAGCTTGAAACCTAAGTAATTATACTACTTATGACCTAAAGAAACTTAACTAAGCATGCATAGACAAGAATCCACAACCAACAACCAATGCACAGTGGTGACAACCACTGTGCCAAACACTCCCTTATGGCAGTCTATTTTGAATTTTTGTGAAGAAAATTGGAACCTTAAACCATGGAACTGAAATTTAACTGTTTAATAAGCTATTATAAGCATAAATAAACAAATATGAACAAGAGTTAATTACTACAACTGTAAATCACAAGATTATTCAGATTTATACCAACAACTGAAATAAAAACTTACAATGAGCCCTTGTTGCTCAAACCCAAACAAAGATCATGTGTCCTTATCCTACTGTCTCCCTGAGACTTCTAACCCATACTCCAATTCCTTCTCCACTGCTCTTTTTCTTCTTTCTTTATTTTTGAAATTCCATTGATTTTTCAACTAATTTTTTTGTATTTTTGAGTTTCTGGACAAAACCTATTTAAACTGCTTAGGAAGCTTATAAAAACTCATAAGCAACTCATATAAGCTCATATTAGCAATAAACAACAACTCTCCACAGCCTAAGAGTAAAATGAGATTTTTAAATAAAAATGGTAAAAACTGAATTCACAAAGAAACTAAACTGAAACTTAAAACAACTTTAAATTACACTGAAATACTTGTTATTACACTTTCAAAGCTGAGCTTACACTAAAAAATTTGAGAGTACAAGAGAATGATAAAAACTATACTAAACTACTGAGCTGCTACTACCTACTGCCTCTTTTTCTTCTTTTTCTTTTCTTTTTATAAGCCTGGAGGTCCACTGAATCTTTCCCACTCATCTATGGCCGTTGGATGGCTTTAGTTTGATCACAGCCTTTGAATTCTTTTTGGCGGGAAACTGAGATTGGTAGATAAGTGGTGTTTGGTGAGCTAATTAATGAGGAGGGGGAAAAGTGAGGGTGTAGGTGAGTATATTTATGAGGGTTGGTGAGTTGGTGAGGAGGAGGGGACATGGAAGCTGAAAACCAGGGGTGTGGGGTAGAAGATGAACAGTGGTGATGGGGGTTTGACCAGGGTCAACATACGGGGTGGGTTATTAGTTTAGGGGATGGGCTTGGTGGGCTGAATCATGGATCAGGTTTGGTTGGGTTATGGATTGGAGCAGATTTTGGTTTTGGGTTTGTTTGGTTTGTTAGCTTATTTAGTAGAAAACCACAAGGACCAATGTTGTAAATTATAAAAACCAAGGGACTGAAAATGTAAAATTCCCAAAGTTCTCATAAGTACCAAAATTACCAATCACCAATATTTCCAAAACTATTTTTGCTATTTTCATTTTTCAAATATTTCCCGGGGACTAAATATGTCATTTTTCAAAAGTCCGGGGACTAAACATGAAATTTCCTCAAAGTTTTCACCCAAGGGTTTAGAAATGATTTTTGTGAATTCCCAAGGACCAAAATTGATTTTTCATTCAAAATTATCCCACCAGGGACTGAATCTGCCAAAGTTTGAAACTCCAGGGACCAAAAGTGTAAATTTCCAAAACTTTCCAATTTTTCACCAAAGGACTAAATATGACATTTTATGATTTCAAAATGACCTTTGGTGATAATTTTCTATATTTTGAATATCCAGGGACTAGATTTGTAATTTTATGAAAGTTGGGGGACTGAAACTGCCAATTTTGCAAACTTTGTGCGTTTTTCATTTGTTTTTGCTCATTTTGCATCTAAAACATATAAAACACAATTATGAAATATTTTCAGTATTTTGATGCATTACTGAGTGTTTTTGTATGTTTTGCAGTTCAGATTAGACCAAAAATGATGAGTGTTTGAGCACTCATCAATCCCCCACACTAAACTATTGCTAGTCCCTAGCAATACTGTTTTGAAAACTTGATGGATTTGAAAAACTCTTTACCAAAAGCCATCACTTCTGGAGTAGCCAGGTGTAAGAACTGTGGCACACCTGATAACCGTGTGATTTTGAGCAAACCACCAGCTTTCAACGGATTTGAGTAGTCTTTACCAGAAGCCGTTTGCTTCTGGACTAGCCAGCTCTTGATGGAATAGTCAACATCTTGGTGAGCTGATTACCAATTATGGATTTTCCACGGCCTTTACCACAAGCCATAATCTTGCGGGCTAGCCAACTCATTTGTTTTCGGGGAGTTGATGAACCATACAATTTTGGGCAAATTGCCAGCCGTCAACGGATTTGATATGTCTTTACCAAGAGCCGTTTACTCCTGGACTAGCCAATCCCTTTTGTCGGTTAGACAAGGCGGACTGATTACCAAAAAATTTTGAAGCACCAGTGAAAAATTTTTAAAATTTTTGAAATTTTGGCAAAAAACGGGGGTATTATATAGTAAAATGTGATAAAATTCGCTAGAATAGCGAATACCCCCCCACACTTAGCATGAATATTGTCCTCAATATTCAAAATCCCGGCTATTATGCCGACATTTTGAATGTAAAAGGGCAACATTACAAGCTAAGCGTGGAAAACACCATTTTGTCTTTTTCACTCTTGTAACCATAGCATGGGGGACTCCCCCACACTTAGGGTGAAAACCCTATAAACATGCTACTGTTTTTGTTTTACCGAGTCGCTAGCTTGACTCGACCCCGAATTCATTTGTCCTTGGGGAAGCATGATGTGGAAGAAACAATCTCACTCGGACTTTCATTCAAGATGTTTGGACAAACATTTGAAGCACGTGAAAGTTCCACACCGATGAGATAAGTATCCGGCTCAAGATAATGATACATGAAAATGCCGGGATCAAAGATAGTGTCTTCATTCCCGAAGGAGTGAAGAAGAGGAGAAATCACCTGGTAGGTGAAGGAAAGAAGAGAGATCTGAATAGCAATTAAGATAAGAACTTCCTCCTCAAGAAATGTATATTCAAGTGGAGGAGGCAAGTCCTTGAGCTTGATCTCAGGAAATTTATCAGTTTCCTCAACTGATTGGATTTCCTCATTATGAAGTTGTTTGGGTGGGAGAGGGGGGAATGAATCTTCATTTAACAAATTCTCTAGAAAAAGAATGTCCCCCTCAGGATCAAGATAATTATCATCAACTTCGTATGAAATTGAACTATCTTCAGTAAGAAAAGCCTCGAATTCGTCCAGATCATTTTCACTTTCCGGAGGAAATGGATTGATCTGAGTAAGTTCAATCGAAGGATCACGAGTAAGTAAGAATTCTAACCCTCTCAAATCCGCATCAAAGTCAAAGACTTCATTTTCATCCCTTGGTGGGATGGGATCCATATGAGAGAGTTCATCAGCGAACTCTTCAAGAAGAAAGTCAACATCGGAGTGTAGAAGTGATGCATCAATAAATTCAATGTCTCCATAAGATAAACAATCATCACTGGAATCAGAGACAGTCTCAATTTGATCATTTGGATTATTAGGGGTGGAAGGAATATCACACACTTGATCAAAAGTCCCCTGTGACTCTCTCGGGATTGGGACAAGGATCTCAACACTAGACTTTATTAATTCGTCCGATTCCTTATTAGGAATAGTGCTAAGATGCTCATCCCCCATGTTCAGAGAGTGAGTGTGAACTTCGGGTGTGATAACAACAGACTGAGGGAGATGAGAGGAGCTAACATTCATGGAATTTTCAAGTTCCATTTGTTCAACGGCTAGTAATTTCCCCGTCTCATTATTTTCTCCCTGATTAACAATGGGAGGAATCACAAGTGATGAATCTGACGAATCCTTATAAAATTGAAGGATATCAAGGGTGTCTTCAATATCACTATCATCATCACAGTCTAGAAGAGCAGCTTGACGAAATTTGGCACGTGTTATAGCTGCTTGTTCTAAGACAAGTAATTCTTCCCTACTCAATTCGTTTCTAGCCTCTCGTTCTTCAGCAAGTAATTCTGCCATAGATTTCTCACGAGAGTCTTGAAACGGTGTAGTGACCAACTCCTCCTTAAGTTCTTTTAAAATATCAAGAGCCTTAAGTAAAAGGTCTTGCTCGGTTTCTTGAGGAGTTGTGTGAATCATATCGTACTGTGGAAGTGGGTCTGAAAACGAAGAGTCGTAATTGTTACAAGGAAATGGATTCCTTGTTTGACAATCCGAGCTAGAGTGTGGATCTCTACAATACTCACAATAGTGAAACTGATGTGGTTGTGGGTGGTGTGTGATAGAGTTATAATTGTTACCAGGAAACTGCTCATAGACAAGCGTGTTTCCCGATTGACAATCGGAACTGTAATGTGAACCACCACAGTACTCACAACAGTAAAACTGCTGAGTATCATGGTGTGGTAACTGATGGAATAAATCAGTCGTGCCGTGGTAGGAATAGGGATCTTGGTTATAGACAGACCCGTTTCCCGACTCTACCATGCCACAACTGGGGCAATCGCCACCATTATAAGGATTACCACACCAATGGCAAACCAGAAGGTGTGGATGAGACATAGAAAGAATCAAATGTGTATAGAGGGTGAGGAAATGAGAATCAAAAGGGTAGGAGGGTAAAGGTGAGTATTTTTGGGTTTTTGGATAAACATTTTGTACAAATGAGAAGGAAAATCTTTTTGGGTTTTTGTTTTTATGAAAATATGAACAAGGATGGATAAATGTACAATGGAACGAATTCCAAAGACACTAATCAGAAAAACCGTTTAGATAAACGCGCACAACCTCCCCGGCAGCGGCGCCAAAATTTGATTGATGCTAAACCGTCAACCTAAATTGACCAGGTGATGGTCAACAAGGTCAAAGGCATAGATCAATGCTCCGAGGAATACAGTGTTTTCCCGGGTCGTTTAAGTCCCGACGAGGTGTGAATGGCAATCAAAACGGTTATTTTGATCGGGTGAAATTGGACGGGAAAAGGTTTGAGTGAGATTAAACTAAGGAATCTACAACGAAATAGCTTAAACAAGCTATGTGGATAAGACGGGAAGCTAAGAAAAACCAGAAACGATAAAAACCTAAAAACGCGTACGTTACGTTTAAATAAAACGTAGACGTACGAGATAAAACGTAAAAACGGAAATCTGAAAACCCCCAGGGGGTGAAATTGACTTTTTACAAACTTAAAAGATAAAAGAAAATTTAAAATGAAAATAAAGTTATTAAAATGATTATTCTAATATTTAAATTCTATTTAATTACTTAAAACTATTTTAAACCTAATTTAATAATAAACAAAAAAAAAATAAAAGTTACAAAATAAACTAAAAACTTATAAAAATATTTTCTAAACCTCAAAAAGAACTTGAAGAAAGTATAAAAAATAAAAATAAATATTTTTGTCTTTTTGTGAATTTTCTATTAATTAATTATTAATTAATTACTAATTACTAATTAAACTATTTTAAATTAAGAAAATTACTAAATGAACAGTAAAAATTCTAAGAAAATTTCTAAAATTACTTTATAACATATAAAAGCTATAAAAAATATAAAAACTTGATTTTACCTTATAAAAACTAATTATACTATTTTAAACTTAATATTAATTAATAATTAATAAAACTAAAGTTAATTCTAATAAATACTAAATAAAAAGATAAAAATCTGAAAAAAATATTATAACTACTTTAATATATGAGGGAATTAATAAAAATATAAAAAAAGCTAAGTACTTAATTAAAATTTAAAAATGAAAATTAAAATTAAATTATATTAAATAGAAACTATCACTTAATTTTAAATTTGTTTTTTTCTTGGATTTTCTTTTACAAACTTATTAAACACTTAAAAACAAATACTTTTTGTAAAAACAACTTTTGTGGAAACTTAAAAATAAGCTGGAATAAGCCAAAATGTCCAACAGTTGACCAAAGTTGACCAAGGTGGAAAAATAAGCTAAAACAGCTTTGGTGGGACCCACAAGGGTGAAATCTAGTACAATTAAGTTATTTAAACATTAATAAGCTGGAAAAAACCAAAAAGGACCACACAATAAGCTATAAGCTAAGAATAAGCACTTGGCTTATTTGTTTGAAACTGAAAATGGGGACAGACTTAGTGAGCTAAATTAGGTGGGGCCCAGGGTGATTTAGGTCAAACCATTGGTCAAAATCCCAAGCCTGGTAGGGGGAGGGATGAAATGAACCAAGTTTGGTGGTTGTGGTCCACTGGGTTGCTCAGAAAACCACCACCAAGTGGTGGTGGTGGTGGTGGTGTTGCTGAGACAGAGCAGTTATCTGCCCTGCAAGTCACTTTGGTGACTTGTGGGGCCCACAAATAAAATCACAAAAATAAAAGAAAGCTAGGATATCAAAGATGAACTGGTAGAGAGTAAATAGAAACAAGTTTCACATTCCAAATCAACATATAAAAATCAAAACAATTATTGCAATTTTGGTAAAAACCTGAAAATGCACACTTGACTTTTTTCTAAAAACCTAGGTACTTTGACTTATATGGATTTCCAGAGCTTCTAATAAGCTAGAAATGTTATGAAAAGATAATGTAAAGCTAAAATGAGTTACATGGATCAAATATGAGCTAATGACATGGTTTTGGGGTCCTAACTGTTGACAGATATGAAAATATTGAGGAGAAAATGAGATTTGACTTTTTAAAGCTTGAAACCTAAGTAATTATACTACTTATGACCTAAAGAAACTTAACTAAGCATGCATAGACAAGAATCCACAACCAACAACCAATGCACAGTGGTGACAACCACTGTGCCAAACACTCCCTTATGGCAGTCTATTTTGAATTTTTGTGAAGAAAATTGGAACCTTAAACCATGGAACTGAAATTTAACTGTTTAATAAGCTATTATAAGCATAAATAAACAAATATGAACAAGAGTTAATTACTACAACTGTAAATCACAAGATTATTCAGATTTATACCAACAACTGAAATAAAAACTTACAATGAGCCCTTGTTGCTCAAACCCAAACAAAGATCATGTGTCCTTATCCTACTGTCTCCCTGAGACTTCTAACCCATACTCCAATTCCTTCTCCACTGCTCTTTTTCTTCTTTCTTTATTTTTGAAATTCCATTGATTTTTCAACTAATTTTTTTGTATTTTTGAGTTTCTGGACAAAACCTATTTAAACTGCTTAGGAAGCTTATAAAAACTCATAAGCAACTCATATAAGCTCATATTAGCAATAAACAACAACTCTCCACAGCCTAAGAGTAAAATGAGATTTTTAAATAAAAATGGTAAAAACTGAATTCACAAAGAAACTAAACTGAAACTTAAAACAACTTTAAATTACACTGAAATACTTGTTATTACACTTTCAAAGCTGAGCTTACACTAAAAAATTTGAGAGTACAAGAGAATGATAAAAACTATACTAAACTACTGAGCTGCTACTACCTACTGCCTCTTTTTCTTCTTTTTCTTTTCTTTTTATAAGCCTGGAGGTCCACTGAATCTTTCCCACTCATCTATGGCCGTTGGATGGCTTTAGTTTGATCACAGCCTTTGAATTCTTTTTGGCGGGAAACTGAGATTGGTAGATAAGTGGTGTTTGGTGAGCTAATTAATGAGGAGGGGGAAAAGTGAGGGTGTAGGTGAGTATATTTATGAGGGTTGGTGAGTTGGTGAGGAGGAGGGGACATGGAAGCTGAAAACCAGGGGTGTGGGGTAGAAGATGAACAGTGGTGATGGGGGTTTGACCAGGGTCAACATACGGGGTGGGTTATTAGTTTAGGGGATGGGCTTGGTGGGCTGAATCATGGATCAGGTTTGGTTGGGTTATGGATTGGAGCAGATTTTGGTTTTGGGTTTGTTTGGTTTGTTAGCTTATTTAGTAGAAAACCACAAGGACCAATGTTGTAAATTATAAAAACCAAGGGACTGAAAATGTAAAATTCCCAAAGTTCTCATAAGTACCAAAATTACCAATCACCAATATTTCCAAAACTATTTTTGCTATTTTCATTTTTCAAATATTTCCCGGGGACTAAATATGTCATTTTTCAAAAGTCCGGGGACTAAACATGAAATTTCCTCAAAGTTTTCACCCAAGGGTTTAGAAATGATTTTTGTGAATTCCCAAGGACCAAAATTGATTTTTCATTCAAAATTATCCCACCAGGGACTGAATCTGCCAAAGTTTGAAACTCCAGGGACCAAAAGTGTAAATTTCCAAAACTTTCCAATTTTTCACCAAAGGACTAAATATGACATTTTATGATTTCAAAATGACCTTTGGTGATAATTTTCTATATTTTGAATATCCAGGGACTAGATTTGTAATTTTATGAAAGTTGGGGGACTGAAACTGCCAATTTTGCAAACTTTGTGCGTTTTTCATTTGTTTTTGCTCATTTTGCATCTAAAACATATAAAACACAATTATGAAATATTTTCAGTATTTTGATGCATTACTGAGTGTTTTTGTATGTTTTGCAGTTCAGATTAGACCAAAAATGATGAGTGTTTGAGCACTCATCAATCCCCCACACTAAACTATTGCTAGTCCCTAGCAATACTGTTTTGAAAACTTGATGGATTTGAAAAACTCTTTACCAAAAGCCATCACTTCTGGAGTAGCCAGGTGTAAGAACTGTGGCACACCTGATAACCGTGTGATTTTGAGCAAACCACCAGCTTTCAACGGATTTGAGTAGTCTTTACCAGAAGCCGTTTGCTTCTGGACTAGCCAGCTCTTGATGGAATAGTCAACATCTTGGTGAGCTGATTACCAATTATGGATTTTCCACGGCCTTTACCACAAGCCATAATCTTGCGGGCTAGCCAACTCATTTGTTTTCGGGGAGTTGATGAACCATACAATTTTGGGCAAATTGCCAGCCGTCAACGGATTTGATATGTCTTTACCAAGAGCCGTTTACTCCTGGACTAGCCAATCCCTTTTGTCGGTTAGACAAGGCGGACTGATTACCAAAAAATTTTGAAGCACCAGTGAAAAATTTTTAAAATTTTTGAAATTTTGGCAAAAAACGGGGGTATTATATAGTAAAATGTGATAAAATTCGCTAGAATAGCGAATACCCCCCCACACTTAGCATGAATATTGTCCTCAATATTCAAAATCCCGGCTATTATGCCGACATTTTGAATGTAAAAGGGCAACATTACAAGCTAAGCGTGGAAAACACCATTTTGTCTTTTTCACTCTTGTAACCATAGCATGGGGGACTCCCCCACACTTAGGGTGAAAACCCTATAAACATGCTACTGTTTTTGTTTTACCGAGTCGCTAGCTTGACTCGACCCCGAATTCATTTGTCCTTGGGGAAGCATGATGTGGAAGAAACAATCTCACTCGGACTTTCATTCAAGATGTTTGGACAAACATTTGAAGCACGTGAAAGTTCCACACCGATGAGATAAGTATCCGGCTCAAGATAATGATACATGAAAATGCCGGGATCAAAGATAGTGTCTTCATTCCCGAAGGAGTGAAGAAGAGGAGAAATCACCTGGTAGGTGAAGGAAAGAAGAGAGATCTGAATAGCAATTAAGATAAGAACTTCCTCCTCAAGAAATGTATATTCAAGTGGAGGAGGCAAGTCCTTGAGCTTGATCTCAGGAAATTTATCAGTTTCCTCAACTGATTGGATTTCCTCATTATGAAGTTGTTTGGGTGGGAGAGGGGGGAATGAATCTTCATTTAACAAATTCTCTAGAAAAAGAATGTCCCCCTCAGGATCAAGATAATTATCATCAACTTCGTATGAAATTGAACTATCTTCAGTAAGAAAAGCCTCGAATTCGTCCAGATCATTTTCACTTTCCGGAGGAAATGGATTGATCTGAGTAAGTTCAATCGAAGGATCACGAGTAAGTAAGAATTCTAACCCTCTCAAATCCGCATCAAAGTCAAAGACTTCATTTTCATCCCTTGGTGGGATGGGATCCATATGAGAGAGTTCATCAGCGAACTCTTCAAGAAGAAAGTCAACATCGGAGTGTAGAAGTGATGCATCAATAAATTCAATGTCTCCATAAGATAAACAATCATCACTGGAATCAGAGACAGTCTCAATTTGATCATTTGGATTATTAGGGGTGGAAGGAATATCACACACTTGATCAAAAGTCCCCTGTGACTCTCTCGGGATTGGGACAAGGATCTCAACACTAGACTTTATTAATTCGTCCGATTCCTTATTAGGAATAGTGCTAAGATGCTCATCCCCCATGTTCAGAGAGTGAGTGTGAACTTCGGGTGTGATAACAACAGACTGAGGGAGATGAGAGGAGCTAACATTCATGGAATTTTCAAGTTCCATTTGTTCAACGGCTAGTAATTTCCCCGTCTCATTATTTTCTCCCTGATTAACAATGGGAGGAATCACAAGTGATGAATCTGACGAATCCTTATAAAATTGAAGGATATCAAGGGTGTCTTCAATATCACTATCATCATCACAGTCTAGAAGAGCAGCTTGACGAAATTTGGCACGTGTTATAGCTGCTTGTTCTAAGACAAGTAATTCTTCCCTACTCAATTCGTTTCTAGCCTCTCGTTCTTCAGCAAGTAATTCTGCCATAGATTTCTCACGAGAGTCTTGAAACGGTGTAGTGACCAACTCCTCCTTAAGTTCTTTTAAAATATCAAGAGCCTTAAGTAAAAGGTCTTGCTCGGTTTCTTGAGGAGTTGTGTGAATCATATCGTACTGTGGAAGTGGGTCTGAAAACGAAGAGTCGTAATTGTTACAAGGAAATGGATTCCTTGTTTGACAATCCGAGCTAGAGTGTGGATCTCTACAATACTCACAATAGTGAAACTGATGTGGTTGTGGGTGGTGTGTGATAGAGTTATAATTGTTACCAGGAAACTGCTCATAGACAAGCGTGTTTCCCGATTGACAATCGGAACTGTAATGTGAACCACCACAGTACTCACAACAGTAAAACTGCTGAGTATCATGGTGTGGTAACTGATGGAATAAATCAGTCGTGCCGTGGTAGGAATAGGGATCTTGGTTATAGACAGACCCGTTTCCCGACTCTACCATGCCACAACTGGGGCAATCGCCACCATTATAAGGATTACCACACCAATGGCAAACCAGAAGGTGTGGATGAGACATAGAAAGAATCAAATGTGTATAGAGGGTGAGGAAATGAGAATCAAAAGGGTAGGAGGGTAAAGGTGAGTATTTTTGGGTTTTTGGATAAACATTTTGTACAAATGAGAAGGAAAATCTTTTTGGGTTTTTGTTTTTATGAAAATATGAACAAGGATGGATAAATGTACAATGGAACGAATTCCAAAGACACTAATCAGAAAAACCGTTTAGATAAACGCGCACAACCTCCCCGGCAGCGGCGCCAAAATTTGATTGATGCTAAACCGTCAACCTAAATTGACCAGGTGATGGTCAACAAGGTCAAAGGCATAGATCAATGCTCCGAGGAATACAGTGTTTTCCCGGGTCGTTTAAGTCCCGACGAGGTGTGAATGGCAATCAAAACGGTTATTTTGATCGGGTGAAATTGGACGGGAAAAGGTTTGAGTGAGATTAAACTAAGGAATCTACAACGAAATAGCTTAAACAAGCTATGTGGATAAGACGGGAAGCTAAGAAAAACCAGAAACGATAAAAACCTAAAAACGCGTACGTTACGTTTAAATAAAACGTAGACGTACGAGATAAAACGTAAAAACGGAAATCTGAAAACCCCCAGGGGGTGAAATTGACTTTTTACAAACTTAAAAGATAAAAGAAAATTTAAAATGAAAATAAAGTTATTAAAATGATTATTCTAATATTTAAATTCTATTTAATTACTTAAAACTATTTTAAACCTAATTTAATAATAAACAAAAAAAAAATAAAAGTTACAAAATAAACTAAAAACTTATAAAAATATTTTCTAAACCTCAAAAAGAACTTGAAGAAAGTATAAAAAATAAAAATAAATATTTTTGTCTTTTTGTGAATTTTCTATTAATTAATTATTAATTAATTACTAATTACTAATTAAACTATTTTAAATTAAGAAAATTACTAAATGAACAGTAAAAATTCTAAGAAAATTTCTAAAATTACTTTATAACATATAAAAGCTATAAAAAATATAAAAACTTGATTTTACCTTATAAAAACTAATTATACTATTTTAAACTTAATATTAATTAATAATTAATAAAACTAAAGTTAATTCTAATAAATACTAAATAAAAAGATAAAAATCTGAAAAAAATATTATAACTACTTTAATATATGAGGGAATTAATAAAAATATAAAAAAAGCTAAGTACTTAATTAAAATTTAAAAATGAAAATTAAAATTAAATTATATTAAATAGAAACTATCACTTAATTTTAAATTTGTTTTTTTCTTGGATTTTCTTTTACAAACTTATTAAACACTTAAAAACAAATACTTTTTGTAAAAACAACTTTTGTGGAAACTTAAAAATAAGCTGGAATAAGCCAAAATGTCCAACAGTTGACCAAAGTTGACCAAGGTGGAAAAATAAGCTAAAACAGCTTTGGTGGGACCCACAAGGGTGAAATCTAGTACAATTAAGTTATTTAAACATTAATAAGCTGGAAAAAACCAAAAAGGACCACACAATAAGCTATAAGCTAAGAATAAGCACTTGGCTTATTTGTTTGAAACTGAAAATGGGGACAGACTTAGTGAGCTAAATTAGGTGGGGCCCAGGGTGATTTAGGTCAAACCATTGGTCAAAATCCCAAGCCTGGTAGGGGGAGGGATGAAATGAACCAAGTTTGGTGGTTGTGGTCCACTGGGTTGCTCAGAAAACCACCACCAAGTGGTGGTGGTGGTGGTGGTGTTGCTGAGACAGAGCAGTTATCTGCCCTGCAAGTCACTTTGGTGACTTGTGGGGCCCACAAATAAAATCACAAAAATAAAAGAAAGCTAGGATATCAAAGATGAACTGGTAGAGAGTAAATAGAAACAAGTTTCACATTCCAAATCAACATATAAAAATCAAAACAATTATTGCAATTTTGGTAAAAACCTGAAAATGCACACTTGACTTTTTTCTAAAAACCTAGGTACTTTGACTTATATGGATTTCCAGAGCTTCTAATAAGCTAGAAATGTTATGAAAAGATAATGTAAAGCTAAAATGAGTTACATGGATCAAATATGAGCTAATGACATGGTTTTGGGGTCCTAACTGTTGACAGATATGAAAATATTGAGGAGAAAATGAGATTTGACTTTTTAAAGCTTGAAACCTAAGTAATTATACTACTTATGACCTAAAGAAACTTAACTAAGCATGCATAGACAAGAATCCACAACCAACAACCAATGCACAGTGGTGACAACCACTGTGCCAAACACTCCCTTATGGCAGTCTATTTTGAATTTTTGTGAAGAAAATTGGAACCTTAAACCATGGAACTGAAATTTAACTGTTTAATAAGCTATTATAAGCATAAATAAACAAATATGAACAAGAGTTAATTACTACAACTGTAAATCACAAGATTATTCAGATTTATACCAACAACTGAAATAAAAACTTACAATGAGCCCTTGTTGCTCAAACCCAAACAAAGATCATGTGTCCTTATCCTACTGTCTCCCTGAGACTTCTAACCCATACTCCAATTCCTTCTCCACTGCTCTTTTTCTTCTTTCTTTATTTTTGAAATTCCATTGATTTTTCAACTAATTTTTTTGTATTTTTGAGTTTCTGGACAAAACCTATTTAAACTGCTTAGGAAGCTTATAAAAACTCATAAGCAACTCATATAAGCTCATATTAGCAATAAACAACAACTCTCCACAGCCTAAGAGTAAAATGAGATTTTTAAATAAAAATGGTAAAAACTGAATTCACAAAGAAACTAAACTGAAACTTAAAACAACTTTAAATTACACTGAAATACTTGTTATTACACTTTCAAAGCTGAGCTTACACTAAAAAATTTGAGAGTACAAGAGAATGATAAAAACTATACTAAACTACTGAGCTGCTACTACCTACTGCCTCTTTTTCTTCTTTTTCTTTTCTTTTTATAAGCCTGGAGGTCCACTGAATCTTTCCCACTCATCTATGGCCGTTGGATGGCTTTAGTTTGATCACAGCCTTTGAATTCTTTTTGGCGGGAAACTGAGATTGGTAGATAAGTGGTGTTTGGTGAGCTAATTAATGAGGAGGGGGAAAAGTGAGGGTGTAGGTGAGTATATTTATGAGGGTTGGTGAGTTGGTGAGGAGGAGGGGACATGGAAGCTGAAAACCAGGGGTGTGGGGTAGAAGATGAACAGTGGTGATGGGGGTTTGACCAGGGTCAACATACGGGGTGGGTTATTAGTTTAGGGGATGGGCTTGGTGGGCTGAATCATGGATCAGGTTTGGTTGGGTTATGGATTGGAGCAGATTTTGGTTTTGGGTTTGTTTGGTTTGTTAGCTTATTTAGTAGAAAACCACAAGGACCAATGTTGTAAATTATAAAAACCAAGGGACTGAAAATGTAAAATTCCCAAAGTTCTCATAAGTACCAAAATTACCAATCACCAATATTTCCAAAACTATTTTTGCTATTTTCATTTTTCAAATATTTCCCGGGGACTAAATATGTCATTTTTCAAAAGTCCGGGGACTAAACATGAAATTTCCTCAAAGTTTTCACCCAAGGGTTTAGAAATGATTTTTGTGAATTCCCAAGGACCAAAATTGATTTTTCATTCAAAATTATCCCACCAGGGACTGAATCTGCCAAAGTTTGAAACTCCAGGGACCAAAAGTGTAAATTTCCAAAACTTTCCAATTTTTCACCAAAGGACTAAATATGACATTTTATGATTTCAAAATGACCTTTGGTGATAATTTTCTATATTTTGAATATCCAGGGACTAGATTTGTAATTTTATGAAAGTTGGGGGACTGAAACTGCCAATTTTGCAAACTTTGTGCGTTTTTCATTTGTTTTTGCTCATTTTGCATCTAAAACATATAAAACACAATTATGAAATATTTTCAGTATTTTGATGCATTACTGAGTGTTTTTGTATGTTTTGCAGTTCAGATTAGACCAAAAATGATGAGTGTTTGAGCACTCATCAATCCCCCACACTAAACTATTGCTAGTCCCTAGCAATACTGTTTTGAAAACTTGATGGATTTGAAAAACTCTTTACCAAAAGCCATCACTTCTGGAGTAGCCAGGTGTAAGAACTGTGGCACACCTGATAACCGTGTGATTTTGAGCAAACCACCAGCTTTCAACGGATTTGAGTAGTCTTTACCAGAAGCCGTTTGCTTCTGGACTAGCCAGCTCTTGATGGAATAGTCAACATCTTGGTGAGCTGATTACCAATTATGGATTTTCCACGGCCTTTACCACAAGCCATAATCTTGCGGGCTAGCCAACTCATTTGTTTTCGGGGAGTTGATGAACCATACAATTTTGGGCAAATTGCCAGCCGTCAACGGATTTGATATGTCTTTACCAAGAGCCGTTTACTCCTGGACTAGCCAATCCCTTTTGTCGGTTAGACAAGGCGGACTGATTACCAAAAAATTTTGAAGCACCAGTGAAAAATTTTTAAAATTTTTGAAATTTTGGCAAAAAACGGGGGTATTATATAGTAAAATGTGATAAAATTCGCTAGAATAGCGAATACCCCCCCACACTTAGCATGAATATTGTCCTCAATATTCAAAATCCCGGCTATTATGCCGACATTTTGAATGTAAAAGGGCAACATTACAAGCTAAGCGTGGAAAACACCATTTTGTCTTTTTCACTCTTGTAACCATAGCATGGGGGACTCCCCCACACTTAGGGTGAAAACCCTATAAACATGCTACTGTTTTTGTTTTACCGAGTCGCTAGCTTGACTCGACCCCGAATTCATTTGTCCTTGGGGAAGCATGATGTGGAAGAAACAATCTCACTCGGACTTTCATTCAAGATGTTTGGACAAACATTTGAAGCACGTGAAAGTTCCACACCGATGAGATAAGTATCCGGCTCAAGATAATGATACATGAAAATGCCGGGATCAAAGATAGTGTCTTCATTCCCGAAGGAGTGAAGAAGAGGAGAAATCACCTGGTAGGTGAAGGAAAGAAGAGAGATCTGAATAGCAATTAAGATAAGAACTTCCTCCTCAAGAAATGTATATTCAAGTGGAGGAGGCAAGTCCTTGAGCTTGATCTCAGGAAATTTATCAGTTTCCTCAACTGATTGGATTTCCTCATTATGAAGTTGTTTGGGTGGGAGAGGGGGGAATGAATCTTCATTTAACAAATTCTCTAGAAAAAGAATGTCCCCCTCAGGATCAAGATAATTATCATCAACTTCGTATGAAATTGAACTATCTTCAGTAAGAAAAGCCTCGAATTCGTCCAGATCATTTTCACTTTCCGGAGGAAATGGATTGATCTGAGTAAGTTCAATCGAAGGATCACGAGTAAGTAAGAATTCTAACCCTCTCAAATCCGCATCAAAGTCAAAGACTTCATTTTCATCCCTTGGTGGGATGGGATCCATATGAGAGAGTTCATCAGCGAACTCTTCAAGAAGAAAGTCAACATCGGAGTGTAGAAGTGATGCATCAATAAATTCAATGTCTCCATAAGATAAACAATCATCACTGGAATCAGAGACAGTCTCAATTTGATCATTTGGATTATTAGGGGTGGAAGGAATATCACACACTTGATCAAAAGTCCCCTGTGACTCTCTCGGGATTGGGACAAGGATCTCAACACTAGACTTTATTAATTCGTCCGATTCCTTATTAGGAATAGTGCTAAGATGCTCATCCCCCATGTTCAGAGAGTGAGTGTGAACTTCGGGTGTGATAACAACAGACTGAGGGAGATGAGAGGAGCTAACATTCATGGAATTTTCAAGTTCCATTTGTTCAACGGCTAGTAATTTCCCCGTCTCATTATTTTCTCCCTGATTAACAATGGGAGGAATCACAAGTGATGAATCTGACGAATCCTTATAAAATTGAAGGATATCAAGGGTGTCTTCAATATCACTATCATCATCACAGTCTAGAAGAGCAGCTTGACGAAATTTGGCACGTGTTATAGCTGCTTGTTCTAAGACAAGTAATTCTTCCCTACTGGGTGTAGGGGTATTTTTAATGCTATTAATGTAAAATTCTAAGGAAAATGGTCTAAATTTCGATTCATGCTAGTTTTTGTTGTACACAATGCTTTGGTTGTTGTAATTATGAAAATTGCTTGCTTTAAAGTGTTGTAAACCATGCATCATTTTATGTACATCTGAATTTTTTAGAGAGAGAGTCATTCCTTTATTATAAGTAGTAGTATAACTATTCATACATTATCAAGTGCACAAACATATCAGTTAAAAGAGGCTACTGTGCCAAGGATTTGATTCAGAAAACATGCATATAAATGAAAATGTATGTATTGGTAAGACATTTTATCCATCTTGCTATAGGGTATTTAATGATGTAAAGTTAGTTTTAATTGATTTAATTTAATGATAAAGTGGGTAAATATGACAAATATGATGTTTATACTTTATATGATTTGAGCATATATGGCATTATGACTTTTATTTAGGTAAATATTATATTCTAAGGTTTAAAATAGAGATATATGGAATTAACCCTAAAAATAAAAATAGTGATAATAAATAAAGTATTTAACTATTTATAGGGTTTACCAATAAATCTATAAATCGAATTAATTAGCCTTCTACCAAAAAGTCTAAAATTGAAATAGTAATACCTATTCCCTTTTTATCTCAGTTTTCCTTGGACTGGGATTCTCCCAAATCTCTTAATTAGATTCCGTGTAATGTTACAATTATTATACTTGTAAAATTCGTTTTTATAAAGCCTTGTAGCCAATTTTTACGCTATATATATAAATCCAATATGCAATACGTGACAATAAATCATTATTATTTTATAACTATTTATAGTCTTCTTCATCTAAGTACGTCCCTCTCAATTCGTACGTCTTAAGCTTCTAGTTTTCGTGTTAGCATTATGGGCCCGGATTTGGGCCAGGGCATTATGGGTCATTGCTCAGGGCCTCTTTTATAAGCCCACTGTATGTACGTATGTAAAAGGCCTTTTTACAGCCCATTACTAGAACTTATACGTGAGGTTAAGTACAGTCGATCGGCATAGTCGATTATTAATTCATATATTCCAGTCTTTTAGATTTTTATTCGCCATATATAACGAAGTCCAACAAACAAGAAAAAAAAGAAAAGAAGGTACGATACTTTTGAGTTTTGATCAATGAACACTGGACACCATTAGTCCATTCTTCATTCTTTTGGCTATTATAACTTATAAGGTAACACTTCTACTTTGTTAACTTTAAATTTTTAATTGGTTAGTGTTTATCTATAATGTTATAATTTACTACGGAGTAATATAGTGATCATAGCATTGCTTAGTACTCATGTAGGTTTATTACGGTAATAAATTTAGTAGTTGCCACTCTACTTTTGAAGTTCTGATTTTTTCTTCGAATAGGTAACTAGTTAAGTGTTAGTGTATGAATGATTAATGGTTGTACTGTTGTAGTTATTTTCATAAGGCTGAGCACGTGAGATTATTTAACTACGATAACGGGCAATGAATATATTGAGCACTTGAGCATATACCAAAATATGATAATGAGTAATGATGCTTTAAGATGCAATTTAACGTATTTAGTATCACTGAGTTTATTTAAGTGACATGTTTTATTTTAAAGGGCCTTTTGTTGTTACCGCACAGGGCACCCAAGTGTTCATATAATCTTGACTTTTTGCTGAAACTCAAATGGATCAAGAAAGAAAACAAGAACACCATCAGTTGGATCGCTCCCAAAACAAAGCACTAAAAAGCCTAAAAGAAAAACTCAACTCCATGTACGTAAACAAACAAGTGTCTATGTGGGGAATCCCACTCACCATGACATCGAATGAAAAATCCGACGTCATCCTCTTGAAGTTCCTCAAAGCAAAAGAGTTTAAGGTCCAAGATTCTTACAACATGCTCGTGAAGTGTCTATCGTGGCGTAAAGACTTTGGAGTCGACTCGATCGTTGGGGAGGATTTAGGGTTTAAAGAGCTTGAGGGTGTTGTGAGTTATTTTAATGGCTTCGACAAAGAAGGTCATCCTATTTGGTGGAACAATAATTATGGCATCTTTAGAAACAAAAGGATTTACAAAAGATTCTTGGGAGATGACAAAAAATTGCAAAAATTTATCAAATGGAAAATACAAGTTCTTGAAAGAGGAATATTGAAGATGCTAGATTTTAGTCCTGGAGGGGTTAACTCATTTACTGAGGTTTATGATGCTACAGGTTTGCCCCTAACAGAATGTGCCTTTCTTTGTATTCACATGCTCCCACTCTTCAATGATTATTACCCGGGAATTGTTGACTTTATGGTACATGCATGCATGCATATATCTTTTGCTTATTATTCTTAACTTAAAATTGTACTATTAATTTGGGCTAACTTATCATAGACTTAAGTTCATTAACAGACATCAATTTTGTTTATCAAAGTATTTACATATTGACATCACTTTGCAGATGGTCATCAATGCACGATGGTTCATTCGCAAGATCTTCAATCCTATTATGATTAATACCAAGAAGGGCGGATGTGTCGTTTGTAAAGATAAAAACGTTGTTGAAACCCTTTACAGGTTACTATCTCTTCTTTTACTCTACATTCATGCTCTCTTGTTTTTGAACAATTTTGTCCCTTTTGCATAATGCACCAGCAAAACTTTTATATTGTTGCATATATGTAATATGTTATATAGGTATATAAGTCCTGAGTATGTACCAATACAATATGGTGGTATGAGGCGACCAGATGAGTTGAATAACAGTCCAGCGAAAGCCGCTACTGAGTTCATTGTCCAAGGTGAAGAAAAGTTCATCATTCCAGTTGAGGGTATTAAGGTACGTATCTATATATGATATGCCAAATATAACTTGTTGTACTGATATTTCTCCACAACATACAATGATAAAAATCTTGATACATTTTACGCAAATTGTTACAGGCGGGTGATAAAATAACTTGGGACGTAGTGGTTGGAGGATGGGATTTGAAGTATCGTGCCCTATTTGTCCCTGATGCTGCTTCCAAAAGCTATGACCACGTTGTGGAGAAAAGGAAAATGCTAGCCATGCCTGAGCTCGTAAGTAACTCTTATGTTGCAAAAGAAGCTGGGAAATTAATTTTGACAATCAATAACACGGCTTCACATAAAAAGAAGGTTGGTGCTTATCGTTTTCTAGTCCAAAAAACTAATGGTACGAAGGCATAAGCTCATCATATTGCGGTTCTTTTAGTTATTTTGTAACAGTTTAAGATGTAAAACATTAATATGTTTGCAAGCAACATTATATGTTTTTGATTGTCTATTGTTGATTTTGAGTCCATTCAGTATTGGTGATCAAGGTAACATTTCGAATCGAATTGAAAGAATATCCTAGTAATGTTAATTGATCAAAAGGTATATCCACTGTTAATTACATGTAGCAATGTAGGAAAGCAGCTTAACAAATTCTTATTTTTGCTCAATAAAAATATGGTACATGCTTAAGAAATACTATTAAAGAGCTTATATATATTGTTCTCGATGATGATTTTAATACTTTGGATAATGGATATATGTATGTTACTAATCCCCACTAACAAGTGAAATTATGCTTAAAACAGCATAATCAGTCACGATCGCCAAGAAGAGTGCAAGGTTATAATTTTGTTTTGTGAACCTGTATCATGTAGATATGTCTAAGTAGGCATTTGGATGTGCAGACATTGTGGTCAGACAAACCCCATACCCACTCTGGCGGGATTGGGTATCGTTGTTTTTGTATATGGTTGTGCGTCTCTATCAAAGTCAGTTTTTACCGAGACTAATTTACAAAAGTAGTTCTAAATGTATGATGAAGACTTTATTTTCTAAGTCTAAGATTATGTATATATTTTTTTTTATTATCAGTCACTTTGCACATGGTACGTCCTACACATCATATCCCCTTACGGTATTCACTTCTTAGTCCGATCCCACTCTGCTTAAAAAGTTCTTTGGCTAAATCTGGTATGCTAAAGAATACTCGGTGCTTTTTAAGTTGAGCTGGCATTAACCGAAGAGTTAAATCGTGACTGTTGGATATTTTAGTAAACTTGTATATGGATAAATGAGTTATTCGTTGGAGCCAGAGCCGTATATGAGGGTGTATGATGTGTGAAACCGTACAAGGCCTAAAAGTTTCAAGCGCCTAAAAATTCACTTACAACATCACTTGTTAACGACATATGAATTTATGTTCTAAGTATTTGTTAATGGAGCACTATTTTGATTGTCTTTTCCCGCGAAGGTAACAATGGTGCATGTGTGTTGTAGTATAACATTAATAAAAGGAAAATGTTGAGCTAATTAAGATGCACCATCTGCTAAAAAACGAATTTTATAATATCGAAATGCATATATAACATTTTGATCGATGGAGCAAAATAGATAGTCTAAACCAATCGTAAATACGGATTAGGTCAATCAGGTCAATTATGGATGGGTGAATTATGGATGTTAGATGGCATTTGGGTGGAAATTGAATAGTGTATTTGGGACTTTGGAGTGTTTTAAACTTAAAACCTACGGCAATTTGACTGGTTCTCTATGCACTACAACAAAACACAGAACGGGTGACCAACTTTTGGCGAGGACACGTTTGTCCTCGCCAAAAGTCGCTAAACGAAGTTTGGCGGGGACAAGTCCTCGTAGAAAGCTTTTGGCGATGACATGTCCTCGCCAAAAGCTTTAAAAAGTCCCCTCTAAATGTGTCGAATGCATGATCTTTCCGATTTTGATATCAATTCAAGGTCTTTTTGTTGCCAGACAAAGAACAGAAAGAGGTAATACGAATTTTAATTTTTATGTTGTTGCTTGATTGTCATTTCGTTTAAAGAGAAAACGATAAATGATTTAAAAGTATATGTGTACATATCACTGCCCATGATTTATATGCCAAGTAAGTGTGCCTGCCTAAAAATATTTTTGTTCATGAGTCAAGATTATTTTGGATTTTATGAGAGAGAAAATGACTTGGACAAATATGAACCAATGAATACATTAGGCATATATATTAACCATTAGGCATAACTATTATTTCTTATCTTTCTAAACATACTTCGTTAGTTCGTTCAAACGATTGCGACGTGTTGTTGTTTGTATCATTGCTCATCTTTTTAAACATATAGTGTAGTTTGTGGACCTTATTATTACAGTTATGTTAATATGTTTATTATGAAGGCTGTATATGGCTTGAAACTTGTGCTTGGTATAAATGTTGTTGGATGTGCTTTTCCTTTTCGAGACTACAAAAGTGGCCTTTCAAAAAAAAATTACCAACAAAGTGCTAACGCATTCGTCACATAACGTTGTGGTATTGAAGTTTGTTAATGTTATGAGCAATTGTCATGAACAGAATTCTAGTGTATGGATACATCACTCTACATGATTAATTTGTTGATGGAATGATATGCATCTTGATGGGTTTTATGGTAAGTTTTATAGTTGAGTAATAAAAAAAGAAACGCAACTTGATTTGAATTGTAAAGTTACCGACGTTGTTCACAAAATGAATGTATACAACTTACAATGACAATTAAAGTATGTTATGCATTTGAGTATTTTCAAAAAGTACTATGTTTTTCAGGGTTAACCCAAAAATTATTTATTCTTTGCTAAATCATTCTTTTAATGGATGTAATCTGAGTCCACCTTAACTTTAATTCTTCATTTGGCTTTTGTTCACTTCCCTGTTTTGTTTTCTCATGCTGCTAAAGTGGTCAAGCTGACAAAGCAATAATGTATGAATCTATCTTTGAATAATCTTATACAGTAGTATATTGTGAATGATAGTTTTTAGGGAACTTGCATTTGATGGATTCAATAGCTTATGTATGATGGTTTTGAATCAAGTTTTTAAGTGTTGCTTGTTTGTTGATTTCTTAAATGGCGCCTGATTGTGTAAATATGGGCTGGATTTTAATTTTTTTTTTTTTTAACATGAGCTCAATGTCACGACCCGCACGATAGATAAGTGCGTTTTCGAGGTTAGTCATGATTCTGGATTATTCCACACTTTTTTTGGATGAGCTTGGAAGTCCTTGGAAGATGTTGGAAGGTGTTGGAAGCTCTTTAAAGCCTTAGAAGCTCAAGGAAGTCCTAGAAGTTTCCCATCATGGAAGTGTGTAGAAATTGTACATAGCTTAGTTGAGTAGTATAAATAGAGGAGGCCTCATTTGTTCAAGGCATCCAAGAAAGTTCACTTGTAATCTCTCTTGTAAAGTTCTCTAGTAATACAAAACATTTCCCTTATTCCACTTGTTCTTTTCTTTGAAGCTTTTTTTAGTTGCATACATCATTGAGTGTTCGAATAAGGCTGAGCTTAGTCGAGACTAAGTGCCGCACGGAAGACCCTTGTAGAGACAAGTCAGTGACAAGTGGTATCAAATCCAGGTTGATTCGAGGCGATGGCAAGTGAAATCGAGAAGAATTGTGCTAGTGGAAGTACAATTCTTGACGAGACCCGGGGTTGAGACGATCAACGGCAATACTCTAAGAAGAGAGGTACGTCTAAGGGCGTTGTGACAAATTTGGATAAGAGAGTGGAGGGTATTGAGACATCCGTGACTGAGTTGAAGAACCAAGTTGAGGGCTTGGAAGGTCTTGACTCCGAGTTCGCGAGCATGAAGAATGACTTTAGAGTGGTCATCAATGCTCTTAGTGGCGACTTGAAGTGTGGGATCCATGACTTAAAAGAGATGCTCATGAGCTAGGTCACAAAGTTGTGAGAAGAGTTTGGAGAAGAGATCTCCATCATTCATAAAATCATTGAAAATTTGCAAGCCGATGTAGTGTTGTGCAAGCGATTGCCTAGTCATCGTGCTTCGAAGATAGATGTTCCTAAACCATCACCGTTCGTGGGAAAACGGGAAGCTAGGGCGGTTGATGATTTCTTGTGGGAAATGGAGCAATGCTTGGAAGGTGTCAACATTGTGGATGACGGGTCCAAGATCAAGATGGCGACCCGATACTTGAAGGATATTGTAGCGTTATGGTGGAGACGTCAGCATGGAGATATTGAGCAAGGTACGCGTAAAGAGTCGGTTTCGTAAACTAAAGCAATCTGGAAAGATCCGGAATCTCCAAGACAGGTGTAGTGAAATCCTTAACATACTCCCGGATCGTTCTATTTTATTAACGAAAGGCCACAGTTCATCATGACAGATCATTGACAACATTTTTTAAGCAAATTAACTTCAAACATCACATACAGCTAAACAAATAAACATAAATTAAAACTTAGCTCAGCAGTAACGTGCATCGCAAAAAGGATTTAACAAAAACTGAAAAAATTAGATGCATATTATTCGTTAAAAATGGATTAACATGAGTTGAACTCACCTAAAGCCTAAATGACATCATCAACTTTGATATCAAAGTAATAGTAAAATCCTAATTTCATTCATCTAACAACATATAAACCTAATTACATTCCACCTAGCAACGCATTTTGCATCAAATCATCTCTAACAGTCGAATTAATCAAAATTCACATATATTTATATCAAAGTTAGGTCGTAAAAAACTGAAAAAAAACCGCATAATAAGCCTATCAAATTGAATCACGTAACTTTTTAATCATCTTTGTTTACACAACTTTTTTCAGCAACATGTCGATAAAACTATCACGTCATAGTAGCTAGATACGATTTGACTGATTTGGTCATGTTTGATTTCCTCTATTTTCACAAACCTATGGCATTTACTTTAATGCGCACATCTAGTAATACAGTCTCTTTCATAATAAACGATTTCTCTATCTAACAAATTATTGACCACATATTCACTAAAAAAATGAATTAACATCAGTTTATACACAAAGGATTTCTAAAAACAAATAAAAAACCTTATTAAAAGTAAAAAAAACCACAAAATCAACAGTTTACTCAAAAGTTAACATTCCTAAAACCTAATTATGTGAATTAAGACATAAGACCTAATTATGTGAATTAACTAACAATTATGACATGTAACAATCGCATCAACACATACATATCTAATAACTTATTCGCCACAGATTGACTAAAAATCGAATTAACATCAGTTTATTGAAACACATTTTTTTCTGGAAACACAGCTTAAACAACATAGCTAACAAATTATGCAAAATAACACACAGTTCACGAAATAAACACTGCAATTGACGTTATCGAAGCAATCACCTATAACCACAACTTAAACAGCAGATACCACATAATAGCACACATCAATGCCGATACATTTTTTTCACCTATAAACATTGTCGAATCAACAAAATCTACAATATCAAAGTCTAATCAAAACAAGAAACACACAAAGTGTTCACTGAAGCATCAAACACGCATTTTCACATACAAGAATAACCTATACAACAAAACTTAGATTCAAGATCCACAATATAACAGTATAACACACATTTTATCATATAAACAACAATCAACAATATTAATTCAATACTGAAACAAAATATCGCCTATAACCACAGCTTAAACATCAAAAACATATAAAACATGAGATATTTTACAACGATCTGACCTAACCTCAAAAACTACAACAAAAATAAAGGCATGTAGATGATGATGAAGATAGTTTGTGAAAAAATTATACCTGATTAGCCTTTTAATCCACTGAAATAAGCAAGAATGATGACGGTTATTTTTTGAGAGTGATTATAGTGAGAGAAAATGAAGAATAAGTTGGGCGGGAGGTATTTAAAGGCCGTTAGAGTTTGATTGTGGGGCAATAACGACCAGGTGGGTTTACAAGCCCAGTAAGGTTGGGCCAAGAGCCCGTCGTCTGAAAATCTTGTTATCATTTTTCAAACAAAAGAAAATATATAAAAAATAAATAAATAATGTATAAACCAAAATGTTTTATAATCTTTTGAGTTTCGTCAAAAAAATATACATATATATCGGGTTCTAAAAAAAATCATTGGAATGAATAATCGAACAAACATATAATTTTAATTTTGAAAATCAAATATTAAAAAAAAATAATTGGAGTTTAGAAAAGCAGAAAAAATATCTAAGACCTCGTATACAAAATAAAAGTAAAACTGATAAGTAAAAAAAATGGGTTTGAGATAAGCGTTTCGATCTAAAAAAAATAAGAGTTAGATATGGGCAAACGGTATCTCTTGATAAAAACCATTTTCTTCTTCGACCAGATCAAGATGGAAAATATGGTGTGTGTTTTTTCAAGAAAGAAAGAAGGAGGCACTTTGATAACTGATTAGGTTTTCCTTAATATAATGGGTGTGGGTAAGTTTGGGCTTGGGCTTGAGTTGGGTTGAGTTGAGCAATAAAACCGTTTTTACTTTTTTCATCTCTTATTATATACGTGATATAGTTTTATCTCATGAGTGTTACTAACTTTGTGTATGATTTAGTTTTATGTAATTTTTAATCAAATATAATGTTAAGCAGAGTAAAACCTCTATAAATTAATAACCTCGATAAAATTAATAATTTGTCTAACCTCAATTTGGAACCAGTACAAATTTTGACATCAATCGATAAAATAATAAGTTAATAATTTTTTTGAAACCATGTGTGTGTGTATATATATATATATATATATATATATATATATATATATATATATATATATATATATATATATATATATATATATATATATATATAAAGAATTGAGATCAAATAAAAACTTTCTTAAAGTTGTAAAAATGAGAACCAACCAAAATCTCACAAACGACACTCAACTTAAAAGAAAATAAAAACATAATTAATTTCAACTAAAATTGTTAAAGATTTGATGGGTTTTCTTATGAAATTGACGTAAACTAAGTGATACACTTTGATTCAACGTGTAATGTGTATCAAGGTTTAGTATTGTGTATCAAGTTTTTAGTTGTTGTTGTGTATTAGGTGTATCAATTTATGTATAAGAAATTAGCTTTTTGAGATTTTAATGTATATGTATCAAAAATTTAATTGTGTATCAGTAATTCGTTTCTCATGTATGAGTTGGTTATTAGTCGATTTAATGTTAACTTGTATTAATATATAATATTTTGATGCATCTTTGCTAAAATAGTTATGTATCAATGTTTTAATGGTATTTTAGAATAGTTCTCATTTTTACAACTTTAAGGAAGTTCTCACATTAACCTTCCCCTATATATATATATATATATATATATATATATATATATATATATATATATATATATATATATATATATATATATATATATATATATATATATATATATATATATATAATTGTTCAAATGAGAAGGGCTTTTTTTGTGAGAACGCGAGAAAAGATCCTAACCCTTTATCTCATCCTGCTTCTAATTCAATCCAATAGCTGAGATGGATCCTCCCGATTTACACTAGAGATTCAATAAACATGGGCATTTTCGACCTTTTATTTGTCAGACTACTGTAAAAGATAAAAAACACACACATCTCACATTTTAAGTGTGAAACTTAAGAAATTCTCTAAAAAAGTCATCACTAATCACAACTGACCGTGGCAATGTTCATCACCCTCACCACCATACTTATTCACCGCCGTAATCACCATCGATAACCGCAGTTCACCGTTCACCACCGATAATCATGATCCTCACCATCACTCATAACAATCATCAAAACTGATAACACTCTCTCTAGGTTCATCAGCACCATCAACCACCACTCTCTTAGCCATCGTCCGCCACCACAATCATCACCGATCACCGCCATCCTCCATTGATTATCATCATCATCATCATCATTAGTAAGTTCGAATTAAGCTTTTGATTCATCATCATCATTAGTTATGTTGATGAGTGATTCGTGAAAATCAAGTTATAGTATAAGTATTACTCAAGAGATCCGCAAAGAAATACGGATAACCCGAGGTCGTAGTCCGTGTGAATGATGAATGGAATTCTTAATTCCCGATTCGTGAAACGTGTCGTGAAAGTGGTAAAAAGTGATTTGAATGAGATTATACTAATGAAATAGTAAATGAAGCACAAATAATCACTTAAGCACGTATTTCAAATAAGGCAACTAAAAACGTAACGTAAAATAAAAAACGTAAGCTTAAACGCGAAATAAACGTTAACATACGAAATAAAACGCGACTTTTAAGCTACACTACTCTTACGGACTTGGAAATAATTTTCAAAAGTTAAAAATGATAAAAAAAAATTTTAAGAAAAAGAAAAATATTTTTTTGACTTTTTATTTATTTTTTTATGAATTAAAAACTATTTAACTAATTAAAAATTAAAAGAAAATGCAAATAAAGTGAGAAAAATGAAAAATAAATTTTGAAAATTATAAAATAACTAAAAAGTAATTTTAAAACTAAAAACTAATTTTTTTGGCTTTTTATGTAATTTTTGGAAATTAAAAACTATTAAATCTAATTAAAAATTCAAAATAAATGAGAAAAATGCAAAATAAATTTCTAAAATTCTAAAATAAAAGAAAATAATTTTTAAAAATATTTTTGGATTTTTGTTGGCTTTTTCTGATTTTTTTGGATTTTTTAGTAATTAAAAAGTAATAAAAATTGATTAAAAATGAAAATAAAATAAGAAAAATAGCAAATCAACTAGGAAAAATATGAAAAATTCAGGGAAATTCTAAAATATTATTTTAAAGCTAGGAAAAATATAAAAATTGAAAAACAAACACTGTTGCTACCCTTTGCTTTGAAAACAGCTTATAAGCAAGTGCTTATCAATAAGCACAGTTGACTCAGGCTGACCAAAACTTTGACCAAGTTAATTTTTACTCAAAAATGCTTAATGGAACAGAGATTGAACCAAATGATACTTAGGGACATAGAATAAGGTGAGCAGTTCTTGAAATAAGCAGTAAGGAAATTAGCACTTCAGCAAACAGTTAAGCACTTGATAAAAATTCAATGGAAATAGCAACTATAGGTGTAAATGAGCTCAGAGAACCAACTAGTCTCAACTTATGAACAAAATTAAGCAATTGCAGCCCTGATATTGGAAAACAGATGCAATTCTCCAACTACTCACTAAATAAGCCAAATAAGCAGTGTATATAATCTGATAAAGGTAAACTTAGGGGGGCAAAATACCTACTAACCAGCTGAGATCCCAACTATACCAGTAATTCCAATTTCTAAACCAATTAACTAATCTCAAAGTAGCCTAGAACTTGGTTGAAAAACTGATGCACAGGGCACTTTTTGGCTCAAACAGACACCTTCCCTTAGCTTTTCCAATAAGCAAACAGATCTTAAACAAAATTTTTATTTATGATATTGATAGACAAGTTGCTTAAGTTCTTAAATCAACTTTTCAGAATACTTTCCAATAGGTATTGATCTCTAAAATTAATCTCAAAGTATTGTCCAAAAACTGTGTGTCACTATTTTGACTTTTTGCTTTTTATGAAAATTTTGACTATAAGGAGATTTGATTACTAATATTTAGCTGTAAATGTAATATTATGCTACTGAATGAATGAAATAAACTACAATTAATACTTATGCAATTAAAATTTTGGTTATGCAACTACTAAACTCAGATTACTAACTGCTACTTTGGATTGAAGGATTAGTTTGACTTTATATGAAATGACTACTAGTTTAAATGCTTAACTAAATCTAGTGCAACCTAATTGACTAAACTAAGATAACCACAACCTCTGTAATAGCCTAGATATCAGCAGACCATACTATGCCAAACACCCTTATATTGACTGTCAATACTCAATACTACTTAAATCCAATTCTCAACAGTCTAAATCTTAACCTAAATACTAATATTGATCAAACTTCTCCCAACAAACTTACTAACACAGATCTCAGTTGCAACTAATCTACAGAAAATTAGATCCAACAGTATGACAGATATAAGAAACAGTGCACAATACTCAAACCAAAGTAACTCAAATTAATAACTAACAGATAAAATGAAACTGAGAACTAAAACAACTATCAATATTAAGCAAAAACAAGTAAAATTAACAAATCTAATACCATAGCTAATCTACTGATGCAATAAAAGAAAAATAAATGAAACTTACAAAGTACAAGCCCCCTCAGCCAAACAGAGGGGGTTTCACTATGCTTGTCTGTCTTTTGACAGGCCAAGTGGACACCGCCTTGGCTGCCTAATCTCCAAATAAGCTGCCTTATATAATAAGCTGAGAGTTGACTTTGGTTGACTTTTTTGTGAATTTGAGAGTAAATAATTTTGGTGCCAAACAAAGCTTCACAAAAGCTATAGAAAGCTTATATGAAACTTATGAAACAGATTTCAAGCTTATTGAAGCTTGTTTAAATAACTACTTGATATTTTTTAAATTTTTCAAAGGTATTTTCTGATTTTATTATTATTATTATTATTTTTTTTGTTTTTATGTAAACTTGAAATAACAATAAGTAAATGGAACTGAATAGTAAAGATTGAAATAAGAAACAATAATAAGAGAAGACAATAAGCTGAAACAGCTTATCTAAATAAGCAGTTTAATTAAGTAAAGTAAAATTGCAAGACAAATAAATAAGTAAACTAAATTTTCATTAATTAAAATTCATTACAAATACAATTTAACAGCATAACATTAAAAATAAAAGGCACACCTAATGACTAAGGGGAGGGGGTATTTATACACGAATGGGGGAGTTGGGGTATGAAGCTTCTAGCCTTCCATGTTGGCAATCCAGGTGCATTTTGTGTTTCTTTGAAGAGATATCATCCCTTTGATCAACCTTAGCCTCCAATCTTCAATCCACAGCCTTAGGATCATTGATTACCCAATCATTTGATACTCAATACCACACGGATCGCTGACATGGCAGGTCTGCCATGTCAGGGTCTTCTAGAATCCCACGTACAATGCCTAATTTACCCTTAATTGCTGTCAATTTGGGAATTACAATGGTGAACAGTAGTTAGGGTTTATCCTGGGTAATATTAGGGGGCGGGTAAATTGATTTGGGGAAGTTTTATTTATTGAGGTGTTTGACCGGTTTAAAGGGTGGGTTGACTTGGGTGGATCGGGTATATTAGAAAGGGTAACTGGGCTGGTTTTCTTTTGGGCTTAGGTGATGGATTGATTTGATATGAAATGGGTATTGTGTTGGATCAGGTTGTAGTATTTTAGGTTTAGGATGAATTTAATTTGACAAGGACCAATTTAGTACAATCTGAAATCTTGAAGGACCAAAGCTGTAAAATCTTCAAACTTTCTTCCAAGGGTATATTTTGTCTTTCTCTGATTCTTGAAGGACCACTTTTGACTTTTCTTCAAATAATTCTTCAAGGGACCATTTATGTAATTTCCTGAAAGTGTAGGGACTAAAGTTGCCATATCTTCAAATCTTTGACCAGGGATCTTTTATGCAACTTTGGGAATTCCTGAGGGTTTCTTATGACATTCTGAGCTTTCCTTGATTATTTTGCTTCCCCGGCTCCGGCTTTTGACCTTTTTCCATTCTCTTGCTCGTTTTTGTCGATTTTGCCTTGTTTTTGTTCATTTTTCTCATATCCGTACCTGCACATACACAAATACAAAAACATACATTCTCTTGGCATATTTGGTTAGTATTTGTTCTGAATTAAGGCCTAAAAAGGATGTGTGATTAAGCACTCATCAAAATCCCCCAGACTAAGGTATTGCCGTGTCCTCACGCAATGTCATCACCTCACGCTTAAGAGATAAATAATTTCAAAACCTCTCTTTACTGACGTTGTAAAGTAGCAATGATGTTCAAAAGAGATATCAAAATCATTTATTCTAAAAAACGCTCCGTTTTCCAATTTTCATGAATAATAACTAATACCACTCTTTTTTGTACTTTTTCATTTTTATATGTGACGGTTTGCCTTGACTTTCATTATCAATTCTTATCTGTTCATAACTTTCAGGGTCTACGAGTAGAAACACTTCTCACAGAGAAGAGACCATACGGATAAAAATCGTCATCCTTGATTTTTCACAAGCTCCCAAACTAAGCGTAAAATCGAGATCATTGTTTATCCACAAGTTAGGTGCTAACACTACCCACAAAAGTTACTTGTGTATTTACCTCTTGTTCCCAGTTCCTAAGTTTGGTATCTCAAGATTTTAATTTGTGAGAAATGAATTGCTTCATATTTTCTCGTTTTGATATTTGTTAGTCCGATAAGAGCACAAAATTTGAGCGCTAAGTAGTTTCCAAACTTTCCCTCGAAAACCCCTGCATACAGAAATCGGGTCCACATGAAGGTCTCTGATTTAACACGATTTGTGGAGGTTCCCCTTTTTATTTACGACCGAGACATACCATGTTTGATACCCGAAACGGAAGCTTTTTATTAGGGAAACCCCCGGAGTCGAAGCTTGGCATTTTTGAACAATTATAAGCACTTTAATAATACTTGGTCCTTAGTCTTTTATTTCTTTTACTACAACGGTTTATGAGCCGCCAAGATGTAAGAGCTTTATTATGACCTTGGATTTATATCCGCTGCTTTTTTATAGTTGTGGATTCCTCTGCCTTTTTATTTGGCTTTGGACTATTATTATTGATATTCATAATCATATGCCAAACCCCGAGTCCTACGGCCTTTACTAAGATCACAACATTGGCTGCAAACCGGCAAGATGCAATAGTCTATTTCACCGTAACACTGGCAGTACCCCTATGTGTACCAAACCCCCATATGCAGAGATTTTGTTGGGAATGAGAAAAAACTAAGTATTGCCCAAACTGTATACCCTTAATTAAACCTAGAGATCTATTATTATTGGTGTGCAAGCTTGTGGGAACAAGGAGGCCACAAGTACCTTTCGTGGGCTCTAAAGAGATCCAACTACTCCACGTTTAGCATGAAACTTCTAAATAAACTCTATCATTCCTCGATCTCCGCAAATTTAAAATCCCAAATAATGAGATCCGCGGATGCTTAGCCATAATCTTTTGATTATTTTGGTTAAGGGAGACAAGCTAGGGCTCAACACGCCCGGTCAAGTCAAAACATTTATTTCTACTCTCGCCGGTAGGAAAGTCAAAACAAGGTGTCAAAACTTATTATATATATATGCCAAGAGATAAACGTTAGTCGATAAGATTTTGGATATGATGAATTTCCGAAAGAGCAGCGAAGGATGAGACTCGAGTGGAGAGAACGACAAACCACGAGCACGAGAGTCCTCAAACTTCAGGGAAATTCCTGAACATTCACAAACAACCACGAAAACACGAGTTTGGAAAGGGTCGCCCCCCTCACGTCACGTTACTTAGAAAATTGAAAATAAAGAAAATGAAAATGGATAAGCATGGGGTGCCTCCCACGAAGCGCTTGTTTTTGTTTACCGAGTCACATGAGCTTGACTCAATCCCCAAATTTAGTTATCCTTAGGGAAAGTTTGGAGATCCGGGACAACCATGGGTGGTATGTCCCCTCCGAAGTAATGTTTGAGACGATGACCATTCACCTTAAAATTGGGACCATTAGGTTGAGCAAGCTCAACGGTTCCATAAGGAAATACTTGGGTAATGGTGAATGGTCCAGCCCAACGGGTTTTTAACTTGCCCGAGAAAATCTTTAATCGAGAATTGAAAAGAAGGACTTGGTCACCAACATTGAAGACGCGATCTTTAATTTTAGCATCATGAATCCTCTTTGTCTTCTCTTTGTAGATCAAAGAATTCTCATAGGCTTGATCACGAAGCTCGACTAATTCATTCATTTGAACTTTACGGTGATCACCCGCGGTTTGTAGGTCAAAATTAGCATGTTTCAAGGCCCAGTAGGCCTTGTGCTCAAGTTCAAAGGGCAAATGGCAGGCCTTCCCGTAAACCAGCTTGTATGGAGTGCACCCAATGGGTGTTTTGTAAGCTGTACGGAAGGCCCAAAGTGCATCATCTAATTTATCGGCCCATGAAGCACGATGTTCACCTACGGTCCTTTCTAAAATTCGTTTCAAGCCACGATTGGAGACCTCAACTTGACCACTTGTCTGTGGATGATATGCCGTAGAAAGACGATGTGTGACACCATATTTGAGCATAACTTTAGCGAATTGGTCGTTACAGAAATGGGTCCCACGATCACTTATAATAGCACGAGGTGCACCAAATCGGGCGAAGAGACTTATGAGAAATTTTACTACAACTCGGGCGTCATTGGTGGGTAGCGCCTTCGCTTCAACCCATTTAGACAAGTAATCGACGGCCACGAGTATATATTTGTTACCACGAGAAGACGGGAATGGACCCATGAAATCGATACCCCAGACGTCAAAAATTTCACAGACTTGGATGGCATTTTGAGGCATCTCGTCCTTCTGAGAAATTCTTCCTTGACGCTGGCAAGAATCACATGATTTAACCAACTCATGAGCATCCCGGTAAATCGTCGGCCAATAGAAGCCGGAATCAAATACTTTCTTAGCGGTGAAGTTGGCACCATGATGTCCCCCCGTGGGTCCATTGTGGCATGCCAAAAGAATTTCAGCGGCTTCTTTGCCGTGAACGCACCGCCGGATCACTTGATCCGCACAAATCTTAAACAAGTAGGGGTCGTCCCAGAAATAATGCTTAACATCTTTGAAGAATTTCTTCTTTTGCTGGAACGACATTCCTTTACGGATAAAATTCCCCGCATGGTAATTCGCAAAGTCGGCGAACCATGGGGTACTAGAATCACAATGTGATAAACTTCCCAATGTCTCGAGAGGAAATGTTTCGTTAATTTCCTTTTTGTCGAAAACACTTTGATGGGGATTCTGTAAACGCGATAGGTGATCAGCAGCAAGGTTCTCAGATCCCTTTTTGTCTCGAATTTCAACTTTGAATTCTTGAAGGAGGAGAACCCACCGCATCAAGCGTGGCTTAGCGTCTTGCTTTGCCATAAGGTACTTAAGAGCCGAATGATCCGTGTACACTATGCATTTCTTCAAGAGCAAATAAGGTCGAAACTTTTCAAAGGCGTAAATGACGGCTAACATCTCTTTCTCAGTAGTCGTATAATGGTATTGAGTGTTGGTCATTGTTTTACTAGCATAGTGTATCGGCTGAAAATGTTTTGACTTGCGTTGCCCCAGGACTGCACCAATGGCATAATGGCTAGCATCGCACATTAGCTCGAAGGGCAAGTCCCAATCAGGGGCAATTAAGATGGGAGCCTCCGTTAACTTCTTTTTAAGAATATTAAATGCTTCGACGCATTCATTTGAGAAGATAAACGGAGCATCTTTTTCAAGCAAGTGGGTCAGGGGCCGGGCTATCTTAGAAAAGTCTTGAATGAAACGTCGGTAAAAGCTGGCATGACCAAGAAAACTTCTAATTCCTTTTACGGTAGTGGGATGAGGTAATTTTGCAATCACATCGACTTTAGCTCTATCGACCTCAATCCCGGATTTAGATATCTTATGGCCGAGGACAATGCCCTCTTTGACCATGAAATGGCACTTCTCCCAATTTAGAACCAAATTGGTGTCTTCAAGCCGTTGCAGCATACTTTCTAAATGGGAGAGGTAAGAAGTGAAAGAATCTCCATAAACCGAGAAATCATCCATGAAGACTTCCATGGTTTTCTCGATCATGTCCGAGAATATAGACATCATACACCTTTGGAACGTGCCTGGAGCATTGCATAAGCCGAAAGGCATACGACGATAGGCAAACGTTCCATAAGAGCAAGTAAAGGTGGTCTTTTCCTGGTCCGGAGGGTCAATTGGTATTTGAAAATAGCCGGAAAATCCATCAAGAAAACAATAGAACTCATTTCCCGCTAGGCGTTCTAGCATTTGATCCATAAATGGAAGTGGGAAATGGTCCTTACGAGTCGCATCATTCAATTTACGATAATCAATACAAACTCTCCATCCGGTAACAAGACGTGTCGGAATCAATTCATTATCTTCATTAGTCACGACGGTTATTCCACCTTTCTTTGGTATGCAGTGGACCGGGCTAACCCAGGAGCTATCCGAAATTGGATAAATCATTCCGGCATCAAGGAGTTTGATAACTTCCTTTTGGATAACCTCATGAATTTTCGGGTTAACCTGTCGTTGTTGCTGAACGGACGTTTTGTAATTGTCTTCAAGTAAGATCTTATGCGTGCAAAAACGAGGGTCGATACCCTTGATATCGGAAATTTGCCAAGCGATGGCACGTTTATGCTTCTTGAGCACATCTAAGAGACGGTTCTTCTCCTCATCTTTAAGTTCTTGAGAAATTATGACGGGAAGTTTGTCGGTTCCTTCCAAAAATGCGTATTCGAGATGAGGAGGTAAATCCTTGAGCTCGGACTCCGGAGGATTCTCAGTAGACGGCTTAACTTCTTTAACATCGGCCATTTTAAGGTCCATCGGAGGGAGGGACGGGTTGGGATCTTCGTTTAGCATTTTCTCAATCAAAAGAACATCCCCCTCTGGGTCACAATCGGAATGATCAATTTCCGGTGAAATCGAATCATTAGCAAGAAAGGTCTCGATCTCTTCCAAAATGAAATCACTTCCCTCAAACGGAGTAAGGGAAGGATCGGAAATTATCGGTTCAGAAGTAGGAGTGGGATTGCCACTCGAAGCATGTTCGGTAAAACAAAGTAACTCTTGAGCATACTCCTCCGTAACTTTGTCAATAACGTCGACTCGGTTAACGGAATATTTGTCATAATTGGAGGAGTACCTCGTGGTTTGATCCAAATTAAACGTTACGGCTTCGGTACCAACGCGTAGGGTAATTTCTTCATCATAAACATCAATTAACGCATGGCTGGTCTTTAGGAAACCTCTCCCGAGAATGAGGGGTACCCGTGGATCAGCATCAAAATCAACGACAACAAAATCCGCAGGGAAATTAAATTTCCCTACATTAACAAAAACATCCTCGGCTATTCCTATCGGGCGGGAAGTAGTTCGGTCGGCTAGCTCGAGGGTCATGCAAGTCGGAGTTAATTCGGGTAAAGACAACTTTTTCCAGATGGATAACGGCATTAGGTTAATGCTAGCACCAAGATCGGCCAAGGCGAAGCATTGAACCATCCCAGGAAAATTACACGGAATGAGAAATCGACCGGGGTCTTCAAGCTTTTCGGGAAGCTTTTTGAGGATAACCGCCAAGCAATTCTCATTCATCTGGGTTCGTGACTTTTCAAACAATTTTTCTTTATTATTCAAAAGACCTTTCAACATTGAAGAAAATTTAGGCATTAAAAGTATAGCATCCGCGAGAGTTATATCAAAATGTAGCTCTTGAAAAATCTGATAAAACTTTTCCATCTGGTTTTTATTTCTCTCACGGTGTGTTTGCTCATTTAAGCGTGACAGATAAGGTAATTTTGTTTTGACAGGTATTTCTTTCTCAGCTTTGTTAACAACTTTATCTTTTTCTTTAGACGTTGGGACCACCGGAGGTTGGATGTTTTTGGTCCTTCCATTATCAGTAGGAATTCCCGTATCCGTTGTCACCTCGGTTTCACGGGCGACTACCTTAGGAGACGAAGAAGAAGGGGTAGTCGGACCCGTTGGTCCATCGATTTTAACCCCACTCCTAGTCGTAATTGCTTTTGCATCACCCCTCGGGTTAGCAATTGTGTTGCTCGGAAGAGAACCAGACGTCGATGCTTGATTCATCTGAATAAAATTGCTCATCATTTGCTTAAGCTCATTCGTTTGTCGAGTCATGGTTGTGTCGATCTCCTTCTTAAGTTCAACCCTCATGTTGTTGATTTGATTTTGCATTGCTCGAATGTTTACATCGTTCGTTTTCATATAATTAGCAAGCTTAGGAGAAGGTTGTGGTGGTTGATAAACTTGTTGGGGTGGAGGGACTTGATAATTGGTTCCACGGTTTTGATTGTAACCTTGGTTATTTTGAGGATAACGGTTTTGATTAGTTTGCACGGGTGGAAACCCTGGTGGACTTGTTTGGTTAGTACGAAAACCCTGGTTTTGATTGTAGTTTACGGCTGCTATGTTAGCATTATAAACTTGGCCATCGGTGGCTTGACAATCATAATACGGATGGGGTCCACCACAAATCACACATTTTTCATTAACGGCTTTAACGAGCTCGGGTTTTTGGTTCTGCAACTTAAACTCTTTCATAATACAACGGATAGCGTCGGTAAGTTCGGCCAATTCCAATGATTGGACCGACGAAGGAGAAGGAGGAGTAAAAGAATTCACTTTTGAAACATTCGGTTTGTTACGAGAATTCGGAACCTTAGATTTATTCTCGATGATCGATAAAATATCCCTAGGCGTACGATTCAAGATATTACCACCGGCGGCTGCGTTTAAAGAATCTTGATCGTTTTGAGTCAAAGCGTTATAAAACGTGTCGATTTGGTGTAACTCGGAGAAACCGTGGTGAGGACATTTTCGAAGTAGATCCTTAAAACATTCCCATGCCTCACCAAAGTTCTCCTCAAAACGTTGTTGAAAATTAGTTATATCATTCTTAAGATTAGTCGTTTTGGACGGTGGAAAGAAATGATTAACAAATTTCGAGACGAGTTCTTCCCATGTGTGAATCGAACGAGGGGGTTCTTTTTCAAGCCAAATCCGGGCTGAACCCTCGAGTGAAAATGGGAACAACATCAATTTGATAGCATCGTGAGGGACATCCTTAAATTTCAAAGTCGAAGTTAACTTATTAAACCATCGGATGTGTGCGTGAGGATCGTCCCTCTCAAAACCGTGAAATTGTTTTGATGTGAAAAGTTGAATCAATCCAGTTTTAAGTTCAAAATTATCGGAAAGGATTGGTGGTAAAACAATTGCATCCCCGTATCCCTCGGTGGGACACTGGAGCAATTCTTGTATAGTACGTTGATCGTAAGCCGGTTGTGGTCTCATCGGAGGGATCACATTGTTTTGAATACCACCCATCGGCGGGGGTCCCGAGCAACTGTTGCTCGTTCGGGTTCATTTCCTCCGCATTAGGAAAAAGAACTCGGTGTGTATGATGAAACAAACTTTCCGGATTTGAAAGCGGTGAAACAAGTCGTTTAGAAGTGGAACGTGTGTTCATACACCACAAAAATCAAATTTTGAAAAATAAAAGGAAAATCAAATTTGAAAAGGAAAATCTTTTTGTATTTTTGTTTTTATAAAGCAAAATTCAAAAACTTAAACTTTTGTTTTTTTTCTTTTTCAAACGTTACGTTAATCATAAACCGTTTCCTTTAAATCTACTCGCGACAGAACGGGAGAGAAGAATGGATCTCTCTTCAGCTTGCAATTTAATGTCAAAGCTTCCGTATTTTCCGCTTAATCGGTCGTAGAATCCAAAGTAATCCGATTCGCAACTAATTTCACGCGTTGTTATATTGAGAGACTTATTTGGTTTACAACGCCCACCCTTCAACGGGAGAGTCGAGGCTGTAACTTTATTATTTTTTTGGTATTTTTGAAAACACTTTAGGAAAAGTGTTTTTGATTTTTCAAAATTTTTTTTTGGTTATTATAGAAAATATATACAAGTAAGGTTTTCAAAACACAATTTCGAAAAACAAAAACGAAAAATTTACTTCAACCTTCCCCGGCAGCGGCGCCAAAATTTGATTCGTGAAAATCAAGTTATAGTATCAGTATTACTCAAGAGATCCGCAAAGAAATACGGATAACCCGAGGTCGTAGTCCGTGTGAAGGATGAATGGAATTCTTAATTCCCGATTCGTGAAACGTGTCGTGAAAGTGGTAAAAAGTGATTTGAATGAGATTATACTAATGAAATAGTAAATGAAGCACAAATAATCACTTAAGCACGTATTTCAAATAAGGCAACTAAAAACGTAACGTAAAATCGAAAACGTAAGCTTAAACGCGAAATAAACGTTAACGTACGAAATAAAATGCGACTTTTAAGCTACACTACTCCTACGGACTTGGAAATAATTTTCAAAAGTTAAAAATGATAAAAGAAAATTTTAAGAAAAAGAAAAATATTTTTTTGACTTTTTTTTTTTTTTTTTATGAATTAAAAACTATTTAAGTAATTAAAAATTAAAAGAAAATGTAAATAAAGTGAGAAAAATGAAAAATAAATTTTGAAAATTATAAAATAACTAAAAAGTAATTTTAAAACTAAAAACTAATTTTTTTGGCTTTTTATGTAATTTTTGAAAATTAAAAACTATTAAATCTAATTAAAAATTCAAAATAAATGAGAAATAAATGAGAAAAATGCAAAATAAATTTCTAAAATTCTAAAATACATGAAATAATTTTTAAAAATATTTTTGGATGTCTCTTGGCTTTTTTTGATTTTTTTGGATTTTTTGGTAATTAAAAAGTAATAAAAATTGATTAAAATGAAAATAAAATAAGAAAAATAGCAAATCAACTAGGAAAAATATGAAAAATTCAGGAAAATTCTAAAATATTATTTTAAAGCTAGAAAAAATATAAAAATTGAAAAACAAACACTGTAGCTACCCTTTGCTTTGAAAACAGCTTATAAGCAAGTGCTTATCAATAAGCACAGTTGACCCAGGCTAACAAAAACTTTGACCAAGTTAATTTTTACTCAAAAATGCTTAATGGAATAGAGATTGAACCAAATGATACTTAGGAACACAGAATAAGGTGAGCAGTTCTTGAAATAAGCAATAAGGAAATTAGCACTTCAGCAAACAGTTAAGCACTTGATAAAAATTCAATGGAAATAGCAACTATAGGTGTAAATGAGCTCAGAAAACCAACAAGTCTCAACTTATGAACATAATTAAGCAATTGCAGCCCTGATATTGGAAAACAGATGCAATTCTCCAACTACTCACTAAATAAGCCAAATAAGCAGTGTATATAATCTGATAAAGGTAAACTTAGGGGGGCAAAATACCTACTAACCAGCTGAGATCCCAACTATACCAGTAATTCCAATTTCTAAACCAATTAACTAATCTCAAAGTAGCCTAGAACTTGGTTGAAAAACTGATGCACAGGGCACTTTTTGGCTCAAACAGACACCTTCCTTTAGCTTTTCCAATAAGCAAACAGATCTCAAACAAACTTTTTCTTTATGATATTGATAGACAAGCTGCTTAAGTTCGTAAATCAACTTTTCAGAATACTTTCCAATAGGTATTGATCTCTAAAATTAATCTCAAAGTATTGTCCAAAAACTGTGTGTCACTATTTCGACTTTTTGCTTTTTATGAAAAATTTGACTATAAGGAGATTTGATTACTAATATTTAGTTGTAAATGTAATATTATGCTACTGAATGAATGAAATAAACTATAATTAATACTTATGCAATTAAAATTTTGGTTATGCAACTACTAAACTTAGATTACTAACTGCTACTTTGGATTGAAGGATTAGTTTGACTTTATATGAAATGACTACTAGTTTAAATGCTTAACTAAATCTAGTGCAACCTAATTGACTAAACTAAGATAACCACAACCTTTGTAATAGCCTAGATATCAGCAGACCATACTATGCCAAACACCCTTATATTGACTATCAATACTCAATACCACTTAAATCCAATTCTCAACAGTCTAAATCTTAACCTAAATACTAATATTGATCAAACTTCTCCCAACAAACTTACTAACACAGATCTCAGTTGCAACTAATCCACAGAAAATTAGATCCAACAGTATGACAGATATAAGAAACAGTGCACAATACTCAAACCAAAGTAACTCAAATTAATAACTAACAGATAAAATGAAACTGAGAACTAAAACAACTATCAATATTAAGCAAAAACAAGTAAAATTAACAGATCTAATACTATAGCTAATCTACTGATGCAATAAAAGAAAAATAAATGAAACTTACAAAGTACAAGCCCCCTCAGCCAAACAGAGGGGGTTTCACTATGCTTGCCTGTCTTTTGACAGGCCAAGTGGACACCTCCTTGGCTGCCTACTCTCCAAATAAGCTGGCTTATATAATAAGCTGAGAGTTGACTTTGGTTGACTTTTTTGTGAATTTGAGAGTAAATGATTTTGGTGCCAAACAATGCTTCACAAAAGCTATAGAAAGCTTATATGAAACTTATGAAACAGATTTCAAGCTTATTGAAGCTTGTTTAAATAACTACTTGATATTTTTTAAATTTTTCAAAGGTATTTTCTGATTTTTTTTTTTTTTTTTTTTTTTTTTTTTTTTTTTTTTTTTATGTAAACTTGAAATAACAATAAGTAAATGGAACTGAATAGTAAAGATTGAAATAAGAAACAATAATAAGAGAAGACAATAAGCTGAAACAGCTTATCTAAATAAGCAGTTTAATTAAGTAAAGTAAAATTGCAAGACAAATAAATAAGTAAACTAAATTTTCATTAATTAAAATTCATTACAAATACAATTTAACAGCATAACATTAAAAATAAAAGGCACACCTAATGACTAAGGGGAAGGGGTATTTATACACGAATGGGGGAGTTGGGGTATGAAGCTTCTAGCCTTCCATGCTGGCAATCCAGATGCAATTTGTGTTTCTTTGAAGAGATATCATCCCTTGGATCAACCTTAGCCTCCAATCTTCAATCCACAGCCTTAGGATCATTGATTACCCAATCATTTGATACTCAATACCACACGGATCGCTGACATGGCAGGTCTGCCATGTCAGGGTCTTCTAGAATCCCACGTACAATGCTTAATTTACCCTTAATTGCTGTCTATTTGAGAATTACAATGGTGAACAGTAGTTAGGGTTTATCCTGGGTAATATTAGGGGGCGGGTAAATTGATTTGGGGAAGTTTTATTTATTGAGGTGTTTGACCGGTTTAAAGGGTGGGTTGACTTGGGTGGATCGGGTATATTAGAAAGGGTAACTGGGCTGGTTTTCTTTTAGGCTTAGGTGATGGATTGATTTGATAATGAAATGGGTATTGTGTTGGATCAGGTTGTAGTATTTTAGGTTTAGGATGAATTTAATTTAACAAGGACCAATTTAGTACAATCTGAAATCTTGAAGGACCAAAGCTGTAAAATCTTCAAACTTTCTTCCAAGGGTATATTTTGTCTTTCTCAGATTCTTGAAGGACCACTTTTGACTTTTCTTCAAATAATTCTTCAAGGGACCATTTATGTAATTTCCTGAAAGTACAGGGACTAAAGTTGCCATATCTTCAAATCTTTGACCAGGGATCTTTTATGCAACTTTGGGAATTCCTGAGGGTTTCTTATGACATTCTGAGCTTTCCTTGATTATTTTGCTTCCCCGGCTCCGGCTTTTGACCTTTTTCCATTCTCGTGCTCGTTTATGTCGATTTTGCCTTGTTTTTGTTCATTTTTCTCATATCCTTACCTGCACATACACAAATACAAAAACATACATTCTCTTGGCATATTTGGTTAGTATTTGGTGTATTTGGTCTGAATTAAGGCCTAAAAAGGATGTGTGATTAAGCACTCATCAATGAGTAATTTAGATGATTATGTATACTTGATGAAGAAACTGAAAGTTGAACTTGTTTTTTTCTCGGTTTTTGTCAATGCTCACTAGGTATCGAATACCTTCACATGTGAAGAAATTAGGTATCGAGTACCTTCACATGTGAAGAAATTAGTTATCGAATACCTTCACATGTGAAGAAATTAGTTATCGAATACCTTCACATGTGAAGAAATTAGGTACCGAATACCCTCACATGTGAGAAAATTAGGTACCGAACACCCTCACATGTGAGGAAATTAGGCACCGATTTATCAAGTGATTTTGATATTTGCCGGTAGTAGTCACTCAGTTGCTCTTTTATGTAAGAAACTATATTATTTATTTTGTGTTTTTTTTTTTAGTATCTGCACATTGTGTATATGTGTTACTTATGATATACTAGTTTTGTTTAAGTTGGCTTTAGTTCTCAAGAATTGTATATAATTTGTAGGAAAATATATTTGCTTTGAAATCGGGTGTGGTTTGTGCTGTAGAGAATTAGGTTGAGGTGTTGTACCGAACTACAGATGTATTCGGGCTTCCTGGTTTTGATGTGCTCGACTTTATATAAGTAATAGACATGGAAGACGGATTCCTGGCTTACCCGTAAACTACTTCTGCTGTTTCAAAGTTTTGTCGTTACATTAAGCCTTCTTCTAGATCTTTCTCATAAAGTGCATTAGATTTTATATTAGCCATGTATTTTTCAAAATCAGATGTACCTGATACCCCTAGAATGTTTTTTGGATATAATGCAGTTTGTTCGAATGAATGTGACTTTTTACAGTATGCTGTAAGTTAAAATATTGTCTATGGAATCACTTAATCAAAAATGCTGCAAACAAGATTTATTTTATATTATCAATTTACAATATTGTCCGTGGAATTAGACCACATTATATTTCTACTTACATATACAATATTGCCACTATTTCCCCTAACATCCATTCAAGTTACAACCATGTTTTTATAGGTAAAGTAATTACATACGACTTATTTAAGTTACAACCATGTTTTCATATACAATATTGCCACTATTTGCCCTAACATCCATCCATTCAATATTGCCCCTTAATGTAAAGTAATCACATACGACTTATTCGAAATTGGAAGTCTGTTACACTATTTGGAAGAAATGGAAGTATGTCACATACGATGGAAATAGGTGAAATTATGCTTCACTTTGGCGCACTTAAATTGGAGTATCATGTTGGTTCTTGAGAGATACATGGAACTGGTTTACGCATGAGTTATCTATAAAAAAACACGAGTTATGTTTAATTAATATTAGTACTTTAGTGGCATATATAATATAGTATTTGTCTTCCAAAAAAAAAATTACTTTGGTGGCATGTTTTATATGTCTAGGGTAAGGGACCATACAAAAATATATTTTAGGAATTTTGTATATTTGGTTCTTTTATGGTTTAGAATTTGAACCAGGTTCTGTAAAGTGCTTTTTCGTGCTAAATCGTGATTCATTCCTTGTTTTGATGTTGGATAATGGATACTATGGGCTGATGTCTTTATTATTTCTCATATATTTCTTGAAATTTATTTTATTTATAACGACATTGATATTGACTTTGGTATAACCAAAACTTATGGGTACTGCAAGCTGTAGCTTATATCATCACTAGAACAATGGCAGACCAAATTATTGTAACTTAAATGGAGTATGAAATGTGACGTTCATTTTTTTTCATAAAAAGCTCAATATGGTTTAAGAAACTTGCTATTTTGGTATGTTTTTGAAAAGTTATACAAAGCAAGATGGGGTCCAGAGGATGGAGTTGGCAGCATTATATTGTCTCCGACAAGAGAATTGGCAGACCAGCTTTTTGGTGTATTGAAATCAGTTGGAAAGCACCATGGATTTACTGCTGGTCTTTTAATCGGTGGTAATGAATATGATGAAGAGAAGGATCTTGTCAATGTGTTGAATATATTGATCTGTACACCTGGTCGGCTTCTCAAGCACATGGACACGACTCCAAATTTTGATTGTTCACAGTTACAGGTCAAACTTTATCCGTCCACATTCTTTTCTTTTTTCTTGTTTTGTTACTTTCTTATTTCACCTGCCTAGCTTTTGCTCTTTTAAAGCTCTGTTATTTGGTTGGACGTATGAGTAATTATGTTTAAATTCTCGTGCTGATCATGTGTAAGAATAGGATCATAGGTGGCAAAATGGGTGGGTAATGGGTCAAATCCTCTAGTCACAGTTTTTGCATGCATAAAAAAGATTGGGCTGATTTAGGAACCTGTCATAATGTTTTTCTTTGTTTGGGTTGTGCCATTAACTCGCCATCTATAACGGGTTCAAATAGGAGAAATTGGTGACCGTGTTGCAACCTATGGGTCATCCAGGTGGTGTGACCTGTACTTCTGTCATTCCAAAGCTTCTATTGTTAAGCATTGAACATCCCACAAAAAGATAAGTGGATCCAAACTGTTAGGCTGTGTTTGTTTTTAAAAAATAAGGTCTTACCGCCTCTTACCACTTACCGGTCAGACGCGGTAAGACAAGTTGGTTGTTTGTTTTTTCTTCTCCATTCAGATGTGGTAAGACATAATTTATCTTGCCCAGTAAGAGGTGGTGATCATGTCTTATCACGTCTGACCCTTGTATATTCAGTCATCAACACTATTTTTTTTAACAATCCATGTACAATTATTAATATAATATTGCTATGATGATGAACTAGTGTTACAAGTTTATGATATTAGAGATAGATAACGTACCATGTTTGCAAATAAAGAACTGTTGCGGTTATGGTCAGGGGCGGAGCCACATTACTAGTAGTGGGGGGGGGGGGGGGAGACATGCCCCTAACCAAGTTCTTGAGGAGTAGCTAAAATTAGTACAAAAATGGTTAAAATTGTTCTGAAAAATCACAGTGCCCTCAGCTTAAAAAATAAAGTGCCCTCTACAGGAATCCAAGATCAACAATTGCATCTTCAAATTTGTGTTTATAGAAATCATTGATCGAATGAGCAGAAAAAGAAATGGTGGAGAGTGAAGATGTGGAAGGGATAAAGAAGTAGGAGAGTGAACATTGGAAGTACAGTGGATAACAATAAATACAATAAAATATTCATAAATTTTAATGGTCTCTTTTAATAGTCATTATGATGCTTCTACTTTAATATTAGGAACTGAAACTTTTATATATGTACTTTTAATGTTTACTTTGTATTTATAGGTAATGTAGTTTAAGATATTTAAGCGTCGTTTCTTTTTTCTTTTGGAGGATCTGTCTGGTAAAGGGAGTGGGCCATTGCTATATAATAACGTTTTATTAATTGGGTCAACACAAATCTGTTATTGTGTCTGTAACACAAAGGCAAAGCAAAGGTCACTCTCCCCATTTGGGGCTTCTAACAGAGCATGGCCCACATTGGATACACATCAATTTATAAGCGTCTGATTGTGGGAAAAAATAAACGCACCCTTAGTTTCATTTTTATTTTCTAAACAGATTTACGGTAAGATTTTTAAAGAAAAGAACTCGTATTGTTAATAAGAATTGTAATTTAGTAAGGTTTTATACATGTTTAACCACTTTCACCTTATTTTAGTTTTGGTTGATCTTATTTACATTAAGAATAGACAACAAGATAATTGATATTAATTAAGTTTGACTTGATGAAATGACATTACTAACTGGGTTTCATTTTACCAAAATCGACACAACTCATTCACCAGTGTACTAAAACAAGTGGTTTTTATGTTTAGTTAAACCGGACCCGACCCAAAATACAAAGAATTTTTTAAACCCGTTATCAGATCATTCTTATTTCATGTTGCCCCCTTCAGTTAGATTTCCTGGCTCCGCCACTGGTTATGGTGGTGACTGATATATATAGGATGTGGAGAAGACAAATGACGTGGATGGGTTATATGTATAAAACCCTAGTTGGTACCAATGGGGTTTTAAAAACATATTGACCCAACTTATTTCACTTGGCCCAATTAATAGTTATTTGTAAATTAGGCATACTAGTCATGGTTTTGTATGTAAAAATATTTGTATTTTAAAGGTTTCTATAGGGAAAAAAATGTTCACGCTACTATGGTTTATTAAATGTGTTATTTTGTTTCGTCTTTACACAAGTTACTTATGCATCGTATTATGATGGTTTAATATATACTTGAAAAAAAAATAATTAAAATCATTCAGACATTTAGAAAAAATAAACAACATTATTTTATTCAGATTCAGACATTATAACCACCTCTTACTAGTAAGATGTGGTAGTCAGATTTAGACACAAAACATCTTAATGAAACAAACACACCCTTACTCAACAATAAGTAGAGACACTTTTAAATTCACCCATCTAAATTCAAGTATTTTGAAAAATGTAGCAGGTCAACCCAACCTGCCTAATTTGCCATCCTTGGTTATATTGTGAATGTTGGCTAGTCAAGTCAGCTGTCAACTCAATAGTTTATTTTCTTTTTAAAAGTTATCAATCAATATAGTTAGCTCCTTATTTGATGGCATAGACTGAACTATTAAGTTATCAATCAATATAGTTAGCTCTTTGTATCAATCAATATAGGGATTGCCGAAGGATGTCTATGCATATATCGTAACCATCTCCCTTACCAAAGATGGGTAATGAAAAACTACAATGATACAAAATCTTGGGAACTACTACCGTATGGTTGTGAGACAAACACGTATGACGTTGCACACATGCTCAAATGTTACATTCCAAACAAAAATTGGTGCCTATGTAACGAAGATGATAAATTTTAGTCCAAGATTTGGAAATATATTCATTGCCCTGTATATGTGCAGAGCCTTGTTTCTCCTCATCATAATGGGAAACCGAAGATGGAGCGGAACACAGGAAACAACAAGAGAAGTGATAAAGTTGTTTCAAGTTAGGATGTTATTTCAAGGTCTATCCGTTTTTCACATAGCATACTCAAGAAAAAGAAGCAGACGAAGATAATACAAATGAATGGTAAGATGGTTTCAAATTATAATGTTATTATCTGACCATCCTTTCTTTTAATTAATTATGTTTATGTTGGTTGTTATATATAACTAGAAACTTGTGTCTGGTGTTAAACAATATTGGTCGTGCGTGACAGTAATCTATGTATGACTTTCTTTTCATTACTAAGAAAAGTATGATTAACTCATGTATCTTGTATGTGGTACATGGACATACTTTAGTAATCATGTATGACTTCCTTTTCATTACTAACTACGGAGTACTAGGTACTTGAAACTCATGTGTCTAGTATATGGTAATCTATGACTTTCTTTTCATTACTAACAAAAGTATTAACTCATGTGTCTTGAATTTAGAGGGTATACAAGATACCTTTTGAGTAGCATCTATATTGTGAAAAACAAATTTACAATCTTTATAAAATTTTTGAGAGGTTAACACATGTGCGTACCTTGTAACAAAATTTGAAGATATGGAGTTGTCCATTACGCAGTGGTATTACCCGGTAAATTATTATTAATAATAAAACCATTGAAGTTCAAAAACCATTAGCATACCTAATGGCCTCATGTGATGCAACTAACAACACAACAACCCGGAAAGACACAACCAAACAAACTCTAACGCTAAGAACTAATGACTAGTCTCTCTAGCTTTCATTCGTTCCTCATCCGAACCACGTATGCCGACTCTATGAATTTTCGAGTCATTAACTTCAATCTCATTATAGAGAATATAATATTGAATACTTGATTTACCTGCCGAGCCTTCTTCTTCAAAAGCCTATTGTTCCTCTCTTGCCATATGTTGTCCACCGAAGCCCCAAACAAGATTTTGGCTACGACCACACTTGCTAGATTTTTGTGAGCAAACGGTTGAATAGCGGTGAAAAAAGACCTCCATGAATCACCAATACTATAGATGGACATCAGCGCTTCCACCTTATGCCAAACCTGTAACGATTAAGTGCATGCAAAGAATAAATGAGAGTGTAGGATATAATATCAAGTCACAAACATGTAGTTCATGGTGGTGGTTGTGATTCGTTTGAGTAAAAGAGAAAGAAAGAAATATGGGAACCTTGAGAGGATGAGAGAAAATTAGAGAGTATTAGATTGATAGTGAATGAAGGTCCAACCCTCTCCACATGTGGAGAGGGGTATATATACTACCTAACAAATAAATGATAAAACGCCCACACCCGGGCTGTGGATCAGGCATACAGTGGGTAAAGACCCGTCCTTCTTCCACGATGTTACTTAATCTACTTCTAACTAATAACTACACTAACTACGAGCTAACTCAATGTTATTACAATAATTAGGTGACCGAGTCTTCTATAGGAATAATTGTATTCCTAACAATCTCCCCCTAAGCGAGGTCACCTTGGAAATTAAGCTCTTTGATCTTTAAGCATTCATAAGTCATTGTAGCTCGTAAGTTCTGATTCTTTGCTTTTCTACACACTTTGTACTTCAAGCAACGAGCTTGTGATTTGGATTCCTTTGTGATGTGTGATCTTTGAGCTTCTTTGAGATCATCAGCCACAGTAAATCTCCAAGCTCATCCATTGTTGTATTGCCTTCATGTGATGTAGTGACTTAAGGACCATCATGCTCACACCCTTCTGGATCAGGAGACTTTACATCAGAGTTGTGGTTCAGGAGACTTTTTCATCAGAGTTGCGGAAACGTTGTTGGTAGTCTCTCAACATTTGTTGTAGTAAGTCTCTCATCGTCATTGATAGTGAGGAGGATGTGTGAGTTTGAGGTATGGATTGACCCGATTCAGCTGGAAATAGGAGCCATCTACGCCATCTTTATATGTGTCCCTGAAATAAAACAGTTAGCAATAAAGATAGAGAACGAATATGGCTTTGTCATTCGTTCTGCGAGGACAGACTACCCTCCGGTTTTGTGAAAACCGACTTGTGATCAGGTAGAGTCTCTTTTAAAGAAGACTCTCCTTGACAGGAATTTCCAGCTTGTAGTGATGAATTTTCTAAAGAATCCACTTCGGAATCTTCATACTAAGCATGTTCTCATACCGGAACATCTCAAAGCAGACATCACGATAGAGTGAATCGGTGAATAAATATTCACGGATTGATGAGAAATTGATTATTAGAAATCACTCGCGTGTCATATGAGAAACATTTTGAGACACGACGAGAGTTTTAAGCTTTGAATCACATTTCCATCAAAAATACTTTTGTTTGAAAGATTATACACAATCAATGTGCTCGAAAAATTAGTTTGTGAGCACATTGAAGGGTTTTAGCAAAAGTATCCGTCAATCCATATCCTGGAACAAGTTTGATTCAATGTTGAATTGCACCATTGTTGCTTTCCAGTTGTCACTTGATCATTGATCCAAGATGGATCTCACATGTCACCTACCAAGAGCTTGAGAGATGTTCGCTCTAGAAGGATTTCCATATTCATTGTGAATATTTTCATATCACTCGGATGTTCTGGCAATACCACAAGGATAATGCGTAGGACTCTAAATATTTTATCTTATTTTCCACATTGTGTGAAACAATATGCATATTCGGAAGTGTGTCCTATCGAGATTTATGGATGATCTCATGGCTCTAGACTCAATAGTGCGTTTTGATCCGCTCCTGGAGACTGGGGAGGATTCTCCTGTTTTAGGTATCAACATAGCTCACAATGAGCGGTCGATATATTGCACAGGGTTCCCCGTGAGAATGAAACAAGCTCTTTTAAGAGAACTTGAGTGGTTGGGAAGTTTAGTGCAGTGCGTCACTGGGTCCATGACGTCTTGTCTTCAATACCGGTGTTACCTTAGTAACCACCAGTAGATTATGAATTGAACCCGGTTTCTGCCCTAAGGTTGAATATATGAAGGGCTATTTCTTTTCACCCTTTCTCATTTCATTTCTTTTTCATTCTTCAACCCCTTCAGTGCTTACCGAGACTTCACCACTAGAACCTTGTTGGGTTTGTTCCAGTCCTAGCTCTATCTTAGTCCGCACTCTTCCCTTTCTCACTTTACTCCTTTTTTCAATCATTCCTAAGGACTTCTAATCTATCTAGAGGATTGTCCCTGAGAAGATCCTTCCAGTTCTGGTGGATCATGGGAACTCATACCTAACCTTAACCATCCTTATAACTCCATGCATAAAGATAAATGGTCGGTCTTTGGTATTACTTCCACAAACACTTTTGCTCCCCCTCAATATGTGCATCGATATACGAAAGAGTTTAGCACATATGTGGGAGCCTATTATTGAGTCCAAAAAGATCATGTTTGATATCAGATTACATATTTAAATCACATTCTCTCCCCCGATCAAAAATTTCAAATCTTTCGAGATTTTTGATCTCAATTGATTTAAATAAGTTAGAAAGCTTTTCGGAGAGAAATGCGGTCAATTTTAATATTTTCTGATAAAATGAACCTTTTACTTGCTCCCCCTCAATCTGTGAGGGAGGTTGTTATGTGTCAGATTTGATGAGTTTACAAGAAATTTGAAGTTTTAACGAAAACTCTTTGAAAATGTTCTCATTCTGACACATAACCATCACAAATCATTTTGTTGCAAGGTTTTTGTACAAAGTGTGGAGAGTTTTGATGATACATAAAATTTTGAGAAATCACTCTCCCCCTCAATCAATGACGAATGTTAAAACTAAAATATTTTCATAAACTATTAAAGTCATTGATTGAGTGAAAAATTTTATCAAAATTTTGAGTTCAATTTGATTTTTAATCAAAATCTCATGGTACCACCAAGTTTTGCACAAATACTTTCCGGAAAAATCATAGAAGGGAAAGTATTTGGCGATAAAAAGAAGATTTCTCTTCTTTATCAAGAAATAATGCACTGAAGCGTACATTAGATCGAGGAAACATGGATATAAAGTAATCCATGCCTAGGTGAACTTCACCCGGTAAAAGGAAGAACCGTCTTTTTGGCGACGTGTTTTCCCCATTTTGAAAAATGGGTTGCTATCTGAAGTAATAGCAAGCCATAATTTGAAGTCCGGGTTACAGCCTGAAATGACTGCAAGCCATAATTTTGAAGTATATTTTGAGATACGACATGTTTTTGAAAAAAACTTTATTTGAAACCGAACAACTCTTGCTCAAGCATATGTATGATTCCGTGTCATTATTGAATGAAATTTCTAGAAATGTACATAATATTGATTACACAAGAGACATGTCGTGAGAATAATATTTTTGGATTTTTATGATTTTTCAGATTCTTATGGTTTTTATAGGTTTTATATTTTTCTATTTTCTTTTTGATAAATCTTATATACAAAGGATATGTGAAGCCAATCCTTCAATCATCATTCTCTTCTTGGAGAGACTTAAGAGTTTCTGGAGTGAGGCTCTTCATCTCAAGTCGTGGGAGAATGAACTGACATCTTTCCCGAGAAAGAGCCTTTGTGAATATATCAGCCAGCTGAAACTCCGTTCTGACAAAGTAGAGTTCCACTATCCCTTTCTCCACTTGTTCTCTGATGAAGTGATGACGAATGTCTATATGCTTGGCTCTGGAGTGCTGGACATTGTTGCAACACAGGGCAATGGCACTTTTGTTATGACAATACATTGGAATTTTGTTGAAATCATACCCATAATCTGATAATTGTGATCTCATCCACAAAATTTGAGCACAGCATTAGGACATGGCTATATATTCAAATTCTGTAGATGATATTGAAGTGCACATTTGCTTTTTGGATGACCAGCTGACAAGTTTCTCACCCAAGAATTGAGCACCTCCAGAAGTACTTCTGTGAGTATCTTGACACCCCGCATGATCAGCATCTGAGTAGGCCGTAAGAGCCATTGCATTGTCTTTATGGTACCAAAGACCCATATGGATTGTTCCTTGGAGATATATGAAGATTCTCTTGACAGCTTCCAAGTGCTTTTTGGTAGGCTTGGATTGATATCTGGCGCACATGCATATGGCGAAGAGAAGGTCTGGCCTACTTGCTGTGAGGTACATGAGAGATCCAATCATGCTTCTGTATTTGGTCTGATCAATGGTTACTCCAGCTAAGTCATCATCGAGTTTGTATCTTTCAACCATGGGTGTATCAACTGTGTCACTTGAATCAAAGCCAAACTTCTTGAGGATGTCACTAGCATACTTGGCTTGATTGATAAAGATGCCGCTCGGGTTTTGTGAAACTTGTAGCCCTAAGAAGAAAGACATTTGTCCCATCATGGACATTTGAAACTTGGAACTCATTTCTGTAGCAAAGCGATCACATTCCTTGGAATCAGACGATGCAAAGATGATATCATCAACATAGATTTGAACGTGAAGAAGGTTGTTTCCAGTCTTCCTAGTGAACAAGGTAGGATCAACTACACCCTTGGTAAATCGATTTGCAAGAAGAAACTTGGAAAGTGTGTCGTACCAAGCTCTTGGAGCGTGTTTGAGACCATAGAGTGCCATCTTTAAGCGATATACATGATTAGGTCTTTCTGGGTCCATAAAACCTTCAGGTTGAGTAACATAAACCACATCCTTTAAGTCCCCATTCAGGAAGGTAGTCTTAACATCCATTTGATAAACAATCATGTTACTGCTGGCAGCATTGACAAGAAAGATTCTAATGGCCTCGATACAAGCGACCGGTGCAAATGATTCTTCAAAGTCAATACCCTCTTGTTGACTGTATCCTTTCGCAACTAAACGAGCCTTGTTTGAATCTTCTGAGGAAGATGCTTCATTGGAGGATTCAGGTGCAAAAACATTTTCAAATGGTTCTTCCTCAGGTGGTGCAAAAGGATTGACTTCCCATGTGTTATCAGATGTAACTCCTAGGTGTTCAGAAGACGATTGTATATTTGATTCATTTTGAGTGTTACTACATTCTGGTGCATCCGGATCAAGAGAGATGGAGACTGATGGACCATTTGTATCATGAGGTGCATTCACAGCCATAATATTAGGTTTAACAGCCGGCTGTACCGGTTCATGAGGTGGCTGTGACTCAAAGTACTCATCAAACATAGGATCAAATAACTTTTTCAATTCTTCACTTGTGGGAGGAACATAAGGAGTGACATGATTGGAGTTCTGTACAACTCCCGAACTTATTGGTCCAGGAGATAAAATATTTTGTGAGGGTCCAGAACTGGTGTGTCCTGAAGCCGTATGCTCTGTCAGCTCATCAAACATGACATGGATTGTTTCCATGATTTGTCGGGTTCTTTTGTTGTAGATTCGGTACCCTTTTCGATCTGCTGCATATCCGACGAATACCCCAATATCAGCCTTAGCTTTAAACTTCCCTAAGTCTTCACTATCGTTAGTTGGGTAGCACAGGGCACCAAATACACGAAGAAAGGAGAGATCATGCTTTTTGAGATGCACCAGCTCATACGGTGTCTTGTTGTGGAGAGGATGTATCAATGACCGATTTTGAGTGTAGCAAGCAGTAGCAATGGCTTCCGCCCATAGAAACATTGGTGTCTTTGAGAATATCAGCATAGTGCGAGCAACTTCAACTAGTGTGCAATTCCGTCTTTCAACAACTCCATTTTGTTGAGGAGTTCGAGGAATACTCTTCTGCTGACTGATGCCGATACTTTCATAAAATTGAGTGAGCTGATGGTTTACAAACTCAGTTCTATTGTCAGTGTGAATGATTCTAACAGTTTTGTTGAGCCTCACTTGCAACTGCTTGATGATTTTGATAATGATATCGGGTGTTTCATCCTTGGATCTTAAAAATTTCACCCATGTGAATCGTGAATAGTTATCCACGATAACAAGAACATATCTTTTCCCATTGAAGCTTTGCACTCTCATGGGTCCGCATAGATCCATGTGAAGGGTATGGAGTACTTCAGTGTTAGAGTTGGTGGGTTTTGGTTTATGAGTTTGTTTCTTGCTTTTACCCAATTGACATGATGAACAGAGATGATCCTTTTCATACTTCAATCTGGGCATGCCTTGAACAAGATCTTTGCGAGAGAGTTCATTTATGGTGCCGAAGTTCAAGTGGTTCAAACGACGGTGCCATAACCATGATTTGCTTTTTGAGGCCTTAGAAAGTAAGCAAATGGGAGAGGACCGCATCATGTCTTCAATAGAGATGGTATACAAATTTGTACCACGACTTCCCTTAAGGAGATCAACTCCGTCCAATTCTCTAACGAAACATGTGTGTTTTCTGAAGGCCACTTCAAGATCAGAATCACAGAATTGACCAACAGAGAATAAGTTGTGCCAAAGTCCTTCCACATAGTAAACTCTTGAAATCACACTATCAACAAACAAATAATCACCATACCCCATAATAGCCCCAAAGTGATCGTTTCCGAATCTAACAGTCCCGATAAACTTTTTCACGAAATTTCTGAGCTGAGAGCGATCCCCAGTCATATGTTTTGAGCAGCCTGAGTCCAAATACCACAGGACGATTTGTACGACCTGCATTTAAAACCAGACAGATATGGATAACTAAAAAACATGGATCCCCAAGTGTAGTTGGGATCCAACAGGTTAGCACATGCATACTTAAGAGACACAGGATCAGTATTTTCATTGGTTCTCATAGATGAACCGATGCCAGTGGAAGTGGGTGTCTTACTGTCAAGGCATTGGGTCGCTAAAGGGAATTTTCTACCAGTAGCCTTCCATCTCTTAACCTCTAAAGACTTAGGGTCGGCCATGTAAGTCAATGGGCACTGGTTACCTAGAGTGAATTTTATTCCAGTAGGTTTCCACTGATATCCTACCTTGTTAAAAACTTTTCCTGTTGCTTTCCAAGTATTGTTCTCCAGTTTGTGTATCTTAGCAAATTTAACTGGGGATTTATAGGATGATTTCAAAAACGAGACAACACATTCATCATGATTACCAGAAATTAAACAACCGTTACAAGTCTTACAAGTCGCATTAGAATTCGAATTAATTATAGTATGCTTAACGCAAATACTAGAATCAACACGATTCTTTTCATTCAAATCAATCTTATTGTTCCTAAGGTGGTCTTCTACTTTCTTCCCTTGATCACTCTTAGCAGGCGTAGTCCTATCATTCCTTGTATTGCCTTTAGGCTTTGACCCGCTAGCTTTAGTGACATTGATTACTCCTGTAGAATTGACGATGGGAACATTAGATTGTTGCACAGTTGTTTGGTTTCTAGGTGGTGATGTGCTATGATCAGAACTAGCCAAAGGTTTATCAAAAGTAACATGCTTCTTCAAATTCCTAGATGAGGATGTGCCATTTCTATCACGCATGTTGGGAATCTTGGGACATGTACCTATGGCATATTCTAACAACTCTTGTGACCGCTTGGTAAGAAAGCAAACATCCGATAGGGAGTTATCAGATGGCCTTACCATTCTATCTTCTTCAATGGTTTCGCGGGTCATGTCAAGGCAATTCTTAAGATGTCTAAGGTAATCACTATGGACTAGCTCATTGTTCTTAAGGGGGAGAGGAATAAAAACAGCCTCACATGCATACTTTTTACAATTACAAACCACAGAATTGATATTGTCACTTTCATTCATCGGCATTTTCCAATTCACCTTTGTCTTTAGATTCTCAATTTCATTAAGCAAAGAAGTTATTTTTTCATTGGTTTTATCACGAGTGATCTTGATAGAATCATATAACTCTTTGTAATGTTGTTTAACTTTAGAATTTTCAGCTTGAAAACAATCATTTTTATGTTTAAGGAAGTTGATTGTGTTTTGAAGTTGAAAGTTATGAGAATCTGCAGACATTGGTTTATGGGTGTTGATCACAGCATTCATGGGAGACTTCAATTGGGCAATTTGAGCCCTCAATAACCTGATCGTATTCGTGTGAGCTTGAATTTTTTCATCCCTTTTTGCCAATTCAAAATATGCATCAAATTCCGGAGCATCAGAAGATGTCTTGGCCTTTGATAATTTCATTTTTTCTTCTAAATGTTGATATTTCAATTGTAAGTTAAGATTATCAACTTCTAGTTTAGAAAGATGCTTGATCATGTTGTCATGATCATCATTTTGAATTTTTTCAAGCAATTTCACATTCTCCCCCTCAAGCTCAACAACACGATTGTGAAGGTTATTCAAAGCAATAGACATTTCATGAAACTGACAAGCATTAAGAGAAGAATCTGCAGCAGTGTAAAACACATCTTGTGTAATACATTTAGCAATCAAGTTGTCATTCATGATGATAATATTTTTTCTGGCAATTTCACTATGCTGAAGATCTATTGCTTTTTGTTTACACTCGTTTTCCACATTTTTAAACACTTCTTTCATTTCCTTAAGCTCAATATCAAGGGATTGTCGAAAACCCTCAAAATGTTCTTTGATTTGTTTAAAAAATGAGATGACTTCAGTTAAGTAACACTCTTTGGTTAACTCAAATCCCTGTTCACCCTCAATGATTCCCGTTGGTGTGATTCTCTTTATGCATGTTTTATCAAAATCAGTGAACATTCGACACAGGACATAAATGCTAATAAGAGTTTTACATTGCGTGGGAAGTGACAACTGAACAAAGTGCATCGGTGTATTGGGAGGATACACCGTTGGGGCAGCTAACTTTTGGGATGTCTTGGCCTTAATTTCCTCAGCTTTCATTTTCTCAATGTCTAAGGGCCAAAATACCTGTTCTGGTGTTAACTTAGTTTGTGGTGCAAAAACAGTCACTCGGTTTTGTTCATAATAATCATGGGGCTTAACAATGAATCGATGTTTAATGCACTTTGGATCCTTCATTTTTTTTTACCAAATCTCTCTCTATCGGCAGAATCAAGTTCATCCAGTTCTTTATCGGACCAACTATTTGGTGGTTCATGGTTGGGAGTAAGCATAACCTTAGCATCATAGAGGGCAGATTGAGAGGCTCTAACGCTCTTAAGGAAGTTTGTTTTAGGCAATCCTAAATCCTTGTCACTATGCTTATCCCGAAGTTTAATGTGCTTTTCCATCATTTGAGCTGTTTGACATGTTTGGCCTTGAACATACAACTTGTTTTCAAGTTTGTTTTTCAACTGCTTAAGGTTGGCAAATTCGTTTAATAGTTTCTTTTTCTTTTCTTGAAATTCACATTTTAGGAGATTTAAACTATCCTGAATTTCCTGTTTTTCCTTAAGAACACGATCAAGTTGATTTTGAAAAGATTTAATCTCTTGTTTAAAGGCCATTTCCTTTAAATTTTGTTCAGTGATGTAAGCATGCATTTGCAATTCCATTTTTTGTTCACGTTCAGTTAGCTCAAATCTTGCACGTTGTTCATAGAACCTTACTTGGTCCTTAAGAGTATTTATCCTAGTGATTAGGGTGTCATCAGGTGCAACAGCAGTGTACTCATCCAATTCACACATATCGTCATCAACAGAGGATATATTACTTGATACAACAGACTTGACGTTGTGCTTTACATATTCTTCATATGGGACAATATTGCTATTTCCCAAATTTGCACTATCTAATTCAGCAACGTCTGTTTGTTGTACTTTGTTATATATCGTTTGTTCATGTATAACATCATTATCACTTACAATAGAAGACTTTCCACAAGATACGTTAGAAATGCTGTCGTGATCCGAATGTTGCTCAGTTGGGAACACATTAATGGTTTCCAATTCAGCCTCATTTGATTCACGAACATTATTTTGTCGTATATCATTGATGGTCTTTTGTTCATCGTTGTTAGCACATATATCATATAATTTTAGTACCTCAGATATGATGGATGATTTGGATCGATCAGATTGTTGTGTGGGTGAGACAACAGATGATAAATTAGCCATGAAGATTGTCTGAGCAGTGGGTTCGTCATCAACATCTGAGTCGAAAGCATCACAATCTTCTGCTTGGAAGATGTTTGGATCATTAAGAGCTAAATCCTGAACTGGCTGTTCATCCACATCATCATCGAATGTCTTTCCATCATCCCCAACAAGAAATTCCAATTCATCCTCATTAAGCACCACTCCATTCTCTTGAGCTTGCATGAGCAACATTTTGTCCTTAAAGTAATCTGAGTTTTGAGGACGTTTTGGTTGAGTGCAGTTTCTGGCAATGTGACCTAAACCCCCACAGTTGTAACATTTTGGTTGCCTTCCTTGTCCCTGATTCACATTTGCAACTTTGTTCTGAAAGTTACCCCGCACAGCATTCCTTTGATTCACATTCTGTCTTCCCTGAACGTTTGCACCATTACTTTTCCATCTTCCACAATAGCCTAATTACGTGGATTGGAAGAAGTTCTGAGTTGATTGTTGGAAGATGGGAGTGCAGCCCTAAAATGTTGAACTAGCAGAGACACTTGATTGGAAAGATTGTCAATCATCTTGTCAGTATGAGAGTATCCTGAGTCGAGGTGAGTATTCATGGCAGCCGATGATTGTAGAGATGAGTGATCCATTGATGACACAGGTTGATTAGTTGGCACCATATTAGTCATGAAAGCAAGTGAATCATTGGTGACAGTTGGATTAAGCTTCTCTCTTAATTGACGATCATAAGCAGCATGCTTCTCATGTTGTTGTAAATAAGCAAACAATTGCTCATAGTTCGTATTTCTCAATCCTTTGTTGAGCTTGACAGCAGTGACAAAACGATCCCACTCAGGTGACATGTTGTTCACAAACTTAGAGTTGAGTTGAATGTTGTGCATTGTCATTCTGATCATTCTCATGTCATTAACCAGCTTGTGAAATCTGACATAGTAATCGGTAATGTTTTCACCAGGATTCATTTTGAAATGCTCAAACTCATCATACAATTGAGATTCACGGTCTTCTTTGGTCAGCTCTGAGCCAGACAGAAGCATTTTAACATTGTCCCACACAGCTTTGGCTTCAGTGTTGAAGTTGATTAGCTTGTACACATCTTTGGGTAACCCTTGTATTACTATGTTGGAGGCTCAAATGTCAGCATCATAGCGCTTCTTTTCAACATCAGTGAGATCATTGTAAGTGCGTGGTCTATCAATTCCCTGAACAACAGAGCCATCCTCGGCCGTGGAGATAGCATCTCTGGTTGTACCAATCTGCATAGGACCTTCATCGATAGATCGCAGAATGTTCTCACCATTTTCTTTACCCAAGCAATACAGTCTGATTCTTTGTGACCATGATTCATAATCTGTCCTATCTAGCATCGGAGGTCGGGTGTCGGACCTAGCAGCTTGAATGTCATCTGATACTGTCGACATCTCAAAGTCTTCAAACGGGATTTTACAGCTTTTGTGACTTAAACCGAGAAATGATTCTTTCTAGGGATTTTACTAAAGTCAACAAAAGAAACCGGAAGATATATTCAGCAGATTAAGCTAAGAGAGAGATACCAGATGAGTCACAGTTTGCATCAAGTGTTAAGTTGTGACAAGTCAAGTTGCAATATATCCAATTGAGATTAGTCAAGTCATAAGGATTAACTCACAACGTCAGATCACAAATTAGATTAATTGAAACGACTAAGGTTACAACAATTCACGAATTGCAAAATGATTAACCTATCACATGAATCTCATCACTTAGTAACTTGCCAAACAATTAGAGAAAGTCGCAACTGAAACCACCAAACCGCAGCGTAGGAGTAAGTCGCAACAAGATGCACAAGTCGCAGGAGGAGTTAAACGCAAGTTGAGCAAATCGCAGGGAAAGTTGGCCGCAGGATAGGTAACCACAAGGAGAGATAACCGCAAGGCACTAACCACAGCACGAAGCAAACCGCAGAATGATCAAAACCGCAATTGTAGTAACCGCAAGAAAAGCAAACCACAGAAACTAAACGCAGACCACCTAACCACAGGAGCTAGTCGCAGTCAGTAAACCACAGATACTAAACGCAGACCACCTAACCGCAGGAGCTAGTCGCAGTTGACAATAGTCCAAATCTGTCACTTTCCTTGCGATTTGTCTGTATTCCCAAAATAGTAATCGCAGACAAACTAACCACAGAGATCAGGAGCAAACCGCAGATAAGCAATGAAACAGTGGAGCTAATCGCAACAAATAACTTCGACCTAAACCCAATCCAAACTTCCAATAAACTTATGATATAGTATAACCAACTGAAACACAATGTTGTACTAACACCAAGGATCATAAAAGTACATCTCTAACACGTCTAATAACACTAGAAAGATCAAACCAAGATGTTTTCAATAAAACACTACTAACTCACAAGAACCACACCAAATCCGAATATCCAAGGCCTTAAGATGAAACCTTGGCTCTTGATACCAATTGTAGGATATAATATCAAGTCACAAACATGTAGTACATGGTGGTGGTTGTGATTCGTTTGAGTAAAAGAGAAAGAAAGAAATATGGGAACCTTGAGAGGATGAGAGAAAATTAAAGAGTATTAGATTGATAGTGAATGAAGGTCCAACCCTCTCCACATGTGGAGAGGGGTATATATACTACCTAACAAATAAATGATAAAATGCCCACACCCGGGCTGTGGATCAGGCATACAGTGGGTAAAGACCCGTCCTTCTTCCACGATGTTACTTAATCTACTTCTAACTAATAACTAAACTAACTACGAGCTACCTCAATGTTATTACAATAATTAGGTGACCGAGTCTTCTATAGGAATAATTGTATTCCTAACAGAGAGTGATTATCTTGGGCAGTTTACATAAAGGACAACACAAGTCCCATATACTGGTTGTGGCATCAACATCCCAAACCCTCAACTTGTCTTAGTCTTCAGACGCTCACCCATTGGAAGCCATATAAGAAACGCATGACGCGGGGGATACTTTGGCAAAACCATACCACAATGAATGATCTGCCCTTAGGCGAATTGCTTGCCAAACAGTCAAGACACTGAAGTTATATAATTTCCCCTCCCAAGTCTTTCCACCACAACTTGTCATCACATTCAATAAGCACTATAGGGTTAAACGAACGCAATATCGGGTACTTGGCCAGCCAGTTCTTAGGCCAGACCCACATATTGTCATAAATCAAGTCATGCACCTTACTATTCGCTTCAAAACCACCTCTATAAATATCCCTACGCGTTATTACCGAATCAAGAGGGCCATTATCGTGCCACTTATCAAACCATGCAGAAGTAGAATTATCATTACCTACTACATGAAAGAAAAAACGAAAATGCAAATGAGTGGATTGGTCTCAAGTGGGTTTTGTATGGGCCTTGTGCTTTTGGGCTGGGGACTTCAAGTACGAGCTGAGGTTATACTATATGCTTTTATTTATTTATTTTTTTTACATCTAGCTAGATATACTATATGTTTAATAACCTAAATATATCTCTTCATCCGCCCTGCTTCTTAGGTTTTAATAATGTCAGAGCTTGTATTTGATTTGGTTGAAGATATACTTAAGAGATTGGATGGTGAAGATCTCATCCGATGCAAAAGTGTTTGTAAGTCATGGTTGTCTTTGATCCCTAGTTATTGTTTTGTTAAAACTCATATGGATTATAATAAGAACAAGATCACAATAATCATGAACTTGGACATAGAAGAATCATTATGCCATCACGTTATGGTACGCCTAATGATACATGGTATATTATGGATCTTTGGCATATTGTTGGTTCTTCCAATGGCCTTGCATGCATCTGTCCAGAAGATGCTCAAGTTTTAGTTACCAATCCTTTAACTAGGGAGGTTAAAAGACTCCAACCGGGCCCCCAATTTCTAACGATATCGTAAACAGGCTAGGCATTTGTTATGTTGGGGGTTTGGTCATGATTCATCCACTAATGATTACAAGGTTGTTATGGGGATCAAGATGCGTAAGGTTGGGACACTTTTTAAGGTCTTATCATTGAAATCAAATATCTGGAAAGCTATTAGTCTGGTGAAATATAAATTTTATGCTTCTAGTACTCGTTTTGGTATCTTATTGAAGGGAGGCCTTCACTGGTTTATGAAGGATCACTAAAAAGATACTACAATAATATTCTCTTTTGATTTATCTCGAGAGGAATTTAATGAATGCCCCCAACCAGATGACTCAAGATATGTATCTGATTATTTTAGCAGACTCGGGATTCTCAAAAAATGTCTATGCATATTTCGTAATGATCCTCCCTACCAGAGATGGGTAACGAAAAACTATAATTAATGATAAACATTCTTGGGAACCACTTCCATATGATTGTGAGATGAACAAGTATGATGTTGCACACGTGCTTAAGTGTGACACTCCACACAGTATTTGCTGCTTCTGTGATGATAAAGGTATATGTTTGCCCAAAACTAGGGACTATATCGGTGCTCCTATATTTGTGAAGAGCATTGTATCTCCCCATGTTAATCAAAAACCAAAGAAAAAGAGGAAGCCAAACAATGACATAAAGAGTTTAAAAGCTCTCACTACAACAAAACAGAGAACGGGCGACCAACTTTTGGCGAGGACACGTTTGTCCTCGCCAAAAGCCCTAAAAAGTCCCCTCTAAATGTGTCAAATGTTGTAGTATTTCCAATTATGATGTCAATTTAAGGTCTTTTTGTTGACAGACGAAGAACAGGCATGGTAAGACGAATTCTAATTTTTATGTTGTTGCTTGATTGTCCTTTCTTTTAAAGAGAAAACGATAAATGATTTATCTATGCCAAGTAAATGTGCCTGCCTACAAATATTTTTATTCACGAGTCAAAATTATTTTGGATTTTGTGAGAGAGAAAATGACTTGGACAAATGTGAACCAATGAATACATTAGGCATTTAATTATCAGGAATAGCTATCATGGTCATATTTCTAAATATACTTCATTCAAACGCGATTGCGACGTGTTGTTGTTTGTATCATTGCTCATCTTTTTAAACATACAGTGTAGTTTGTGGACCTTATTATTACAGTTATGTTAATATGTTTATTATGAAGGTTATATATGGCTTGAAACTTAAATGTTATTGGATGTGCTTTTCCTTTTCAAGACCACAAAAGTGGCCTTAAAAAAATGCTAACTCATTCGTTACATGGAACATGGAGACGTCCATAACGTTGTGGTGTTGAAGTTTGTTAATGTCATGAGCAATTGTCATGAATAAAATTCTAGTGTATGGATACATGATTTGTTGATGGAATGATATGCATCTTTATGGGTTTTATGTTAAGTTTTATAGTTTAGTAATAAAAAAAGAAACGCAACTTGATTTGAATTGTAATTCACTTGAAAAGTTACCGACGTTGTTCACAAAATGAATGTATACAACTTACAATGACAATTAAAGTATGTTATGCATTTTGGGTATTTTCAAAAAGTATTTTGTTTTTCAGGTTTAGCCCAAAAATTATTTATTCTTTGCTAAGTCATTCTTTTCATGGATGTACTTTGAGTCCATCTTAACTTTAATTCTTCATTTGGCTTTCGTTCACTTCCCTTCTTGTTATCTCCTCATAATTATAACTCTATTTACTAGCTTCCTGTTTTGTTTTCTCATGGATATCTTTCGGCTTCGGCCACGACCTAGTGCCTAGTTTTATGCTGCTAAAGTGGTCAAGCTGACAAAGCAATAATGTATATCTATCTTTGAATAATCTTATATAGTAGCATATTGTGAATGATAGTTTTAAGGATGTATTATGCTTTTGAATCATGTTGTTGATTTCTTAAATGGTGTATGATTGTGTAAATATAGGCACATGGATTTTAATCATGTTTTTAACATGAGCTCAATGTCACGACCCACACGATAGATAGGAGCATTTTCGAGGTTAGTCGGGATTTCGGATTGTACCACACTTTTCTTGGAAGAGTTTGGATGATCTTGGAAGCCTTTGAAAGATGTTAAAAGCTCTAGAAACTCTTGAAAGCCCTAGAAGCTCATGGAAATCCTAGAAGTTTCCCATCATGAAAGTGTGTAGAAATTGTACATAGCTTAGTTGAGTAGTATAAATAGAGGAGGCCTAATTTGTTCAAGGCATCCAAGAAAGTTCACTTGTAATCTCTCTTGTAAAGTTCTATAGTAATACAAAGCATTTCCCTTATTCCGCTTGTACCTTTCTTTGAAGCTTTCTTTAATTACATACATCGTTGAGTGTTCGAGTAAGGCTGAGATTAGTCAAGACTAAGTGCCGCACAGAAGACTCTTGTAGAGACAAGTCCGTGACAAGTGTTATCAAAGCCATGTTGATTCGAGGAAATGGCAAGCAAAATCAAGAAGAATTGTGCTAGTGGAAGTACGGTTCTTGACGAGACCCGAGGTCGAGATGATCAACGGTAATACCCTAAGAAGAGAGGTACGTCTAAGGACGTTGTGACAAGTTTGGATATGAGAGTTGCGGGTGTTGAGACATCCGTTACGGAGTTAAAGAACTAATTTGAGGACTTGGAAGGTCTTGACTCCGAGTTTGCGAGCATGAAGGATGACTTTAGAGTGGTCATCAATGCTTTTAGTGGCGACTTGAAGCGTAGGATCCATGAATTAAAGGCGATGCTCATGAGCGAGGTCACAAAGTTACGAGAAGAGTTTGGAGAAAATATCTTTGTCATTCATAAAATCATTGAAGACTTGCAAGCGGATGTGGTGTTGTGCAAGCGATTGATGGCTAGCAAGGGTGGCAACACTAGTTATCGTGCTCTGAAGATAGATGTTCCTAAACCATCACCATTCGTGGGAAAGCGGGAAGCTAGGGCGGCTGATGATTTCTTGTGCGAAATTGAGCAATACTTAGAAGGTGTCAATATTACAGATGACGACTCCAAGATCAAGATAGCGACCCGATACTTGAAGGATACCACGGCGTTATGGTGGAGACGTCGGCGTGGAGATATTGAGTGAGGTACGTGTACTATCAATACTTGGGCTGATTTTGTGGCGGATTTGAAGAAGCAATTCTATCCGGAGAATGCTAAGAACAAAGCGAAGAGTCGGCTTCGTAAATTCAAGCATTCCGGAAAGACCCGGAATCTCCAAGACAAGTGTAGTGAAATCCTTAACATACTCTCGGATCGTTCTATTTTATTTACGAAAGGGCACAGTTCATCATGACAGATCATTGACAACATTTTTTAAGCAAATTAACTTCGAACCCACATAAAACTAAACAAATAAACGTAAATTAAAACTTAGCTCAGCAGTAACGTGCATCGCAAAAACGACTTAACAAAAACTGAAAGAATTAGACCCAAATTTTTCGTTAGAAACGGATTAACATCAGTTGAACTCACCTAAAGCCTAAGATGACGTCATCAACTTTGATATCAAAGTGAATATTTATATTTTAATAAAAAAATGCCTAAAATATTATTTTAAAATTTAAAAACAGTAATAAAAAAAACCTGAAATGACGTCATTAATTTGTATATTATCATGATTCATGAGTATCATTATAAAAAAATAAAAATGTAAAAAAACACACTTGAGTGACATCATTATTTTATTTTTATTTTTATTTTTATTTTAGAAAAATGAAAGCTATAAGCCTATAACATTATAATATCATAATTATAACTAAAATTATAATATCATAATATCATAAAATTAGGTCATATTCATAACTAAAATTACGCCATAATTATAAAATTATAATATCATAAAATTATAATGTCATAATATCATAATTATAACTAAAATTACGTCATACTTATAACTAAAACTATAAAATTATAATATCATAAAATCATAATTATAACTAAAATTACGTGATAATCATATTCATAAACTTAATAAACGATAAAGAGTAGTAAATTATACCTGCTCAGCGAGTGGATCCATTAGTGTGTGTGAGTAGAAGAAGAGAGTGTGTTTTTGGGAGAGTGATTGTAATGAGAATGAATTAGGCCGGAATAATTCATATTCCGTTGAGTTTGATTGTGATATAGGCTCGGTGAATTTACAAGCCCAATGGACCGGGTGAGTTTACAAGCCCAATGTTGCGACAGGATCCAATCTGTAGGTCTAAGATTAACTAAAAGATACCAATAACTTATTATTAGTTTTCAAACATGTATAGAAAATAAAAATGTATATACCAAAATTTTTTATATTCATCAAAAAGAAAATGTATATCCTATTTGAGATGTAGGAATGTTAATAATCGGAAACAAGTATACTCTTCTAAGACTTCTAAGACATGCAATAATTGTTTGTACTTTTAACAATTATGGCCCTCCTTACATCTAAATTTAATTTGGGGGTTTTTGCATATATATCCTTCAAAAAATGCATAATTGCATATATATCCAAAGCATGCTTAAAAATCATTGTATTATGTGCATCAAAAACTTGTACAAAGGATATATATGTAATTATTCACTTTGGGAGGGATATATATGCAATTTTGCCTTTAATTTTGTTTTTAGATGTTATACATTTGATTTTTTTCTGAGTTTCTTTTTCATCTAAAATTTGGGTTACGTTTATGTGCTCATTGTTGATCCTATAGTCCATGATTTTGTCGCTTTTTCATTATATTGTAAGGTGCGGTTAAGTGACATCAACTTATATATGTACTACATCGTCGACCCGTGAATTCACGGGATTAAATGAAAAACCGTGAAACCGATGCAAAATGTATTATATAAAGACATTCAACAAATAAATAATTGATTGTTGTGTATATGTGAGTAAATAATATGTTAGATGGGAGTGATAAAATAATGTAAGTATTAAACACTAAATAGATACAAAAAAAAAAAAAAAAAAAAAAAAAAAACATAGTCATGGTATATAAACATAAAATAAATCACGTATGTTAGATCGGGTGGATATAATAACGGGTTTTAACTAATACAATACTATATATGATCTTGTTAACTTGTATATTTGTGTTGATTTTGTTTGTTACTTCCTCTGTCCTATAGTTATTGTCCATTGTTAACTTTTAAAATCTTTATTTTTCAACTTTGACTTTAAATATTTTTATTTGTATTATATAATTCTTGATGAAAATTATATCAATGAAAATACATTCAAAACTCAATCCATTCATATAATTTGCATCAATTATTAAATAACACAAATAAAAATATTTAAGTTTAAAGTTGAAAAATAAATACTTCAAAAGTCAATAGTTGACAATAATTATGAGACGAAAGAAGTAAATTCGTAAAGGTTGTCTTTGTAGTTGTTTTTCGTAGTTTGGACCTCTACCTCTTAAAATTTGGTTTAATGGGCCCCAAACTGAAATACTCGACTGTTAGTATGGGTGGTTTGGTTCGTTTTTGTTCATTTTCGGTTTGGCTTTTTTGGTGCACATTTCTTTTTTAAAAAACGAATAAATCAAACCGCATAACTTCGTTCAACCGAAAGATTGTTTGAACACCCCGTAGACACCACCTTAAGAATCTATAAGAAGCAGACAAACCAACATAGCCAAACAATCATATATGTTTAAAATTAACTAAAAAAAATCGCAGCCGAAGGTAAAAGCTAAAGCTTGTACGCTCAGGCTCTCGGCAATGGTCAAGGTAAGGGAGGCACGGTACCGTGCTACTGTGCGGGAACACCGCCGCCTTTGCCCACGGTACCGCGCGGTAAGGGCCACGCACGGTAAGTTTTCACGCACGGGAACGAATGCAAATTTCGAACGTTGAGTATATTTTTGACCGTTTATTCGACCGTTGCATGCAACGGTTTTTTTTTTTTTTTTTTTTTTTTTTTTTTTTTTTTTTTCCTTCCTTCCTTTTGTATATATACCCATCAGCTACCAACAATCAAGACAACAACAACAACAACAACAACAACAAAAAAAAAAAACATAGCTACCAAATCAAAATTGTATTCGATCCAAAAAAAAAAAAAAAAAACTCAACCATATGGAATTTAAAAGAATTGGTTCGACTCTATTGTTAGATGAGCCGTTTCAGTGGTCTAACGATAGTAGTCTCGAGGTTTTTGCTAACGCGATTGACGAAGATGAGGTAGCTGATACGGCAAGGTCGAAACGAAAATCAGTAAAACGCGATCGGATCAAAGGTGCAGAAAGGTTGCATCTTGATCTTATGGAGCATATTCACGCTCAACAATTACCATACCTCCAGGTGGACGATTCCGACGATGAAGTTTAGTTTTTTAGTATTATGAAATTTAGTATTTTAATATTATGTAATGTTATTTTATGTTTTTTTAGGAATATTATGTAATGTTTTATGATATTTAATGGAATTTTAGTTTTTATTTTTATTTTAAAGGAATTTAAAAAAAGAAAAAGAAAAAAAAATGAAGTGAGGGATGGTGGTGTGGTGCCACAAGTAATGCCAACAAAAAAAATGTGGGGGATGGGAAAAATGGGTGAATGATGTGACACAAGAAGATTGGTTGGGAGTGAGGGATGGTGATATGGTGCCACAAGTGTTGCCAACCCCGGGATGGTGGTATGGTGCCACAAGTGTTGCCAACCCCTCATACACTTTATGACAAAAAGTAGGAGGTTAAAGAAGTAGAACCACGACACCACAACATTTAAAAAAAAAAAAAAAAAAAAAAAAAAAAAAAAAAAAAACTTGAATAACTTGACAAACATATTCACTTGACGTTTTGACTTACCGAACAAATTTCTAACACACCGCATGCCACCAACATTTTCACTTGCCTAAAAACTTTTCAGTCTTCTAAATTGATTGAAATCCGTCAAAGGAGTGCCTAATAAACTGCCCATATTCCACCATTCGCATATGACATTCGAGACCAAGGTAGCACAATCACATCTTGCCACTATGTGTTTAGCTGTCTATATAGTATTTTCACAACTTGGACATGAAATAGCTAACATGATATGATCAAGTAAAGACCTCACCGAGATCCATCCTAAACTAAGCCGTCATATGAAAACACACACCATTTTTTTAAAATCTTAATCCATCTTGTTTCTACATCTCCCCTAACTCACCATAGAATCTTCTTCGCAATCACTTTCTCTATTACTTTTGAAACTAAAATAAAATTGTCTCCCCAAAATCTTATACCATACGAAATTTATCGGTGTTCAACTCACCGGGTTAAAGTTACAACTATGACGTCGACCGACAATGTCTTATCAACTGACATTTAACATAGTAATGATTGGTTAGGAATAATATTTATGTAAAGAATCTTTTAGATGAATACGACATAATTATGTACTGTAATAAAAAAAAATCAGATAAATGTAGCAAAAGAAAACGAATAGTTTTATAGACATTCAAAAACATTTCATGGTCAAACATGTTTGACCGATGTGTTTTGATCTCTTACCTAGTCTAACAAGTGTACCCTTATTTTGACCAACGCACCATTAGCTCATCATTACACCACGTGCCAGAGCTACTCATTCCACTTTATTTTCCTAGTGCTAGAATCACATAATTTTTACATAAAGTTATTCACACAATTATGTCTAATTGTGATTTGTACATCACTGGCCAATTAAAAAGATCAGAGATAATGAAATTGAATGCAAATATTATACGCCACATCATTTTGTGAAAAAGGTTTTATAAAAGTTTTATTGAGCACTAAGGGGTTTTTGTTTCAGATTATTTTCGGGAAATTTGTTCGGCTTAATTTGATAAACTGAATTTTTTCAGTTTTAAGCTTATTATGACATAAAGCTGGAAAAAAAATCTCATAAGCCAAAAATAAGCTGACCAAAGCAAGATATTAAGCCTAAAATAAGCTAAAAAAACAAACACGATCTATGGGGATGTTTGGATTAGCTAATTTTCCGGGCTTATTGGAAATCAGAAAAGCTCATAAGCCTTTTTTTTTTTTTTTTTTTTTTTTTTTTTTTAGCTTATGAGCTTATCAAGTTGATCTTGTAGCTTAAATAAGCCATAAGCCCAATTGAATGAGCTCATAAGCCTTAAAAAAATGAGCTTACGAGCTTTTCGAAATTCAAATAAGCCAACAAGCCAGGAAAATTAGCTAATTCAAATACCTCTTCAACACATTTTCACTTACTTTTGAGCACTAGCATTCCCAAATCCTAATGGCTGCAAAAACAAAACATAAAAAACCAAATAATCACAATAACTAAAAATATGAAATTTAAGAATGATGATGACGTGGCAGACAATGAATTATGGGTTTTGGTTTATTGGTGAAAAGATTGTACGGAAGATAGTTAATGACTGTGTCTTTGTATGCTTCCTCGTCCCATTGTCTACGGTCTCCTTTTCTTTACTTGTCTTTGATCGGCCCGGTTGTCACACCGAGTCAACCCGGGTTTCTACAAAGAAAATATTTTTAACCGGGTCAACCCGGGTTCGAAAACCTTTTTTAAATCAGGTTAGCCCGGGTTTCTACAGAACAAAACTTTATATACACCGGGTCAACCCGGGTTTCTACCAAATAAAACTTTTTATACACCGGCTCATCTCGGGTTTCTACCGAAGAAAGTCATAAATTTTTTACGCACTCGATAGTGCGCTCAATAGTTTTTTAGGTAAGAAAACTAAAAATTAAATATGAACATTTTCACCTTAATTTTGAGATAAAACATATTATTTCAAAATCAACTAAGGTGTCGTTTGTTTTTTCATATCTTTTATCTCTTCATCTGCAATTGCTTAAAATACAGAGTATCAAAGACAAGTTTTCATCCGTTTTTGTACGTTTTACGTTTTATCCACTTTTATACATTTTTGTTCGTTTTTATACGTTTTCATCCGTTTTAATACGTTTTTGTCCGTATTTATGCGTTTTCATCCATTTTTATATGTTTTCATCCGTTTTTATACGTTTTCGCTTGTTTTCTTACGTTTTCGTCTATTTTTATACGTTTTCGTCCGTTTTTATACGTTTTTCTTACGTTTTCATACATTTTGATTCATTTTTATGACTTTATCTGGTTTTATATGTTTTATTACGGTTTCATACGTTTACGTTTTCATCCGTTTTTATGCATTTTTATACATTTTCGTCCATTTTAATACGCTTTCGCCCGTTGTCATACGTTTTTGTCCGTTTTCATACGTTTGCGTCCGTTTATACGTTTTCATACGTTTTTTTATTCGATTTTATATGTTTTCGTCCGTCTTTATACGTTTTATCCGTTTGTATACATTTTCGTCCGTTTTTCTTACGTTTTCATCAATTCTTATACGTTTTCTTACATTTTCATACGTAATTATTTTTTGTTCGTAGAACTTGTTTATTTTAGTGTTACGTTTATTCTTGTCGTTTGATATTATCCAGAGTAAATTTGACCGAAATTAATGTAACGAAAATACACAGATAATTTGATGACCTATAAGTTAGTTTATGTTAAAATCTTAATAGTTGGCCTACTCCCTATCCGGTGTTGGGTAAAATCCCATTTAATTACCAAAGGTCTAGTGACGGGTGGGCCAACGTGTTTGGGCTGGGCTAAAAAGGATCGGAGTAACAAGTATTATGTTTGACAAACATACATATACATTGCGTAATGTCGTTGACTCTCTGTTCCTCTAAGTATCTTTCGGCAACCCTAAAGTAGAAACTAACTAGATATGGTTGTTGTGTTTGACGTGGTTGAAGTTATTCTTTTAAAATCGGGTGTGAAAGATCTAGTCCAATGGAAGAGGGTTTGTAAGTCATGGTATTCTTTAATATCAAGTAATCGTTTTGTTAAAGCTCATCTAAAAAATATGTGCAACAAAGATGATTATGAACTTGGACATACAAGAATCTGTGTACCATATATATCAGCTAATGAGCGTATACCATGGAAGATTGTTGGTTCTTCCAATGGCCTCATATGTGTCTCTCCTTTAGTTGTAGATGCTAGAATATTTTTATCAAATCCTTCTACCAGGGAGGTCAGAAAATTGCCAATGGCTCCCCTACTTCCTGAAAGTGTCACATATAAGTTATGTTTTAGCTTTGGTTATGATTCATCTACTGATGATTACAAGGTTGTTATGGGGATTTCGCAAGATAATCATGAGACACTTGTTCAAGTCTTTTCATTGAAGTTAAATATATGGAAAGTTATAGGACAACTGAAATATGTGTTCTATTATAGGAGGTCTGGTATCTTACTCAATGGGGCAATTCATTGGTTTGCTGTTGATTATAATGCTAAGAGGAAACCGCAAGTAATCCTTTCTTTTGATTTATCTCGGGAGGAATTTAAAGTAATTCCCCAACCTGATGACCCAAGATATATATTTCATCATTGTAAACTCGGGATTTACGAAGACTGCCTGTGCATATATTGTAGTGATGATAACTCTTGTCGTGAGGTATGGGTATTGAGAAACTACAATGTGAAGCAGTCTTGGGAACTCTTGCCAAATGATTGCCAAATGAATTATGATGGTGCATACTATATGCATACTTTTAAGGATTGCACTCGACGTCCGGGAAGGACTTCCTGTTGTGACGATAATACATGTTTCATTTATGATGATAATATATCGTTTTCTAAGATTCGAAAACATATTGGTGCTCCTTTATTTGTGCAAAGCCTTGTATCCCCTTATGTTAATGGGAGACCAAGCCACACAAAGGATAACAAAAGGAGTGTTGAAGCGGGTAGCGGTGAGGTTGGTTCTGCTTATTACTATGTTGTCATTTTGCGGTCCTTGCTTTAATGCAATATACAATACACTTAGATTTACCATGTTCGTGTAGTTTTACTGTATTTCATATCAACTGACTCAATATGGAAGATGCTTGTTTTATGATCTTAAAACTGTTTTCATGTTCACCTCATATTTGGATTTTCGGATTCATATGCACGAACATGTCTCTGCGTTGGCTTGTTTTTGTTTTGCCTTAGTTCTAGGCCCCGTGCGTTGCTTTGCCTTGCTTTGTGTTGCTCCCTTAGGTTTGCCTGCTTTTCTTGCTGTTGCTTTGCCTTAGCTTTAGGCCCGTGCGTTGCTTTGCTCTGCCCTGTGTTTGCTTACTTTGGTTTATCTGCTTTCTTTGTGCCTTGTTTCTTGGTTTTCTTTTGCTTGTATTGACTGCATTTGTTTACCTTTTTTTGCTTGTTATTGTCTGTCGTTTTTTTGCTCTCTTTTGCTTTGCTCTTTCACCCGCACACCTACACTTGCCGGAGGTCTCATTGGAAGCAGTCTCTCTACTCCGGGTGTATCCTGTGGTAGGGGCAGGATCTGTCTACGTTTTACCTCTTCCATACCCTGCCCCGGCGGGATTGGGTTTGTTGTTGTTGTTGTTGTATATGCACGAACATGGAATTACTAGTTTGATTTTCTAACTGGTTTCGCTTACTATCATGTGAACCAAACATAGTGAGTAGTAATTTGTTATTGTACATGCACAAGAGGATGTCTTTTTAAGTGTATATATATCTAATATTCGTGGTCTAATGTATCTATTTACTTTATACTCAATCTATAGTCGTTATAGAACTATAGAAGAGAGTCCAATTTCTAACCTTGATAAAGACTATGCTAACGTCAACATATATGATGGCAATTGAAATTTTAAATCTACTTTATTTTCTTATTTTGAAGTGGTGTATGGATTAAAGGGTTTTTTTTTTTTTTTTTTTTTTTTTTTTTTTTTTTTTTTGATGTGTGCAGATTTTGGAATTGAGCTAATCAAACCTACTAGTAAACCAATCCAAACCAGACTCTATGGTGTCTGTGTTGTTGTTTCAATATCCTTTCTACATATTGTATATATACTTTTAGGAGGAGTCCGTGTTCTAACTCGTACAGAGGACTTGACATGCTACTGTTGCTTGTGCATCAGCAAAACTTTGGCTTTGATGATATTTACTTAATGCTAAGCTTATGTTGCATACATATTACAATAATAAGTTATTCCTGTATTTATTCAATTATACGTTCACTGTTGAATTCATTAAGAATTAAAGTCTATATCAAAAAATATTTGATGTTTATGTGTCCTGATGTGCTGCAGGGAGGTCACGAGAGTGTTGGAACAACTAAAAGCGGAAGCAAGAAAAGGAACAGGAAGAGGTCTCGATTTACACCAAGGAAAGTCAGAAACAGAAAGAAGCTATGACTTGCAAACTTCTCCATTCCATCAAGACTGAAGCATCATTTGGTACAAAAATCCTAAACTAGAATAAAGTATTTGGTTTAGTAGAGGTGTCCATGTCCACCTGATAGCCTGTAAGTTGCATTTTTTTTTTTTTTTTTACTAGTTTAAATAAACAGGTTATGTAACAGGGCTGTTTTGAACTTAACAGTGTTTAATTTGAAGTTAGGAATAACTATGGTTATGAGACTGTAAGTTTGATAAGAAGGTGTAATGTGAATGGAACTAAACCCAACTTTAAGGATATGATTCCTAGATTAAAAACCCCTATCCTCTCATCAAGGTTGCAAAAAGCGTTAGGCGGGCGGTCGACCACTGCCTAGCTAGTAATCGGCTGAAGCGGCTCCTAGGCGGATTGGACTTTTCTATATATATATATATATATATATATATATATATATATATATATATATATATATATATATATATATATATATATATATATATATATATATATATATATATATATATATATATATATATATATATATATATTGGTTCTTTGAAAAAGTAGATCTCAAGAGAAAAGTGAGAAAAGCCTTTAAATCTCATCTCTCCCTTCCCTTCTTTTTTTCCCCACAACTCAAGGGGTTTATTTGTTACTTTCTTTATTTTCAGGGTACATTTTGTAAATTCATCCCCCTTTCCCTTCCTTTTGGATTTTTTTAGCTGTTTAACGTCCTAAAGAAGCGTTTGATTATCGTTAATACTGCAAGCGTATATTAATTCAGCTGAGCTAAAAGAAATACAGAACATATATAAATAAAAGAGAAAAAAACTGAAAGACCATACACTGAGAAAAGCATTGAAAAATATTTAACATATGCGAGCTGAGAGGGTCATACTGTGGCCAGAATCCAACAATGTGTATTACGCCTAATGCTTACAACAGATTCCAAAGCTAAGTAGTATATCTGTAAACCACCATCCTTAGATGGTAGTGTTATACTAAACTGGCTTTGTTGGTCTGTTTTGAAAGTTATAACGCCAAGCCAAAATCATCTACACAGAACCTTTCTTGAAATCCCTTCGGCTACTCGCGTTTTAGTAAAATCAGAAGGATCAGATCGAACGCCCTGTCCATGTGAAAAAGACACCTCGTAAACAGTTTTCATTTGGACTTTCACTGAAGAGTTGACATTTGGACTTTCACTGGAGTAGTTGGAGAGCGATTTGAGTGTTAGCAACAGTTTTCAACTTCTCAAGTCTTTTTATGCCATGTTTCACTTCTCTCTTTCTCCCCATTTGAATTCTATGTTCAGACCCTTTCATTTCAGTTTGTGCATGGACAACCTCCTGAAAGTGAACTTCTTAACAGGTTTCCAAAAATGATAGCACACATATCTTTGAAAATAGAGTACAAACTTAACATACCAGATCTTTATACTCTGTATTCAGTCCATCAAACTCGAGATTCAGATCTTGTACGATCCTGCCAAGAAAATAATGGTACATGTTCACCAATTCTAGCATACTAAACAACAGTATGGCAGGTTTGATAAGAAATGTGGATCCTATTTATAGCATATAACAAGACGAAAGCTAATATTAACGAGAAACGTCATTTTTTACTTCATACAGAATCAATGGAGCAACATAAAAACTAATTTAACTCTGTAACTGGAAACAGATAACTACTTTGATCAAAACATATTTTATCATGGGGTGTTTGGAATTGCTCACAAGAGCTACTTATTGCTTTAATCAAGCCGCTGCTCGAGTAACAGAAACAATAATGATTAAGCATCTGCAGGATTCTTTTCCAAAACTGCCTATTTCTCTCACAAAGAAATCAATATAAGCAGTTTGGATAACCACTCGCAAAACTGCTTAGTTATTTTCCAAAACTCAAGTACTCATTTAGCATTCCCAAACAGCCATATTCCCAAGCACTAGAAGCTAATTATGTGCAACTTAAAAACACAATACCAAATAAGCACTCTATAGCAGTTTCGATAACCACTCGCAAAACTGCTTAGTTATTTTCCAAAACTCAAATACTTATTAAGCATTCCCAAACAGCCATATTCCCCCAACACTAGAAGCTAATTATGTGCAACTTAAAAACACAATACCAAATAACACTCTATCTACAGTCAAATCAGTTTAGCATCACCATAAATTCGCACACAAGAACCGACATAGAAAACACTAAAAAAGGATTTAACTCCATAACATAAGATCAAAATTAATACCTTAACTGAAATGGTACTAGCAAGTGCATCAAGATCTTCAAGCAACTTCCCAATCCTAACCACATTCCAAGGATCCCTATACTGTTCTCTCAAGATATAATCAGCCAAAAACTTATAAAGAATTGTAGTCCTGCATTGAGATGGTGGTCTTGTAAGCAATTCACTTTGCGGTGGTGCATCTTCTGGTGGATCAAGTAATCTTTCAAATATTTTTTACCTTGTTTCCCATAATGCAGCTGTTACTGGTGAATGATACATACCTGCATACATGGCCCGACTAAATCTACATTTTTCCAAAAGATAAAAATGTATAAACAAAAGCCCCTCAATTTAGGGGTGTTTGGATTAGCTAATTTTTTATGGGCTTATTTCAAATTGGAAAAGCTCATCAGATCACTTTTTTGGCTTATGTGCTGATTAACTTGAGCTTTTGGCTTATTTAAGTTCATAAAGACAACCTGACAAGCACATAAGCTGGAAAATGTGAGCTTGTGAGCTTTTCCAAAATCAAATAAGCCCATAAGCTAGGAAAATAAGTTATTACAAACACCCTTAATTTTCTTTTTAGCTCATCCAACTATTAAAAAAGTTGGGTGAAGTCAAAATATACGCAAGGTACTTTCTCAAAAAGAACGAAATACGCAACATACTAATTATATTACTTGTATCGCTAAAATAATTTCAAATTTTGCACAATATACGTAATGTTGACCCATTTTTTTACCTGTTTAACCGGTTTGCAGGTTAACACTTAAAAAAACTTACATTATTGGTTCCTGTGGTTTGCGTCTATTTTCATCGGTCGTCCTTTAACTTTTTTTCAGTTATAAAAGTTAACAATGGTCCTTGTTGTTTGGGTTGACTTTCACCTTTGGTCCGTTTTTACAAAAAAAAAATCAATTTTTTTCAAAAAAATAAAATTCTTTTCGAAAATATTTTAAAAAATAAAATTCTTTTCAAATTTTTTTTTTTCAAAAACTTCTTTTTTCAAAAAAAAAAAAAATTCAAAATTTTTTTCTACAAATTTTTTATTGAAATATTATTTTCTAATTCTTTTTTTCGAAAAAAATTTTGAAAAAAAATTAAAAAAATAATTATCGAAAAAAAATTCTTAAAATATTCAATAAATAAAAATATTTTTTTAAAATTTTTTAGAAGAAAAATTTTAAATAAAAATTCTAAAAAATATTTTAAAAAAATTCGAATAAAATTTTTTTTCGAATAAAAAATAAAAATATTTTTAAGAAAAAATATTTTTAAGAAAAAATATTTTTTAAAAACCATTTTTTAGAAAAAGTCAAAAAAAGAAATGGAAAATTTTTTAGAATTTTTTAAGTTTCTTTTCGAAAATATGTTTTTTGGAATTTTAAAATTCAAAAACATTTTTTTGATTTTTTTTCGAAAGCCTTTTTTTTTAATTTTTTTTCTAAATTTTTTTTTTAAATATTTTTTGGGAAATTTTTTGGTGGTAATGGACTGTGTAAACACGGACGAAAAAGTGGAAAATCGGAAGAAAACATGTAAAATTGAACGAAAACGTGTAAAAACGGACGAAAACGTGTAAAAATGGACGAAAACGTGTAATCACGGACAAAAATGTATAAACACGGACGAAAATGTGTAAAAACGGACGAAAACGTGTAAAACGGACGAAAACTTGTAAAAACGTGTAAACAGGGATAAAAAGTGAAAACATAGATGAAAACGTGTAAAACTAAACGAAAACGGGTAGAAAGGAACAAAAACGTGTAAAAACGGACAAAAACTTGTAAAAATGGACGAAAACGTGTAATCACGGACAAAAACGTGTAAACACGGACGAAAACGTGTAAAAACGGACGAAAACTTGTAAAAACGTGTAAACACGGATGAAAATGTATAACCAGACGAAAACATGTAAAAACGAACAAAACGTGTAAAAACAGACAAAAACTTGTAAAAAAGGACGAAAACGTGCAAACACGAACTTTACACGTGTAAACAAGACCAAATAAATGAAAAAAAAAAGTCAAGGAACTAAAGGTGAAAGTCAACCCAAACCACAAGGACCATTATTGTAACTTTTATAGCTGAAAAAAAGTTAAAGGATGACCGGTGAAAACAGACGCAAACCACATGAACCAATAATGTATGCTTTTTTAAGTATTAACCTGCAAACCAGTCAAACAGGTAAAAAAATTTGTCAACATTGCGTATATTGTGCAAAATTTGAAAGTATCCTAGCAATACAAGTAATAGATTTATATGTCGCGTATTTCATTTCTTTTGTGAAAATATGTTGCGTATCTTTAGACGTCACCCTTATCTAAAAAAGTTACTTTCATTTTCCCCTCAATTTACATTTTTTTTCTTAAAACAAAGCTCGAAAAAAAAAGTTCAGTACGTTTCATTTCCTTTTCCTTCAAATTGCAACTAAAAAACACGATGCAAGTCTACTCTAGTGCCATGTTACTTTCATTTTCCCCTCAATTTACATTTTTTTTCTTAAAACAAAGCTCGAAAAAAAAAGTTCAGTACGTTTCATTTCCTTTTCCTTCAAATTGCAACTAAAAAACACGATGCAAGTCTACTCTAGTGCCATGTTACTTGTAAATATCTATAGGCTCTCATGCTACACCATGTTGATGTTAGGTTTCTTCTTGTTAAAAACATACGATTTTACCTTCAAAAAGAACAAGAGAAAAACACACACGGTTTATGTCAACACAATAATAATAGACATATGGTATGTTTGGCAAAATTAACTGTAAGCTGTATGCTGTAAGCTGTAAAATGCAAAGCTGTTAACATGAGCTACAAGTTGTATCTTTTTTTCAATAAAAGTGTTTAGTAAGTTAGCTGTTAAATGTAAATGTAAGATATAAAATGATATAAAAAGACATATCTATAATTGTAAACAAATGTTTGGAGAGTATATCAGTAATTTAAAGTTTTAACAGCTCCAAGATATTTAAAAAGCTTCATAAATCATGTTTTCATTTAGGAGATATTTGTTTGAAATAAAAGCTTGAAGTTAATGTATCCAAACGGAGCTATTTATTTTAAAGGAGATTATTTTTTAACAAAAAGCTCCTACCAAACAGGCCCATAAAAACCAGCCAATACTTAGGGGGTGTTTGTTATTGCATTTTGAGCCTGCTTATGTACTTATTGCGTTATAAAATTGAAGATAATCTAAAATGAAGTGTTTGGCAACACAAGTGAATAATCACTTATTTGCGTTTCAAAAAGCAAAAACAAAAAACGTGGTTTTGCAAAAGTGACAAGGGACATGCAGTTTGAAAACGTGGTTTTGCAGAAAGCAATATATGAAAACGTGGTTTTTCAATAAGCAATCCCAAACACCCCTTAAATTAAGGGTAATGATATGTACACGCAAGTTTTTGATTTGCACACATGTAATCAAACTGAATTGACACTTATGCCTTTGCCTCATGTATCTTGCTTCCCTTTTTACCTTTCTGACTATATTTCACCAAAAGGGAGAACATATTTTTACCGTCGACCTCCTACCTCCATTCTCTTTCACTTCCGGCCACCTCATTTTCGGAACGGCGGCACCCTTGCGACAATGAAGAGATTTATGAAAACGATACGAGTATATAACTTCAAATATAAAACAGTTTTAGATTTATCTAACTATTTTATAAAGCACAAAGGACTTTTCTAACATTAAATATTTTAAAAGTAAGCAAATACAACTAACAAAGCAAAATGTACAAGCAAATACAACTAACAAAGCAAAATCCCCAAAGCGAGCTCCTCTTGCTTCGATCTTGCATGGGGGTGGCTAAGTTGTTGTTTGGTCTGCGGACGTGCCAACCTTCCATGATGGAGGAAGCGATATCTCGGTTTGATAATGGGCCCCGGGAAGCTATTGAAGGTATTGTTGTGTGTGGGGGGCCTTTTTTTGGCGACTTCCAATGGCGGATGGCGTCACTGCCGATGCGCCTAGGAGGCCTGGGGCTTCTTTCAGCTCGAGATGTTGCCGTATATGCTTTTGTGGCTTCTAGAGCCCAATCTTGGAAGTTGCAGGACCACATCCTGCGGGACAGTGGGGTCGTGGATCTTGACCCAGATTACGTACAAGCTTTGGAATATCTGCGCGAGTCTCTCCCAGATTTTGATCTTGGCGGTTTCACTAATAAGGACACCGCCCCACCAAAGGCCCAGGAAACTTTCGCGAATGCCCTTTTTAGTAAAATTGCACAGAACATGGGGAATGATTTTGGTTTGTCTCCTCGCCAGAAAGCAGTGGTGGAATGCTTGCAAGGACCCCACGCCCAGGACTTCCTGACTGTCATTCCTATTGAAGGGTTGGGGCAACGGATGTCAGCAGTTGAATATAGGGCGATTCTTAAATACCGCCTAATGATTCCTATGTTCCCAGACGATGAAACTTGCCAAGTTTGTCGGAAGGCTTGTTTGGACCAATATGGGGAACACGCGGTCCATTGCAAAGAGTTGCCAGGTTTCAAGTATCGCCATGACTTTGTTCGGGATGCCTTGTGGGATATACTTAGGCGGGCAGGGATATCGGCGAAAAAGGAGGCACCAGTTAATTTCCTAACGGACCCGACGGATGGGAGATCTACTCTCCGCCCAGCAGATGTGCTTGTGTTTGGATTGGTGGGCGGGAAACACGCTTGTGTGGACCTTACAGGGGTATCCCCGCTCGTCGGTTTTCGAGATACTTGGTTTGTGACCGGGCAGGCGATGCGGAAAGCCGAGTCCAAGAAGATTGAGAAGAATGCCAAAGCTTGTGAGGATAATCAACATGTTTTTGTCCCATTAGCCTTTGATACTTTTGAGGCGTTGGCACCGGAAGCTATCCGGTTCCTTGCCAGAGTTCAACGGGTCGTTCATAGCAATTATTCGACCCCCCAGGGGCAAGGATTTGTGTTTAGTAGGTTTGGTTTTGCTATTCAGAAAGAGGTGGCGGCGCAGCTTGTTGCCCGTCTACCAGTCATTATGTGAAAAAATTTAACTTTTTATTTAAAATGAAAAAATTAATAGAAAAAAAAAAAAAAAAAAACACAATTTTAAAACATTAAATATCTCTAAAAGTTAATTTCCTAACACTAAACACATTAAATATCAAAAGTCTTAAAATTAAGACATACAACATACAAAGCACTTGGTCCAAATCAATTAAACGCATATATCAAAATCTTAAAATTAAAAATACAACTGATGAGTGTGTAAATACTCATCATTTTTGTACCCATTTAGACTATAAAAATGACTGAAAACACACAAATATACCAAATTATACTGCAAATATCCTTGAATTGTGTTTTTATGTGTTTCAGGTACAAAGGATTGAATACAGAGTAAAAACGAGCACGAGATTTGGAAAAGTGTCAAAAGCAGGAGCCGGGGAAGCATATTATCATTCTATGGGCTCAAATTGTCAAATTACACCTTGGAGATTCAAAGAATGTCAGAGATGGTCCTTGGAGCAAAGTTTGAAGAAATGGCAAAATAGGTCCCTCAAGTTTCAAAAATGAAGTTTGGTCCTCGGATATTTATTTTAAAGAAAAGACATCAAAGGTCCTCCAAGAATCAAGAAATGACATTTATGGCCCTTTGGAAATTTGGCAAAATCAGTCTCTAAGTTTCAGAAAGTTACAACGTTGGTCCTTGTGAATTACTCCTAAAGGCTAAAGCTAACAAACCAACCGGACCCTTATTTAAAACTAAACCCAATCCACCCTTCCCCAAGCCTACTCCATCTCCCAAGCCCAATCCACCAAATAACCCAACCCAAACCCCTGAGTGATAAAACACGGGTCAAACACCCTCCCTGCTACCCTTTTCCCTCCCACTTGCCTGCAACTACACCTCCCCCACCATCACCACTTGGCCACCAACCTTATTGTGGAAAACTAGAAGGGGGGTTGAATAATTTTACCGGTTTTTCGTTTAATTATCTTTTGAAACTTTCCGTTTAATCAAAGATATAAAATCAAAGACAATATATAATATGCAAGTATAAAGAAAGAAACGATCAAACCACAACACGAGTATTTATCGTGGTTCGACTACAAGGACTCTTTTTCCTTGCCCTACGTCCATGCCCCGAGTATCCAACTCGAGAGTTTCTTTCACTAGTCAACAAGCTCCTTTCACCGGCGGAGAAAACCTTACACGTCGCTTACACGATTACCGACACTAAGCTAGATGTCGAGTTCTTTTACAAGGGTACAACCACTCCCGTTAGTTCTTTTACAAGGGTACAACAACTCCCGTCACACTATATATTTTAAGGCCTAAAATACTAACCGATCACAACTTGAATATACACAATCAAATGAAGTATAAACTACACGAAGTCTATATAATGTTAAGCTAAGACTTTTTTTTTTTTTTTTTTTCGAATCCAACGGGGAGAAAATTAATCCCCTTGTGGCCGCGGAGGTTCACCTGCGCCGACTCCGGGCTATCCAAAAGGATAGTCGTCGTGGGATTAGTCGGCTCACAATGTCGAGTCGGAAACCCATGATTACCAACAAAAAAAAAAAAAAAAAAAAAAAAAAAAGTTCTTACAACGTTGTGTTGAGTACTTGTAACTTTTATATGAACTTCTTTGCTACTAGAGAACTTCACACAAAGGACAATGTTAATAGGTTAGATGAATGATGTATGTGTAAAATATAATGAGAAGTGATAAAAGAAAAATCTAAGAAATGGCTTGGTATTTATAGCAAGACTTTCAGCAGCTCTGACGGATACGGTGGAACCCTTAGATGGGTTCCGCCTGTGTCCCTCCAAGGTTCCGCCAGGTCTGACAGTAAATTTTGCAATAAATCATTCCAAACCAACTAAAGTCACATCAACTTATTTCTAGTCAAACACATACTTGTGTAAGAAGACTTATGGTGAGTCAAACACACAATCTTTCCTTAAATGCATATTGATGTGTTTGACACAAACTTACCATAAATGGGATGTGACATTTCTATTCTAAGAAATATAAAAATGTTGTGTTTTATATGAAATGTAAATGTAGCAAATGTCTAATTATGTAAGTCTTTAAACTCAAATTATATTTTACTAAAAACTAAAGTTTACACTTTGTCGTTAACAAAACTTAGCAAAGATCGTAAAATATAAATAACGTGATGAGGCGAAAAATGAACCACTTTTAGGGGGTCATTTAAGCCCGGAATTGAATTTATTTGATCAAATATTGCCCTAAATCGTTCCTTTTGTGATTTTAGGTACTTTGGGAGTGAAATCTGGAAAAGGAAGCAATTCGAACGTTTTTGGAGCATAAAAGTGAAGAAAACGCCAAAGACTTAATTTTCAATGCTGAGAACAGTACCTGACGGCGTCAAGAGGAAAATCTTGACGGCGTCAAGAGTAAAAGTGGTGACGGCCCAGAAGAAACGTGAAGGCGTCACCCAAGGCCGTCACGTGTTAACTAGTCAAAACTTGCGCGCGTGGTAGCTGACACCGTTTTGGCCATAACTTTTGCATACGAACTCGGATTTGAGCGATTCAAAAAAGAAAACGAAGAGGACGAAAAGATCTACGATTTGGTGAAGAAAAATTGTTCATGACGGCGTCAAGAGTAACGGGCTGACACCGTCAAGCCTTGCCGACAGAAAACATGCTTATAAATACAACATCATAACTTCACTTTTTGTAAGCCCTAAACCCTAAGGTCGATTCCTGGGTTTAGGTAGGTGTTTTTCCAGCAACTTAGAGGGTTTCAATCACTCCATAAACATCATGTATTGGTTTGATGATTCTATCTTAATTATGTTTTCCATTATCATTGTTGTTTGCTCTTCTTTGATGATGATTTGCTAATTCACCTTATGTCTACTTATGATTATGTTAAACTTGTATATAATTGATTAGATCTCATTGATTTCTTGTTGATGTTGTATCTATCTCCATCAATGAGGGGCTTGTTGATGTGTGTGTCTATCTCCATCAATTAAGGCGTGACAACTTCAATAGATCTTGTTGGTTTAGTTTATAATTCTTGTTTCCTATTGATTCTTGTTTTGATTGAATGAATTCGATGTTAGGCTTAAGAAAACTGGCAGATCTCCATCGTGTAATGTGCTTGAACGTCTTAAGAAACATGTAGCCAAGGCATACTAGGCTATTAAGGTAGTATTTAACGCATGAGCCACTGTTTACAATCCCTATGGTTGTGCCGGGCATGGCATAGGAGGAGATAAGAGCTCATAGAATTGGAGAGATATGTATGCCACTCCATGAGTTATTAGGAATACACCCGTCAATTAAAATAAGGTTTACAGTCAATAGGTAGAATTGGATAGCTAGCAAGGAGTAACATATCATGGGTAGACATGCTTCACTTATCTTGTAGAACCTTAGTTTAGTTTTCTTGTTTATTAGATTAATTAGTAGCTTTTGGGTTAGTTGATTAGCAACTAATTCCGCCCACTCTCCCAATACCCGAGATTTTTACTTGCTTTTCATAAAATATAAAAACATAAAAAGAATCATCATTCACCTTTAGACCTAATTAGATTAATTTCAATCCTAACAACACTATTCCTAGCTGAACGATCAATCCCCCGGTACTTGTCACTATACTATACTACAACGATCAGGTACACTGCCTGGTGGGGGTTGTAAGCTTCTCGAGATCCCTCGAGAGGTAAAGCCTGGTGCAATTCCTACGCATCAAGTTTTTGGCGCCGCAGCCTGGGGAATAGTTATTGTTTAGGTTGAATTTGATTTTTATTAGGTCTACTCATTAGATTCCTATCAAGTGAGATTTTTTTCTTTTTATTTTGTAGCTTTCTCGTAGTCTATCTTTTCTTTGTGATTTTGTTTGTAATTTGCTTCAAATGGACTTTACACTTAGACTTCTAAGATTACAAGATAGGGTTGAGCGGCTAACACACCAAAGAGTTCGAAATACCTCATTTAGAGACACCTATGAATCATATGAGCCTTCACCTAGGATAGATTCTTATGAACAACCTCCATGTTTAAGATCTAGTTTTAGTGAGACCAATAGGAAATGCGACCTAGTTTGCCAAGGAATTATGGAGAGAGCAATTGCAACAAATCATAAGTTGGATGAAGCACTAGGTTTGCTATTATCACTACCTAAGAAAACAATTGAGGAGGATTTAGCCGAGCATGATCACATTAATCAAAAACACCTAGGTTTTATGATCGATGATGATGAATCTCAAGAAACAGATGATGAATCTCTTGGGCAATTTGTATATAGCAGTCAGAATATTGAGGATAATCCTTATGATTCGGACATAGAAGTTGAGATGCCTAGAGAAGCACGTGAGATACTTGGGAGAATGTTAGGGCTAGATTATAATAAAACACATGTTGAGGATATAGGTGATATTAACACATGGAATGATGAGGTCAATAACATAAGCCCACAAAATACTCAACCATCATTTGAGGCACACACACCGCCCGTGACTTACCCGGAAGAAGTAGAAGAAACTTTAGGAATTCCGATGGAGGTAGAACCCTTGGACCAGGCACCATTAGAGGATATAGGTTTGAATACTTGTAGTGATAACCTTACTCCTAGTTCTAGGGAATTTCCTAATGTTGATGAACCGGAACCTCAACCTTTACACAACTTTCCATCCTTAGATATATTTCTAGGAGACAAAAGAGGAACCGACCCACCCATCAACCAATATTATCCGGGTAGTTTTAGGATGAAGGAAGCCATTCACTCACCCCCTTCACCTCACGTGGTATATTCACACCCTAAGGGTGTGTATCGCTACTTTCACCCACACTTAATCCTAAGTGTAGGGAGAACCTCCCCTATTTCCGTTAAATAAGGGTAGAGTCAGGCTCGTGACTCGAACAAAAACAAACGCTTCTTGGGAGGCAACCCATGTTTTGTGTATTTTTATTTGTTTGTTTGATTTTATTTGTTTCCGTATGCATGTTTTATTTTTATTGTTTGTGGCTCATGTTTCAAAGTAAATTGTGAAAATGCTTTATTTTGTTTTTAACTTCGTCTTAATTGCATATAAAGGTATTTTGCAAAAGATAAGTGTAAGGGAGATCCAAATTTGTTTATAAGAACGAAATTGAGCATGAACCACAACAATATTAAATGGACATGTGTATTAGTACTTGTTAGAGTCAAATGCTTGTATCGAGTCATAATGATGTTTTGCAGGATTTTCCAGGAAGTAGGACATAAGTTTTTCCAGAAATTTTCCGGAAATTTAACATAAAGATTTCTGCAGGTCACTTCTGACGGCGTCATGAGTTTATTCTTGACGGCGTCATGTGTAAAATTCTGGAAATTTTGCTAGTTTTGTTTATACCGGAGTCTTAAAGTTTTTGTTAACTCTTTAGTTTTATAAACTCCAGGAAATCTGCAAACATTCATTCCACAAACATTATATCTTTAATTGTTTTGTTTCTATTCCTAAGCCTGGAATTACATCTAGTTGTGAGTTTTCTTTGTTCGGATCGATGCTTTGGGTTTTTGTGTTTGTTTTCTCAGGTTTAACAGGTTATGTATGACAAGAAGATGATTATTATTCTGGAAGGGAAGCTTTGATTGTTCATTTTCTTGGAGGAAGATCTAACCTGGCCACCTTATTATCCATACCGAGCGAATCAGGGGAGTATTTGATTTCATTCTTTTTACTTTTTCACTTTTACATTCTTTACTTGAACATTGGAGACAATGTTCATCTTAAGTGTAAGGGGAGGGTAAAATGATGATACCTTACATATGCACTGTCGCTTGAGTTTGTTTTGTTTAATGGTAGATGTGTAATAAAACTATGAGAAATACTTGTTAGTGCAATTTTAGCGCCAAATTTAAAATTTTTTACAACATTTAGGAGTGAAACTTTAGCCATAGCAAGCATCTCATGGATAGGAGATTGTATGACTAGCACATAACCGTATATTCAAAAAAAATTTCCACCCAAATATGTGAGGTTCGCCTTTAGATTTGATAGGAAAAGCATTTACTATTAGTGCTTATGAGTGTACCGGTAGCATTTAGATTCTAGAACTTGCGTTAGTGATGCATCCCGAGACCACTAGTGAGACTACATTCGTGTAGTAGGATTTACTACATGATAAGAGGCATTAGGATCACCCTTGTGTTAAACCCGTATCATAATTACTTGACCATTTAAGTCATATTACTTGGCTATTTAAGTCAACTAATTTTTCCCACACCCTTAGCGTTGTACTCATTTTTAGTACACGAAACCCCTAGTACACCCCTCCGAGCCTATCTTTTCGTTTCTAACTTTAAGCATCTTACTTAAAGGAAGAATTTGTTACACCCCACTTAAATGTACACCCAAATCGCCTTAGCCTTCCGTGTAGGCACTCATTTTTAGTGCATTATTGTTATTTGTTAAACCCTTAGTTAATTATCTAATTGATTACATGGTTGCTAAGTCGAGTCATATCCTTGTACATATTGTTTTGGGACGATTGGGACTCATGGGTAAAGTACTTATTTTATGGAGTAATGGGGAAGAACATCATTTATTACCCCCATATGTACGTTAATCTTAAAAGTACTCCAAGTGTTTTGATTTTCTTAATTCGAGTCATTAGATTAGTTTATTGTAAAGTATGTAAAAATTCAAGTGTAAGGGGAATTTTCATTCCCTATGATGTATTATTTTGGATGGTAGGGTAAGAGTGTAAAAAAAAAAAAAAAAAAAAAAAAAAAAAAAAAAATCAAGAAAAAGAAAGAAAAAAATAGAAAAAGAAAAGAGAGAAAAACATACGGACTACCATCCCTTTTTATTCTATGTTCATTTTATGTTTTTGTTATTTTTCATTTATTAGCTTAAGTCGAGTCTAGTCTTGGCTTAGCAACGCCATATTGTACATGTAATTAACCAAGATTGTTAATTCGCCACCAGTAAAGACTGCCTATATCCAACAAAACCGTGTATTTCAAATCCCTACACCTAACGTTACAACCCTTTTAAAGACCTCTTTGATAGTTTATCCTAGGTGCTTACGCCATGTGGTGGAGGTTTGATCCTTTCCCAAGCCTATGGTAATCTATTTTGCTATGACAGGTAGTGAGAGATATCTTCCGTTTCCATATTGTAATTTATACTTTATTACACCCGAGAGATGCGAGTATCTAAACACTATTTGTGAGGTGCTAGTGTATGACCTCCGTGCTTGTCTTTGGTCTTTAGTGGAACGATTATTTGTTGTAATTACTTTTATATTAGTGTTAAATGACCCCTAACTTGTATTTTGACTAGAATAAAAGCGCATTTGCTTGAGGACAACCAAATCTCAAGTGTAAGGGTATATGATGAGGCAAAAAATGAACCACTTTTAGGGGGTCATTTAAGCCCGGAATTGAATTTATTTGATCAAATATTGCCCTAAATCGTTCCTTTTGTGATTTTAGGTACTTTGGGAGTGAAATCTGGAAAAGGAAGCAATTCGAACGTTTTTGGAGCATAAAAGTGAAGAAAACGCCAAAGACTTAATTTTCCATGCTGAGAACAGTACCTGACGGCGTCAAGAGGAAAATCTTGACGGCGTCAAGAGTAAAAGTGGTGACGGCCCAGAAGAAACGTGAAGGCGTCACCCAAGGCCGTCCGTGTTAACTGGTCAAAACTTGCGCGCGTGGTAGCTGACACCGTTTTGGCCATAACTTTTGCATACGAACTCGGATTTGAGCGATTCAAAAAAGAAAACGAAGAGGATGAAAAGATCTATGATTTGGTGAAGAAAAATTGTTCATGACGGCTTCAAGAGTAACGGGCTAACGCCGTCAAGCCTTGCCGACAGAAAACATGCCTATAAATACAACATCATAACTTCACTTTTTGTAAGCCCTAAACCCTAAGGTCGATTCCTGGGTTTAGGTAGGTGTTTTTCCAGCAACTTAGAGGGTTTCAATCACTCCATAAACATCATGTATTGGTTTGATGATTCTATCTTAATTATGTTTTCCATTATCATTGTTGTTTGCTCTTCTTTGATGATGATTTGCTAATTCACCTTGTGTCTACTTATGATTATGTGAAACTTGTATATAATTGATTAGATCTCATTAATTTCTTGTTGATGTTGTGTCTATCTCCATCAATGAGGGGCTTGTTGATGTGTGTGTCAATCTCCATCAATTAAGGCGTGACAACTTCAATAGATCTAGTTGGTTTAGTTTATAATTCTTGTTTCCTATTGATTCTTGTTTTGATTGAATGAATTCGATGTTAGGCTTAAGAAAACTGGCAGATCTTCATCGTGTAATGTGCTTGAACGTCTTAAGAAACATGTAGCCAAGGCATACTAGGCTATTAAGGTAGTATTTAACGCATGAGCCACTGTTTACAATCCCTATGGTTGTGCCGGGCATGGCATAGGAGGAGATAAGAGCTCATAGAATTGGAGAGATATGTATGCCACTCCCTGAGTTATTAGGAATACACCCATCAATTAAAATAAGGTTTACAGTCAATAGGTAGAATTGGATAGCTAGCAAGGAGTAACATATCATGGGTAGACATGCTTCACTTATCTTGTAGAACCTTAGTTTAGTTTTCTTGTTTATTAGATTAATTAGTAGCATTTGGGTTAGTTGATTAGCAACTAATTCCGCCCACTCTCCCAATACCCGAGATTTTTACTTGCTTTTCATAAAATATAAAAACATAAAAAGAATCATCATTCACCTTTAGACCTAATTAGATTAATTTCAATCCTAACGACACTATTCCTAGCTGAACGATCAATCCCCCGGTACTTGTCACTATACTATACTACAACGATCAGGTACACTGCCTGGTGGGGGTTATAAGCTTCTCGAGATCCCTCGAGAGGTAAAGCCTGGTGCAATTCCCACGCATCATAACGTTTTTAGGCGATATTTGTATTAACAATCTCCCCCTTTTTGTTGATGACAAAACATAAACTTTGTTTTTAAGTAACTCACAAATTTTAGTGTTAAGACTTAAAAAAATGTTATATTAAACTTGTTTTACTTAAGTGATGAAAATCATTTAAAGTTTATAAGTTTATATATCTTCTCCCCCTTTTTGTCAAAACAAAAAGAAGAGTAGCGAAGCGGAATTATGCACGTGCTCCCCCTTGGTCGATACTCTCCCTAAAAGGAGTGCCAAGATGGGAAACATGGATTTTGAACTTACAAAAAAATGGTTAGTTGCTGATAATGACATATAATCAACCTTGTAGGCACCACACTATATGAGAATATAAGTAACCACAATCACAACTCATATATAACCAACCAACAATGCAAAAAAGATAGTAGAAAAAGACATCATTCCAAGTAAAATTTGACTTTATAAAAGTCAAAGACAAGAAATGAAAAATATCATCCTACTTCTAAAAATAAAAATAAAAATAAAAAATAACCTAAAAATAAAAGAAAAAGAAAATCCTACTTCTATAATTAAAAGTAATTCAACACTTCCTAAATGGGGCAAAAGGCCTCCAAACTTGCTCTAAGATTGGTTTGGGTAGGAAAGAGCATCCAAACGCTCAAGGATGTGTTGTATAGCAAAGCGGGTTTCATCTTGAAATTGGTGAAGCAACATTTTGATATTTTCACCTATTTTGAGCATTTGCTCACATTGTGAGCAAACATGGTGATGAGTGGGTGGAAACGGGTCGTTTGATGATGGTGGTGGTGGTGGGTTGTTGTTGGTTTCTTGAGTGGAGGATGGGTTTTGTATGGAGTCAAACAAGGTGGTTTGTAGCTCCATTGCTTCATGGAGGTGATTTCGACCATTCTTTGAATTTCCTCATAAGAAGGAAAGAAAGACTCAAAGGATTGGGATTGAGAATGTGGTGGAGTTGGGTGATCATGGTTTTCAAAGTTAGGTTCTTCATATAGAGGACCATGGATGTCTTTGAAGATTGTGTTAGTGCAAACATTACGATATTTAATCTATACAGCCTCGTTTGTTTTGATTGATGCCAAACGTATAACTTGATACATAATGTAAAATGTACAAGTTACTGGTAATCATAGTTTGTCTCAACATACATTCAACACCTCACAACGTCTCGAGTCGTCGTATGCTACAACACAGGTTCGTACATGTTTGTTATGTAGCATTATGATCAAACCCATTGACCAACCATTTAGAATGTTTAAAATACTTTTAGAGCCTTTAAGTATTTTTGGTGTCAAAGTGTACTTTAGGTGTCAAATATAATAAGTGCCACTTTAGGTGTTAAATGATAAAAATGTGATGACATTAGGAGTCAAACATTTTTAGTAACTCATTAACTTACTATAACAACATTACTTAGGTAATATATATATTTTACAAGTTTACTTACATATATATTTCTTAATCTTAAAATAGAAATATATATATACATCACATCATGTGAATTTATGAAAAGGTTGAGTGTTTGACTTTCCATAAGACCTCTTACACATTTTGGAAGGATTCCAACTTTATTTATTGTATGACTAGAAGTAACTTGATGTGACATTGATAGATATGGAAAGTTATTGTAAATAGTAGTTTGTCTGTTCCGACAGAACCTTCGGGCATAACTGACGGAACCCTCAAAAGGGTTCCGCCTGATCCGTGGGTCTGCTGAAGCCTTTGGCTATAAATAGTAGCCCATGGTCTTCTCATTAGGTTGATGACTTTACACATAGATTCTCTCTATCATAAAACCCATATCTAGATCAGTAGCAAACAATGTTGAAACATACATTAATCACCCATTCCATAATGATCATAATGCTTCTAACATTCATCTTTGTTGTAAGTATATCATACTTCATGATCCACCAAGAAGGTCACAAGATCTTGAAGTCATCATTCATTAAAGCATTCCAACATATGAAGATTCAAGGGCACTTGACATCCTCAATGGTTGAAGACTTCTTATTCAAGAAGTTCATGTAGATTATGCATGCATATCCATTAGACTTTTATGTCATGGATCATCATTGTATCATAACAATATAGATTAGATGGTTTATGTGTTTGTGCCATAAAACACAAGGTTTTTATGTTGGGCCACAAAACATAGCGGGATTGGTTGTACCCTTGGTAAAGAACTCGACATCTAGCTTAGTGTCGGAAATATTGTATAAGCGACGATAGGAGTGGTTGTACCTTGTAAAAGAACTCGGTATCTAGCTTTGTACCGGATAAAGTGTAAGCGACGATTGTAAGGTTTTCTCCGCTGAGAAGGGAGGTTGTTGATCTAGTGAAGTAACTCTCGAGTTGGGTACTCGAAGAGTGGAGTAGGGCGGAGAGGAGATCCGTGACCGAACCACTATAAATCCTCGTGTTCGGTTTGCACTTTCCTTTTACTTATTGCTTTACTTTAATGTTTGCATTATGTAATTGTTTGTGTTGTGACTTGTTGATTGTACTTGTGTGATAACATGTTTTAAGTTATGTTAGTCATAAACTACAAGTAACATCTTTCATATTAGAACAAGCTAAAAATGGACATTTGATACAACAAGTTTAAAGTTTTTAAATGGTAAACTATTCAACCCCCCTTCTAGTTTTCCATAATTGGTATCAGAGCCTCGTAGCTCTTATTTTCAAAACAAATGGTTTTTAAAATGGAGTACGATCCATGTATCAAATTACCATTGAAGCGGAATATAATATGAAGAATGTTTCGCAAAGTATACTTAGAAATTTTGTGGTTAAATGTTACTTTGTATACAACCTTGAAGGTGTCCTTGAAAAATAAAAGAAAATATTTCTCATAATTTGTAAGAGTCAAATTATGTGGTTAGAGCTAATGTACGTTAAACACGGTTTTAGAAGGAGTGTTTAGGATAACTAAAAATTTTGTTGAATAATCACCTCCGTAAATGATTAGATGAGTCACATAAGAAGAAATGATGTTAAAATAGTTGTATTAAATGTTTACTAACAAATCTAGTAAGTCCTACACATTTTCGCTATGCGAAATACATGTTTTTAGCATTATATGACATTTTGATACAGCAGACCCGCGGATCCCGCGGAACCCTCGGAAGGGTTTCTTGCCCTTTGGACGAGGGTTCCTTGGCTGCACAGTCAAATTTTTTTGTAAACTTCAAAAATTCATAACTAATTAACCGTAAGTCCGTAGGAGTCGCGCCACCTATCAATTTGAAGGGAATTGTGTCTAATTTCTTTTAAAAATGATGTTATGCCTAAATCTAATCTGAAGTCAAAAGATTAAACCAAATACTTCAATGTGTTCAAAATATCATGTTTCGTTTTGACGTAGAAACTCAAACTTTTGAGTTAGGCAATATAAGTTAGTATCCTTTGAACATTGACATTATTTTCTTTGAAACTAAAGAATTTTGTGATATTCATATATACAAAGGATACTAATCAGGCTTGGCATACATCGTCATATTTAAACGCAAAGTGACGAAAAGAATATTTCTTTTTATGTTATGCTAAATGACTACTTGTTTTAGTTGTATACATATATGGTATTTGCTTATTGAAAGTTATGATTGCATTTGTTTATTTGTGATTCATGAGTGTAAATCTTGTCATGATATTCATTTGCTTGTTTGTCTAATTCATGTTTATACACAATAGGATATTTGCTAGATTGTGTGTACTAAGTTGAAAATTTGTGTTTGTATTGCTTATTGATTTAGATATTCTTCCTTGCATATGTTATGTGATTATTTTTCATAATTCACTTAGGAATGAGAATTAAGTAATACTAATTAAATATCTTAGAATATGGTCACTCGTCTAAATGAGTCACTACATTTTTAAACATGTAGTATTCTTGTAAAATGGTGTTTGATATACATGCTTCTACAATGATGTTTAATGAATGTGTCGTGCTATAAGATAGAAACTTATCTTTGATTGATCATGTAAACTAACCGTATCATGTTTGGATGATAACACTTTGTTTTTATCAATTTTCCATGTTTGGCTTAATTTCCATTTATGGTAAGCTCATAATCATCGGCTTAATAAATATGCTAACATGGGTTAGAATATGTGTTTTTGGTTTTAATCTATCACATCTAATTAGGTGCGTATGTTCCAAGTATTATTAGGATACTTGAACGGGTTTCGGGAGTCAATAAATATCCATTGTTAAGGAGTGTTTGGCACTACTTAAAATTTGAACTATTTGGTAGTTAAACAATGTGTTTCATGGATATATGTACTTCTAGGATCTTTTGTTATCTTTGTACATTGTTTTGTACTAACGGATATGAAGGTAGACAACATTTGGGATGTTGTCAAATTTTCAAGTTTATGGATATTTCACTAAGTATAGTGAAATTCGCTAGCCCCCGGTCAAAGTCTATCGGTAACATTATTTCTACATCGATTTCTTGCATTTCCTAATCAGATACGGTATAAAGTTTTGTTTTTAGGAGTTTTCAAAAAATTTGAAAATTGTCTCGATGGTCAAAATAGTGGACTGCCACTTTTTTCAGACCAGGCGGAACTGGCGGAACCAAATATTGGGTTCCGCTAGTGCATTTTCTGGGTACTCCAGAATTTGGCCCAACGGACCAGGCGGAACCAAAATCTGGGTTCTGCCTGTGTATTCGTATGGTTCCGCCAATCCTGCATCTTCCTTCTTAAAATTTCAATTGAGACCCTCACTCAAGATCATTTAATTTCATCACTATGATTCTTCTCACTGATGTTCACTCTTATTAGGATTAGGACTTCTCACTTGCACCTATAGGATAATCATCTGTAATAACACTTTCTAAATTTTGTAAGAATGATCCAAGATACCTTTCTCCTTAAAGGAAGGAATCCGGAAACTTTCTCCTTGCAATTCTCGAACCACTTAGTATTTATGATCACTACACACACTCACTACATTCTTCCATCCCTAACTCATCCTTCATTCACTTATTTGGTGACTTGACAACTTCCTAACAAATCCGGACTCATTATTTGCAAAGATTACATACAATATCACAATCACAAGTCCAACTTATGACTATAGATATTGTCTTGTATCTACATATGTTACCTCACTTGGTTAACATGAAAATAATGTGTCATCCTTCAAGACGATAAGGATTTACATCGAGTCATAACTTACTCTTAAGTTATAGATGTATTATTGAGTCTTGCTATCCTTTTATGCTATCCAATCTCAACTAAGTAGGATTGACAACTTAAGTATTTCATTCGAAATATTCAAGTAAACTTGACTTACTACCATAGTCATTAAAAGTCATATCTCAAATTCAACACCCAAGTAGTTTAACAATGTTTGTTAAAACACTCACCACTACTAGAACACTTATTATAGTACTCTCCCAATCAATAGGAAGAAAAACAAATGTCAATAGGTTTTCATCCTTAAACATTTAGCACTTAAGTTCACTTGTTCTTTCACCATCATCTCATCACATTCACCTTGTGATATATCTCAGCCCATAAGCTTCACAAACATGAGCAAAACTTCAAGCATCTTCCTCATAACCTTTCATCACTCAAACCTCAAACAACCAATGTGTAATGAGAAACCGAGTTATCCTTTGTCCTATCAATATCGAGTCATCCACCATTTCCTTGCCCTCAATGAAACCAAGAGTCAATATCATCTTCACCAATAACTCCACCTAGTCATCTTCACAAGAAGATTCCACAATGTAACCAAACAAGTGTGTCATCCCCACTATAACCTAACCCATTATGATTAAACCACCTTTCATGATACATAAACCTATGTTCACCCTTGTGTCGCTCTTTGAAACAAAGGGAAATTGTCATATCCATACACTCATTAACATATTTGTATATGTCGTCAAAAGTCAAGTGAATTTCATTATGAAATGCGTCTTTTCCACTTTCTAGCAAGTGAAGAACACAAAGAAGATATCCAAGCTTCAAGTGTTGTCAAGCAATCACCACCTCATTTCACATATCCACTCTCGGTCGTCAACCATACTTTACCACCTATAGGATTAGAACCTTCACCATCAAATGAGCATGAAGCACACATTCAATTACACTAGGTTTAAGTAGTATCACTTTCACAAGTTATTAAAGTATTAGCAATACTTTTAACTTCTACATATGTCTCATTAAATCTCAAATCAACATCTGCAAGTTCTAGGATCTAGAGCCTCCTCATCATCTCGTCATTCTTATCATAAGCATGGTGACTTTATTCCACGTGATAACCCTACTTATTGAAAGACACCATATGTGTCTTTTTCCTTTCAAGCGTTCATCATAACCAAATCTTGCTCATAACCCAATTCAAACCCTAAGCCTATTCTACTCATCTCTATAGCACACACAAGATCTATTGAATTTAGTAATTTCACTTAGATTCCTGTTCCAAAGAGCTTTCTTGAGAACGTTCTTAACATATTCCATTATCACACACAAACACATCTTTTGGTCTTTGATGACCAAATCACTCTCATAACACATACTCAAACTCAACATAAAAGATGTCCCTCTTTAGATCATTCAAACATAGATTCCAAACACAAAGATTAAAATCTTTTTGCATTACACATACATGTGTCGATTACATGTTATTTGTTTGATATGATTGGACATCTTAACATAACCATGATAACTATTTGATTGATTCAAGTGTAAATCTTGGTTATATCTTTATGATGCCTGCATGCTTATATGTTTCGTGTTACTATATATCAACATGATTTGTATGATATTTTCATTCTTTATTTATATGATGTTTTGCATGATTAACATGTTACTTGTTAACTCATGAAATGTCATTTTGGTACATGATGCTTTTATATGATATTCATATATTTGAAAGCTTGTGTATGTTGTTGTCATTTATTAGATCCATGCTTAGGATGATCTATATAATACTTGCTCCTAAATGTTATCGTTTAAACATGGGTTGCATAAATTTTTCGTCTTGTCTCTTTCGTAACTTTGTCACACTATTTGTTCACTTCGTGTGCACTTATTATTTGTAGAAGTACTCTTGGTATGATAAACATTTTGAAGTCGTTTTATCATACAAATTTATCACATAGATTGTTATATGCTTAAGTGTCTAAGCTTAACAACAAAACAATTTCACAATGAAGTGTTTTAAATAATGTCATGCTATAGCTTAGTATAATTATTTGTTGCTATGTGGTAACTTTATGTCTAGTAGTCGAATGCGTTGTTTGTATTAGATGATGTCTTTAGATTTTTATCTTGGTGACATCTTTTGTCACTAAGAAATTTGTATTAATGGATTGAGAACTAATCACTTGCCATCTCACTCCATTCTAGCTTTTATATGCTCATCTCATATAGTTTTATAGCTAATAGGATTGGGTCTTAGAGATTTGAAATTTGTGTTTGGATATCTTTCAGTCAACCTCTTTCTAATTCGCATTAGTGCTTCCGCTTTCCAAAATCACCTCGATAACAATACTCCAATCCTTTCCATCTCCTTTAAGAAAACCACATGCCTCGTCATACGATCATCTCGCATTGATAGAGAAGAGCTACATGACTTTAAGGATAAAGTTCTTTGTATGCTAACTAACATCCGCAAAAATATTACCAAGCTCATCATTTTCATTAACCTACAACCTCCTAAACACTTCATCATCATTATTTATACAATGCATTAGACTATATGTTGGATGTCCACCTATTGAGGAGGAGAGATATTCATTCACATATGTGTATTTTGTCAAATTGTATTTAAAGAACATCTACTCATGTATCTTACACCCTAAAATACCAACACATAGGTACACTCCATTTAGTTAAAGTCGGTTCACAAAACCACAAGTGCTTCAAGCCTTTGACTTTTTCTCTTTTTAATAGTTCAAGCCTCTTTCACCCCCAATATCTCATCAAGTGAAAAACACATCATATGTTTGAAAAAGTTCTTCACTTCCACAACCAAAAACAAAACCAAATGGAGTATAGGATTCTTCTCTCAAAACTAGGACTTCAAAACTTCATTGTCAAGAACACCATCATAGGATCTCATCCTCTTCTTCCTCGACACATATCATGCACGTCATTGTCAGCGCAAATGATATATTAATCAAAGCCATCATTCCCAACACTTTCTCAACACGTTAGTCTAACCAACACTCTCGTTTCATATGATGTCATTCTCATCCTATTTTCATATGGAATTCTTGTTCCTAGGTGCTTATTGTACTCACTTCCTTTCAATTCCATTCAAGCATGTATTATGGCAAGATACATCATCTTTGGTAGATGATAAAGTCTTATTCGTTGTTTATCCCTCGAGTTGTGAATTTTAGGATTGCATGAGTCGATATGTTCTATCCTTATCTTTCGTTAGAACATTTGCTATACACACGAGCTTCTAATTCTTTAAATAGTTGTCTACGTATCACCACCACCTTCAATCATCACGTTCACTAAACATCACCACCATTGATTAGCAAAAACCTACTTTTATCAACCTTGAGTCATCTACCGATTTATCACCGCATGAATCCTTCTAGTAAACCAACACCAAATTCATTGCATTCATTATAACCATCATCATTTCTTTCACTAGTAAACAAACACCTACATTAGCACCACTTACTAGTAAGCCATCACAAACATTAGCACCATCCTCTTTAAGCATTTCAACCTCATGTCTTCCTTCTAGGCTTTGCTTAGTAGGTTCCTATCATATTATATTCGCGTTTTTCTTATGATTGTATTTCTTTTGAGAAGAATACACCTCATGAGATTTTTGGTTTCATGGTTCTCTATTTTGAGTCGCTTATATCATTTATATATTTACATCTTACTTTTCCTTGAGATGAAATATATTGCACTAACTCTTTCATTGTAGGTTCACCATTATATACGCTCGATCGTATATAGCATAATCATCTAAGGATGATGTTTGCATCGAATATTTTCCATCTTTCATTATTGGTGCTTCTTGACGTAGGAGGAATATCCATCAAGCACTCATATTGCATCTTCTATACACGTTGTTGTAGAGGACATGCTTGTCTAAAGACAAAACTTCCACTATACTAACTTTTGTTTTGTAGGTTCATATTGACGCCCTAAAACGAGGGGAGCTTCCGTCAAGCATAGGAAAATTATTATCTTATACTAACCTTTATTTTGTAGGACTCTTCATCCTTGCATCATATACGTTGGTACCCTAGCAACGGGGAGTATTGATCAAGGGGGAGTCGATCATACTAACCTTTGTTTCTTTTGTAGCTTTCTTATCCTTGCATCATATACGTTGGTACCCTAGCAACGGGGAGTATTGATCAAAGGGGAGCTACAATCTAGGGGAAGCATGCACGCCTTCATCTTTATTCTCATTCTTTGACACACTTTTGTGTTTCGACGAAAGGAAAAGAGATAAGTCAACATAGTCCAACATGCATTTCATTCATCATGCATTTTTCGTATAATTTTTATGTTGCACAACACTAACCTTGATGTAGGTCAAGGAACTTAATTTGATCCATGGATCCGCTAACAACCTTAGGAAATTGGAGTTGAAGAATTAACTTCACTAGGGATGATGCAAGCTCGCCATTTCGGGGAGAAATTAAGTTAACTCCAAGGACACACCCCTTTTTGTTTCGACAAAAGGGGGAGAAGAGTGTAAACGGAGAAGGAAATGTAGAAGGTGTTACGGATATAAGTAAGTAATACGGACACAAGTAACTTTTTACATTTTACTATCTATCATGTTTACATATTTTGTCATCATCAAAAAGGGGGAGATTGTTAGTGCAAATATTACGATATTTAATCTATACAGCCTCGTTTGTTTTGATTGATGACAAACGTATAACTTGATACATAACGTAAAATGTACAAGTTACTTGTAATCATAGTTTGTCTCAACATACATTCAACACCTCTCAACGTCTCGAGTCGTCGTATGCTACAACACAGGTTCGTACATGTTTTTTATGTAGCATTATGATCAAACCCATTGACCAACCATTTAGAATGTTTAAAATACTTTTAGAGTCTTTAAGTATTTTAGGTGTCAAAGTGTACTTTAGGTGTCAAATATAATAAGTGCCACTTTTGGTGTTAAATGATAAAAATGTGATGACATTAGGAGTCAAACATTTTTAGTAACTCATTAACTTACTATAACAACATTACTTAGGTAATATATACATTTTACAAGTTTACTTTCATATATATTTCTTAATCTTAAAATAGAATATATATACATCACATCATGTGCATTTATGAAAAGGTTGAGTGTTTGACTTTCTATAAGACCTCTTACACATTTTGGAAGGATTCCAACTTTATTTATTGTGTGTTTGACTAGAAGTAACTTGATGTGACATTTTTAGATATGGAAAGTTATTGTAAATAGTAGTTTGTCTGTTCCGGCGGAACCTTCGGGCATAACAGACGGAACCCTCAAAAGGGTTCCGCCTGATCCGTGGGTCTGCTGAAGCCTTTGGCTATAAATAGCAGCCCATGGTCTTCTCATTAGGTTGATGACTTTACACATAGATTCTCTCTATCATAAAACCCAAATCTAGATCAGTAGCAAACAATGTAGAAACATAATTTAATCACCCATTCCATAATGATCAGAATGCTTCTAACATTCATCTTTGTTGTAAGCATATCATACTTCATGATCTACCAAGAAGGTCACAAGATCTTGAAGTCATCATTCATTAAAGCATTCCAACATATGAAGATTCAAGGGCACTTGACATACTCAATGGTTGAAGACTTCTTATTCAAGAAGTTCATGTAGATTAGGCATGCATATCCATTAGACTTTTATGTCATGGATCATCATTGTATCATAACAATATAGATTAGATGGTTTATGTGTTTGTGCCATAAAACACAAGGTTTTTATGTTGGGCCACAAAACATAGCGGGAGTGGTTGTACCCTTGTTAAAGAACTCGACATCTAGCTTAGTGACGGAAATATTGTATAAGCGACGATAGGAGTGGTTGTACCTTGTAAAAGAACTCGGTATCTAGCTTTGTACCGGATAAAGTGTAAGTGATGATTGTAAGGTTTTCTCCACCGAGAAGGGAGGTTGTTGATCTAGTGAAGTAACTCTCGAGTTGGGTACTCGAGGAGTGGAGTAGGGCGGAGAGGAGATCCGTGACCGAACCACTATAAATCCTCATGTTCGGTTTGCACTTTCCTTTTACTTATTGCTTTACTTTAATGTTTGCATTATGTGATTGTTTGTGTTGTGACTTGTTGATTGTACTTGTGTGATAACATGTTTTAAGTTATGTTAGTCATAAACTACAAGTAACATCTTTCATATTAGAACAAGCTAAAAATGGACATTTGATACAACAAGTTTAAAGTTTTTAAATGGTAAACTATTCAACCCCCCTTCTAGTTTTCCATAATTGGTATCAGAGCCTCGTAGCTCTTATTTTCAAAACAAATGGTTTTTAAAATGGAGTACGATCCATGTATCAAATTACCATTGAAGCGGAATATAATATGAAGAATGTTTCGCAAAGTATACTTAGAAATTTTGTGGTTAAATGTTACTTTGTATACAACCTTGAAGGTGTCCTTGAAAAATAAAAGAAAATATTTCTCATAATTTGTAAGAGTCAAATTATGTGGTTAGAGCTAATGTACGTTAAACACGGTTTTAGAAGGAGTGTTTGGGATAACTAAAAATTTTGTTGAATAATCACCTCCGTAAATGATTAGATGAGTCACATAAGAAGAAATGATGTTAAAATAGTTGTAATAAATGTTTACTAACAAATCTAGTAAGTCCTACACATTTTCGCTATGTGAAATACATGTTTTTAGCATTATATGACATTTTGTTACAGCAGACCCGTGGATCCCCCAGAAGGGTTCCTTGCCCTTTGGATGAGGGTTCCTTGGCTGCACAGTCAAAATAACTTCAAAAATTCATAACTAATTAACTGTAAGTCTGTAGGAGTCGCGCCACCTATCAATTTGAAGGGAATTGTGTCTACTTTCTTTTAAAAATGATGTTATGGCTTAAATCTAATCTGAAGTCAAAATATTAAACCAAATACTTCAATGTGTTCAAAATATCAAGTTTCGTTTTGACGTAGAAGCTCAAACTTTTAAGTTAGGCAATATAAGTTAGTATCCTTTGAACATTGACATTATTTTCTTTGAAACTATAGAATTTTGTGATATTCATACATACAAAGGAAACTAATCAAGCTTGGCATACATCGTCATATTTAAGCGCAAAGTGACGAAAAGAATATTTCTTTTTATGTTATGCTAAATGACTACTTGTTTTAGTTGTATACATATATAGTATTTGTTTATTGAAAGTTGTGATTGCATTTGTTTATTTGTGATTCATAAGTGTCAATCTTGTCATGATATTCATTTGCTTGTTTGTCTAATTCATGTTTATACACAATAGGATATTTGCTAGATTGTGTGTACTAAGTTGAAAATTTGTGTTTGTATTGCTTATTGATTTAGATATTCTTCCTTGAATATGTTATGTGATTATTTTTCATAATTCACTTAGAAATGAGAATTAAGTAATACTAATTAAATATCTTGGAATATGGTCACGCGTCTAAATGAGTCACTACATTTTTTAACATGTAGTAATCTTGTAAAATGGTGTTTGATATACATGCTTCTACAATGATGTTTAATGAATGTGTCGTGCTATAAGATAGAAACTTATCTTTGATTGATCATGTAAACTAACCGTATCATGTTTGGATGATAACACTTTGTTTTTATCAATTTTCCATGTTTTGCTTAATTTCCATTTATGGTAAGCTCATAATCATCGGCTTAATATATATGCTAACATGGGTTAGAATATGTGTTTTTGGTTTTAATCTATCACATCTAATTAGGTGCATATGTTCCAAGTATTATTAGGATACTTGAACGGGTTTCGTGAGTCAATAAATATCCATTGTTAAGGAGTGTTTGGCACTACTTAAAATTTGAACTATTTGGTAGTTAAACAATGTGTTTCATGGATATATGTACTTCTAGGATCTTTTGTTATCTTTGTACATTGTCTTGTACTAACGGATATGCAGGTAGACAACATTTGGGATGTTGTCAAATTTTCAAGTTTATGGATATTTCACTAAGTATAGTTAAATTCGCTAGCCCCCGGTCAAAGTGTATCGGTAATAGTGTATCTACATCCATTTCTTGCATTTCCTAATCAGATAAGGAATAAAGTTTTGTTTTTAGGAGTTTTCGAAAAATTTGAAAATCGTCTCGATGGTCAAAATAGTGGACTGCCACTTTTTTCAGACCAGGCGGAACTGGCGGAACCAAATATTGGGTTCCGCCAGTGCATTTTCTGGGTACTCCAGAATTTGGCCCAACGGACCAGGCGGAACCAAAATCTGGGTTCCGCCTGTGTATTCGTATGGTTCCGCCAATCCTGCATCTTCCTTCTTAAAATTTCATTTATGACCCTCACTCAAGATCACTCAATTTCATCACTATGATTCTTCTCACTGATGTTCACTCTTATTAGGATTAGGACTTCTCACTTGCACCTATAGGATAATCATCTGTAACAACACTTTCTAAATTTCGTAAGAATGATCCAAGATACCTTTCTCCTTAAAGGAAGGAATCCGGAAACTTTCTCCTTGCAATTCTCGAACCACTTAGTATTTATGATCACTACACACACTCACTACATTCTTCCATCCCTAACTCATCCTTCATTCACATATTTGGTGACTTGAAAACTTCCTAACAAATCCGGACTCATTATTTGCAAAGATTACATACAATATCACAATCACAAGTCCAACTTATGACTATAGATATTGTCTTGTATCTACATATGTTACCTCACTTGGTTAACATGAAAATAATGTGTCATCCTTCAAGACGATAAGGATTTACATCGAGTCATAACTTACTCTTAAGTTATAGATGTATTATCGAGTCTTGTTGTCCTTTTATGCTATCCAATCTCAACTAAGTAGGATTGACAACTTAAGTATTTCGTTCAAAATATTCAAGTAAACTTGACTTACTACCATAGTAATTAAAAGTCATATCCGAAATTCAACACCAAAGTAGTTTAACAATGTTTGTTAAAGCACTCATCACAACTAGAACACTTATTATAGTACTCTCCCAATCAATAGGAACAAAAACAAATGTCAATAGATTTTCATCCTTAAACATTTAGCACTTAAGTTCACTTGTTCTTTCACCATCATCTCATCACATTCACCTTGTGATATATCTCAACCCATAAGCCTCACAAAAATGAGCAAAACTTCAAGCATCTTCCTCATTAACTTTCATCACTCAAACCTCAAACAACCAATGTGTAATGAGAAACCGAGTTATCCTTTGTCCTATCAATATCGAGTTATCCACCATTTCCTTGCCCTCAATGAAACCAAGAGTCAATATCATCTTCACCAATAACTCCACCTAGTCATCTTCACAAGAAGCTTCCACAATATAACCAAACAAGTGTGTCATCCCCACTATAACTTAACCCATTAAGATTAAACCACCTTTCATGATACATAAACCTATGTTCACCCTTGTGTTGCTCTTTGAAACAAAGGGCAATTGTCATATCCATACACTCATTAACATTTTTATCTATGTCGTCAAAAGTCAAGTGAATTTCATTATGAAATGCGTTTTTTCCACTTTCTAGCAAGTGAAGAACACAAAGAAGATATCCAAGCTTCAAGTGTTGTCAAGCAATCACCACCTCATTTCACATATCCACTCTCGGTCGTCAACCATACTTTACCACCTCTAGGATTAGAACCTTCACCATCAAATGAGCATGAAGCACACATTCAATTACACTAGGTTTAAGTAGTATCAATTTCACATGTTATTAAAGTATTAGCAATACTTTTAACTTCTACATATGTCTCATTAAATCTTAAATCAACATCTGCAAGTTCTAGGATCTAGAGCCTCCTCATCATCTCGTCATTCTTGTTTTTATAAGCATGGTGACTTTATTCCATGTGATAACCCTACTTATTGAAAGACATCGTATGTGTCTATTTCCTTTCAAGCGTTCATCATAACCAAATCTTGCTCATAACCCAATTCAAACCCTAAGCCTATTCTACTCATCTCTATAGCACACACAAGATCTATTGAATTCAGTAATTTCACTTAGATTCCTGTTCCAAAGAGCTTTCTTGAGAACGTTCTTAACATATTCCATTATCACATACAAACACATCTTTTGGTCTTTGATGACCAAATCACTCTCATAACACATACTCAAACTCAACATAAAAGATGTCCCTCTTTAGATCATTAAACCATAGATTCCAAACACAAAGATTAAAATCTTTTTGCATTACACATACATGTGTCGATTACATGTTATTTGTTTGATATGATTGGACATCTTAACATAACCATGATAACTATTTGATTGATTCATGTGTAAATCTTGGTTATATCTTTATGATGCCTGCATGCTTATATGTTTCGTGTTACTATATATCAACTTTATTTGTATGATATTTTCATTCTTTATTTATATGATGTTTTGCATGATTAACATGTTACTTGTTAACTCATGATATGTCATTTTGGTACATGATTGATGAGGCGAAAAATGAACCACTTTTAGGGGGTCATTTAAGCCCGGAATTGAAATTATTTGATCAAATATTACCCTAAATCGTTCCCTTTGTGATTTTAGGTACTTTGGGAGAGAAATCTGGAAAAGGAAGCAATTCGGACGTTTTTGGAGCATAAAAGTGAAGAAAACGCCAAAGACTTAATTTTTCAAGCTGAGAACAGTGTATGACGGCGTCAAGAAGGAAATCCTGACGGCGTCAAGAGTAAAATCCATGACGACCCAGAAGAAACCTGAAGGCGTCACAACAAGAGCGTCAAGAGTTAAAGTCATGACGGCCTGCATAAGGTGTACACATGACGGCGTCAGACCCAGATCTAGGCAGTCCGAGGAACTATTTGGCGGCGAGATGACGGCGTCAGACATTTGTTCTTGACGCCGTCACCTTCCAAACTCTATATATAGTTTTCTATTTTTCATTCATTAGAGAGGAACTTGTGTGGAGAAACCCTAGGGCCGAACCTTGTACGTATTTTACAGCTTTTTCAAGGGTTTTCAGCCCTTGAATCCTTTCATGTGCTATTGAGATAAGTCTTCTCTTAATTCAATCAATATGTCTATGTGTTGGTTGTCTATATCTTGTGCTTGTCTTGATTTCAACATGCTAGGCTAGATCTATCTTGTGTTTGCTTAGATCTAATGAAATCTAGATGTTAATTATGTGTTGATTAATTGTTTATGGTTGTATTGGATGAATGATTTCAATGTTAGGCTTAAGAAAACTGGCAGATCTCCATTGTGTAACATGCTTGAACGTCTTAGGAAACATGAACCAATGTATACTAGGTTTTATTGATTGTATTTAATGCATGAGTAAATTCTAATGATCCCATGTTAGGAGCTTCTTAGTCGGCTCGACATAGGAGTGAAGTAGGCACTCATAGGATTGGGGAAGTAAGTACGCCACCCCATGAATGGTATTAAGGAATACAATCCGTCATCCACGCAACTATAACAAGTAATTAACGTGTAAAAGATATCTAGGGAGTAGTGAAATCTAAGTAAACACATTTCTCCCACATATTGCTCACAACCTTAGTTTAAATTAGTTTATTTTCATTTTTAGTATTTTATTTTGATTGCATCTTAGTATTGGGTTAGTTGACTAGCAACTAATTCCGCCCAAATCCTTCAAACCCGAGATTTTACTTGCTTTCCTAAAAAATATAAAAATACAAAAAGAATCATCCCTCATCTCTAGACCTAGTCTTTCGGTTTTCTAATCCTAGCGACACTATTCCTAGTTGAACGATCAATCCCCCGGTACTTGTCATTATACTATACTACATCGATCAGGTACACTGCCTGGTGGGGGTTGTAAGCTTCTCGAGATCCCTCGAGAGGTAAAGCCTGGTGCAAGTCCCACGCATCAAGTTCTTGGCGCCGCAGCCCGAGGAATAGTTATTGTCTAGGTTAGAATCTCTTTTTATTAGGTCTACTTGCTAGATTCCTTTCTAGTAAGATTTTATTTTTATTTTTAGGTTCTCTTTAGTCTATCTTATTTTTGTGTTTTTGTTCGTAACTCTTCACCACCCGACATCATGGACGATGGGAACATCTTTGAACCCGTCATCCCACCACAACAAAACCCACCACTAGAACCTCTTAGGCCCCGAACCTTAGGAGAATATTCCCGACCTAGCCACCAAGGCTACCGAAACACCATTGAGCTCATCGGAGCCAATGTGACCCCCTTGCGATCCGACACCATCCGGTTGGTGCAAAGCGGATGTGCATTCCATGGACTTCGTTCCGAAGATCCTAATCAACATCTCGAGGACTTCCTTAAAATCGTAGATTCCATAGACCTAGATGTTGCAACTAGAGAGACAACCTGATTACGCCTATTCCAATTCTCTCTACGTGATCAAGCTAGTCAATGGCTTGAACGTTTACCCGCGGGATCCATCACCACATGGGATGATCTCACCACTCGTTTCCTTGCTCAATTTTTCCCACCGGGGAGAACTACCAAACTTAGAAATGACATCTTGATGTTCCAACAACGTCAAAATGAAACTCTTTATGAAGCATGGACTCGTTTCAAGGACTTACTCCAAAAAGTCCCTCATCATGGCATAGATCTTTGGCTCCAAGTCCAAATCTTCTATGACCATATCGATCTCTCCACAAGGCGAGCCATTGACCAATCTGCCGGTGGTAAGCTACGTGATCTAAGTGCGGAACAATCATGGGAACTCATAGAAGATCTTGCTCTCTATGACAACGAAAGTTGGAATGATCCCCGTGATTTGAACAAAACGGTCAAGGCAATATCTTTGCCTTCGAACAACTCTAGCACTCCCGACCGTAGGATCATGCAACTTGAGGACCAAGTCAAGTTTCTCATGAAATCTTACGAAGCTCCTAAGCCTTCAAGCCAAGTGAACAAAGTCACTTCTTCATGCGAATTATGTAGTGGTCCCCATGACACTCGTGATTGTGTGGAACTCCCCAGAACAGCTTTTGCGGACTACGCATCCTCGCGTACCGACGAAGCGGGAGATAAGTGGTACACTTTCAAACCCGAGCCAAACCCTTACGGTGATTCATACAACCCCTCTTGGAAAAATCACCCAAACCTTAGGTGGAAACAAAATCAAGCCAATTATTCCAATCCGCCTAATCGTTACCAACCAAACGGTCCACCCTCCAACCGTACTTTCAACAACAATCCTTCTAACAACTATGGTATTACCAACAATCTTGAAGGATTGATGTCTAAGTTTATGGCATCTCAAGAAGCTCGCATAGCTAGGTTTGAGACCGAATTCAACCAACAACAAACGGAGATGACCAACAAGATAGACAACTTGTTGAAAGCCCTCAATAACCAAGCGTTAACTACACCTAGGAAGGACACTAGGGACGCCAATAACGGAATCCGAATTAAGGACCCCTCATCATCCAAACATGTCCACTTTGTCAATGTTGTCACCATTAAGCCAATAGATAAGGAGATAGAAGAAAGTGACAAGGATGAAGTTGGACTAGAAACCGAGACTAGGGATGAAAGTAGGGAAGTTGAGGTTAATAGGGGAGAGGAATTAGAGGAGGTAGAGACTATAGAAAAGCACTTTGATAAGTTGCCCACCAAGGAAGAACGGGAATACCATAAGAATTTATTCGATAGTCCTGAGAGACCATATATCCTTGGCACACCCCTTATCAAAATGGGAGACCCCTCTAATATCAACATACCATGCAACATCGGGCATATGCATATATGGAAATCTTACATCGATCCTAGATCTCCTATAAACATCATGACTAGGACTTATTACAATTGGGTGATGAAGAAACAACTTGATTATAGGATGATGTCCAATAAGAATTTGATAAGTATTTTTGTAGGAAGAGTGAAGGGATTGCATGTGATTATAGGTAATTTCACTTATGAGATCGATTTTATGATAGTAGAAGACACTCGTCCAGTGATAGATGATTGCCTAAGCCAAATAATATTCGGAAAACCATTTGTTGAGGCCACTAGGATGAGTTATGATCCGACTTTAGGGATAGTTAGATTCAAGGAAGAGAATGATGAGATTGCCTACCAAATGCCTTACAAAATTGAGCAATACCGCCTTCTCTCTAATATAGAAAAAGAACACAAGCAAGCGGCTTATTATAGGAATGATGAGGATAGACGTAGAGGAGTAGAGTATGTGAAGAATAGGATGCTTGGTTTCTACAAAGAATGCTTGCAACTAGGTCCGGAGTACAAAACTGGTTTAGAAGACGACCTAGAGAGTGAAACCAACGATGAGGTCACGTAGTAACCCATGACCTTGAGTCTAGCTACAAGACTCGTAAATAAAGAAAAGCGCTTCTTGGGAGGCAACCCATGATTTTGTGTGAATTTTATTTTGTTTGTTTGTTATTTGCTTCCGTATGCATGCTTTATTTTTTTTTTGTTGGTAGATCATGCTTCTAAACTAAAAAGTGGAAATACTTTATTTTGTTGTTTTGCCTAGTCTTAACTTCACCTAATGGTATTTTTGCAAAAGATAAGTGTAAGGGGAAACCCCAAATATGTTTTTAAGAAACAAACCGATCATGATTCTCCACAATATTAAATGAACATGTATATTCGTATTTGTTAGAGTCAAATGTTTGTATCGAGTCATAATGAAGTTTTGCAGGATTTTCCAGGAAGTAGGACCAAGTTTTTCCAGAAATTTTCCGGAAACTTAATATAAGAATTTCTGCAGGTCACTTCTGACGGCATCATGAGTTTACTCTTGACGGCGTCACGTGTAAAAATTTGGAAATTTTACCAGTTTTGTTTTTCTAACGGAGTCTTAAAGTTTTTGTTGAATTATTAGTTTTATAATCTCCAGGAAATCTGCAAACATCATTCCACAAGCATTATATCTTATTTTGTTTTCTAGGATTTAGTAACTTATGTAGATTGCCGCCGATTTTATGCGAGGTTGCCTTGTCTGTTTTCTCAGGATTTACAGGTTATGTATGACAAGAAGATGATTTATATTCTGGAAGGGAAGCTTTGATTGTTCATTTTCTTGGAGGAAGATTTAACCTGGCCACCTTATTATCCATACCGAGCGAATCAGGGGAGTATTTGATTTCATTTGTTTTACTTATTTCACTTTTACATTCTTTACTTGAACATTGGGGACAATGTTCATCTTAAGTGTAAGGGGAGGGTAAAATGATGATACCTTACATGTACACTTTCACTTGAGTTTGTTTGTTTGATGGTAGATGTGTAATAAAACTATGAGAAATACTTGTTAGTGTAATTTTAGCGCCAAATTTAAAATTTTTTACAACATTTAGGAGTGAAACTTTAGCCTTAGCAAGCGTCTCATGGATAGGAGATTGTATGACTAGCACATAACCGTATCATTCAGAAAAATTTTCCACCCAAATATGTGAGGTTCGCCTTTAGATTCGATAGGAAAAGCATTTACTATTAGTGCTTATGAGTGTATCGGTAGCATTTATATTCTAGAACTTGCATTAGTGATGCATCCCGAGACCGCTAGTGAGACTACATTCGTGTATTAGGATTTACTACATGATAAGAGGCATTAGGATCACCCTTGTGTTAAACCCGTTGATTGAGTCCAAACGGTCAACCTAAATTGACCAGATGATGGTCAACCAGGTTAAACTGCCTAGAGTCAATGCTCCGCAGAAGTATAGTGTTTCCCCGGGTCGTTATATCCCGACAAGGTGTGATGGTTATAAAACAGTTTCGTGATCGGGTGAATTTGGACAGGAAAAGGGGTTTGAGATTGATTAAACTAAGGAATCTATAATGAAATAGCTTAAATAAGCTATATGAACAAGATTAGAAAGTTAGAAAAATCAGAAACGTTTAAAACCTAAAAACACGTACGTCTAATTTAAATTTACGTAGACGTACGAAATAAAATGTGAAAATTGAAATCTGAAAACCCCCAGGAGGTGAAAAAGACTTTTTTACAAACTTAAAGGTAAAAGAAAATTTTTAGAAAAAGAAAATAAATTTTTACACTATTTAATTATTTAATATTAATTAATTACTATTTAATACTTATTATTTATATTTAAAATACTTAAATACAATATAATATTAATTTAATACTAGAAAAATAAAAATAAAATTTCTAAAATTATAAAATAGCTAAAAACAAGTTTTAAAATTAAAAATATGTATTTATGTCTTTTTGTGATTTTTCTATTAATTAATTACTAATTAAATATTAATTACCTAATTAAACTATTTTAAATTATTAAAAATACTAAATGAACAGTAAAAATTCTAGAAGAATTCCTAAAATTATATTTTAATATACAAGAGCTAAGAAAAATATAAAAACTAGGTCTTACTTAATAAAAACTAATTATGCTATTTAAAACTTAATATTAATTAATTATTAATAAAACTAAGATTAATTCTAATAAATACTAAATGATAAAATAAAAATCTGAGAAAATTACTATAAATACTTTAATATAAGAGGAATTTAAGAAAAATATAAAATAGCTAAGTACTTAATAAAAATTTAAAAATGAAAATTAAAATTAAATTACATTAAATAGAAACTATCACTTAATATTAAATTGTTTTTTTTTTTTTTTTTTTTTTATTTTACAAACCTATTTTATAACTAAAAACTAACAACTTTTGTGAAAACAAGTTTTTTACAACTTAAAAATAAGCAAAGTAGAAGCTAAAAAGAGTGACAGTCGACTTTTGTTGACTGTGGGAGGAAATGAGCTCAAATGAGCTTAAGTGGGACCCACTCTTGATAATTCTGATCCAAATAACTTATTTGGACATGATTAAGCTGGAAAAATCACTAAGGGACCACAGAATAAACTATAAGCTAACAAAAAGCATTTTGATTTCTTGCTATTTGACTGAAACTGGGACAAACTTGTGGGGTGATTCTAAGTGGGTCCCAGGGATTCTCAGGTCAACCCAAGGGTCAACACCTGAAGTATGGTAGGAGGGGGGTGGAAAGAAGCCAAGTTGGTGGCTTGAGGACCACTGTGGTGGCTAGAAAGCCACCACCAAGTGGTGGTTTGGGACTGTGGTCTGCTGATGAAGGGGCAATGCTTGCCCTGCAAGTAACTTTGGAGGCTAGTGGGGCCCAATAGAAAAATCACAAAAATATAGGCTATGTGGAATTTCAAAGATGAGCTGAGACACTTTGAGTAGGAACAAGTTTCAAGGGTTAACTCCTAACATAAAAATCAAATTAAATCTGTGAACTTTTGGAAAAAACCTGAGAATGCATATTTGACTTTTGAGCAAAACTTAAGCTTTTGACTTTTATGGATTTTGATTGAATCTAAGCTACTGATATGGATATAATATGATAAAGTAAAGCTACTCTAGGCTAACTTAACAAATATTGAATTGAAATTATGGATTTCCACCTCAAAACTACCAACAGTTAACAATTAGGAAGGAATGATAGTGAATTTTGACTAATTGAAGTTAAACCTGCCAATTTTCTCAGTTACTAGCTTTATTACAACCCAAGTGACTAAAATAAACTACAAGTAACAAGTAAATCCACCTAATTCACCCTGAACCACCCAGAACCAAACACCCCTATAAAAACAGTTTATGAAGTTATATAAAGCAACAGTAGAATTTAATCCATGAAACTAAAAAATAAACTTATTTTAAGGTAAAATAAACACAAATAAACAAAAACAAGCACAAATCTACAACAGTAACTGATGCACACAAATTATGCAAGAAAATGGGAAATGATCTTACAAGAGGTCCAAGGTATGGAAGCTGATGAAACTAGGAACAAAACCACACCCTAATGCCCCCCTTGGGACTCTAAAACCATTCCAAAACCCATTCTGCAACTGCTTCATTACCAGAGACAACCATTTTTTTTATTTTTCTTGAATATTTTTCTTATATATATATATATATATATATATATATATATATATATATATATATATATATATATATATATATATATATATATATATATATATATATATATATATATATATATATATCTTTCCTGAGTTTTCTGATTTTTGAAACTGTAAAAGACTTATGATACACTTGAATAAGCTTCTGAGCACAATTTGACTATAAGTTAAAGTGGAGATTGTCAGTTAACAAAAATTGAGAACACTTAAGTAAAACTTGAATTATCTTAAAAACTGAACAAGACTTAAATTAGCTTTAAAGGAACTGAATTACATGAGAAAACTAAACTTACAACAACAAGATTACAAGGTAATTTTATTTTACAATTGGAAATTAAAATCTACAAGCTTAAACTAAGCTAAATCTATTACTACTCTAACTGCCTTTTTCTTCTGCTTTTTCTTGACTTTTATAGTCCATAGCATGTCCCATGTGCTTTCCCACATCTGTTTGTGGCCGTTGGATGACCCAAACCATTCCTGGCCTTTGATTTAAATTTGGCGGGAAAAGGCTCAATTGGCAGTTGGGGTTTGCTTGTGAGGTATTCAAGGATCATTAATTTGTATTTGGAAGTTAGTGTTTGTATTGGGAGCAAAGTATGGTGTGAGGTGAGCTGGAGGAGGGGGTTGAGTGTTGGGTGAGGGTAGCAGGTATCAAGTGGGGGGTTGAGGTGGAAGGAGGGAAAAGGGTGGTCAAAATAGGGCGTTGACTGGGGGAAGTAATAAAATGGACGGGGTGAGTTTTATTTGTGGGAGATGGGCTGGGGTAGGGTAATGGGCTGAGGGTGTTGGTGTGGGCTGGAGTGGATTAGGTGTTGTTGGGTAATAATATTTCAAGGGTTCGTTTGGTATTACCAAAAACATAGGGACCAATTTGAAATTTTACAAAACAAAGGGACTGAAATTGTAATTCCCCACAAGTAATACCAAGGACCAATTTGCCAATCACCAATATTTCAAAAACCATCTTTTGCCATTTTCATTTTTTTTAAAATTTCCCGGGGACCAAAAATGATATTTTTCAAAGTTAAGGGACCATTCTTGCCATTTTGTCAAAACTTTTATCCAAGGGCATTTCTTGCCAAGTTTCATTTTCCAAAGGACCCTGAATGATTTTTCTTTCAAAAATATCCCACCAGGGACCAATTCTGCCAATTTCCAAAACTCCAAGGACTAAACTTGTAATTTTCCAAAACTTTTGAGATTTTTCACCAAAGGACTAAATATGACAATTTATGGTTTCAAAAGGACCTTTGGTGATTTTTCTTTTAAAATATGTGCTCAGGGACTATTTTTGCCAATTTTTGAAAGTTGGGGGACTGAAACTGCCAATTTTGCAAACTTTGTACGTTTTTCATCTGTTTTTACTCATTTTGCATCTAAAACATATAAAACACAATTTTGAAATATTTTTGGTATTTTGATGCATTTCTGAGTGTTTTTGTATGTTTTGCAGTTCAGATTTGACCAAAAATGATGAGTGTTTGAGCACTCATCAATCCCCCACACTAAACTATTGCTAGTCTCTAGCAATAAACTGTTTTGAAAACTTGATGGATTTTAAACTCTTTACCAAAAGCCATCACTTCTGGAGTAGCCAGGTGTAAGAACTGTGGCACACCTGATAACCGTGTGATTTTGAGCAAACCACCAGCTGTCAACGGATTTGATTAGTCTTTACCAAAAGCCGTTTGCTTCTGGACTAGCCAGCTCTTGATGGAATAGTCAACATCTTGGTGAGCTGATTACCAATTATGGATTTTCCACTGCCTTTAGCACAAGCCATAATCTTGTGGGCTAGCCAACTCATTCGCTTTATGGGATATGGCGAGTTGAGGTACCATACAATTTTGGGCAAATTGCAAGCCGTAAACGGATTTGAGTTATCTTTACCAAGAGCCATTTGCTCATGGATTAGCCAATCCCTTTGTCGGTTAGACATGGCGGACTGATTACCACAAAAATTTTGAAGCACCAGTGAAATTTTTAAAATTTTTGAAATTTTGGCTAAAAACGGGGGTATAAGATAGTAAAATGTGATAAAATTCGCTAGAATAGCGAAATACCCCCCCCCCCCTCCCCACACACACACTTAGGATGAATATTGTCCTCAATATTCAAAATCCCAGCTATTATGCCGACATTTTGAACGTAAAAGGGCAACATTACAAGCTAAGCGTGGAAAACACCACTTTGTTTTTTCACGTCATTTGCAACCATAGCATGGGTGACTCCCCCACACTTAGGGTGAAAACCCTATAAGCATGCTACTGTTTTTGTTTACCGAGTCGCTAGCTTGACTCGACCCCGAATTCATTTGTCCTTGGGGAAGCATGATGTGGAAGAAACAATCTCAATCGGACTTTCATTCAAGATGTTTGGACAAACATTTGAAGCACGTAAAAGTTCCACACCGATGAGATAAGTATCCGGCTCAAGATAATGATACATGAAAATGCCGGGATCAAATATGGTGTCTTCATTCCCGAAGGAGTGAAGAAGAGAGGAAGGCACCTCGAGAGCAGGCTCATTAGCCTGAGTTTGGATTTCAAGGGCTAAGCTCAAAAACATCCCGGGAGGGTGGGTGGTAATTTGCAAATTCTCATGATTGAGTGCATCTCCCCCGGGCTATCATACTCCAGAGGAGTCATGATAAGGTGATCAATGATGGGCTCAGAAGGTATTTCATCAACGTCACTGATGTCTCCATAAGATAAAGAATTTTTATCAGTGGGTGAATCACTAAGCCCGATATTGAGATAGGAATTGAGTGATGGATCATCATTCAATAAACTTTCAAGGAACAGAATATCCTCCTCAGAATCAATATAGTTATCATCAACTTCATACGAAGTTGAACTATCTAGGGCAAGGAATGCTTCGACTTCTTCCATATCATCTTTGAAATCAAAGAGATCATCATCACCTCCCGATGGAAGTGGATTGGTGTGAGTGAGTTCATCGGCGAACTCCTCGAGAAGAAAGTCAACATTAGAGTGAGGAAAGGATGCATCAACATACTCAATGTCTCCATAAGATAAACAATCATCACTGGAATCAGAGACAATCTCAATTTGATCATTTGGATTATATGGGGGTGAAGGAATATCGCACACTAGATCAAAAGTTCCCTGTGACTCTCTCGGGATTGGGACAAGGATCTCAACACTAGACTTTATTAATTCGTCCGATTCCTTATTAGGAACAGTGCTAAGATGCTCATCCCCCATGTTTATAGAGTGAGTGTGAACTTCGGGTGTGATAACAACAGACTGAGGGAGGGGAGAGGAGCTAGCATTCATGGATTGTACGAGTTCCATTTGATCTTCTGCTAGTAATATCTCCGTCTCATTATTTTCTCCCTGATTTCCAATGGGAGGAATCACAAATGATGAATCTGACGAACCCTTATAAAATTGAAGGATATCAAGGGTGTCCTCATTATCACTATCATCATCACAGTCTAGAAGATCAGCTTGACGAAATTTGGCACGTGTTATAGCTGCTTGTTCTATGACAAGTAATTCTTCCATGCTTAATTCGTTTTTAGCCTCTCGTTCTTCAGCAAGTAATTCTGCCATAGATTTCTCACGAGAGTCTTGAAACGATGTAGTAACCAACTCCTCCTTAAGTTCTTTTAATAAATCAAGAGCCTTTAGTAAAAGGTCTTGCTCAGTATCATGAGGAGTTGTGTGAATCATATGGTGCTGTGGAGGTGGGTATGAAAACGAATAGTCGTAATTGCTAGAAGAAAGTGGATTCCTTGTTTGACAATCCGAGCTAGAGTGTGGACCTCCACAGTAATCACAACAGTGAAACTGATGTGGCTGTGGGTTGTATGTGTTTGAGTCATAATTGTTATCAGGAAACTGCTCATAGACAAGCGTGTTTCCCGATTGAAAATCAGAACTGTAATGTGAACCACCACAGTACTCACAACAGTAAAACTGTTGAGTCTCATGGTGTGGTAACTGATGGAATGAATCAGTCGTGTCATGGTAGGAATAGGGATTTTGGTTATAGACAGACCCGTTTCCCGACTCTACCATGCCACAGCTGGGGCAATTGCCACCATTATAAGAACTACCACACCACTGGCAAATCAGAAAGTGTGGATGAGACATAGAAAGAATCAAAAGGTTTGGGAGGGGTAGGGATGAAGAATCAAAGGCGTGAGAGGGTAAAGGTGAATATTTTTGGGTTTTTGGATAAACATTTTGTACAAATGAGAAAGAAAATGTTTTTTGTGTTTTTTTGTGTTCGTTGAAAACTGAGTTTAAAATGTTTTCGTGAATGGTTTTGTTTTAATATGAAAATAAGAGGATAATATGAACAAGGGTGGTAAATATACAATGGATGTATATCCACGTTCGCTAATACGCAAAACCGTTTAGAATGGCGCGCACACCTCCCCGGCAGCGGCGCCAAAATTTGATTGAGTCTAAACGGTCAACCTAAATTGACCAGATGATGGTCAACCAGGTTAAACTGCCTAGAGTCAATGCTCCGCAGAAGTATAGTGTTTCCCCGGGTCGTTATGTCCCGACGAGGTGTGATGGTTATAAAACAGTTTCGTGATCGGGTGAATTTGGACAGGAAAAGGGGTTTGAGATTGATTAAACTAAGGAATCTACAATGAAATAGCTTAAATAAGCTATATGAACAAGATTAGAAAGTTAGAAAAATCAGAAACGTTTAAAACCTAAAAACACGTACGTCTAATTTAAATTTACGTAGACGTACGAAATAAAATATGAAAATTGAAATCTGAAAACCCCCAGGAGATGAAAATGACTTTTTTACAAACTTAAAGGTAAAAGAAAATTTTTAGAAAAAGAAAATAAATTTTTACACTATTTAATTATTTAATATTAATTAATTACTATTTAATACTTATTATTAATATTTAAAATACTTAAATACAATATAATATTAATTTAATACTAGAAAAATAAAAATAAAATTTCTAAAATTATAAAATAGCTAAAAACAAGTTTTAAAATTAAAAATAAGTATTTATGTCTTTTTGTGATTTTTCTATTAATTAATTACTAATTAAATATTAATTACCTAATTAAACTATTTTAAATTATTAAAAATACTAAATGAACAGTAAAAATTCTAGAAAAATTCCTAAAATTATATTTTAATATATAAGAGCTAAGAAAAATATAAAAACTAGGTCTTACTTAATAAAAACTAATTATGCTATTTAAAACTTAATATTAATTAATTATTAATAAAACTAAGATTAATTCTAATAAATACTAAATGATAAAATAAAAATCTGAGAAAATTACTATAAATACTTTAATATAAAAGGAATTTAAGAAAAATATAAAATAGCTAAGTACTTAATAAAAATTTAAAAATGAAAATTAAAATTAAATTACATTAAATAGAAACTGTCACTTAATATTAAATTGTTTTTTCTTGATTTTTATTTTACAAACCTATTTTATAACTAAAAACTAACACCTTTTGTTAAAACAAGTTTTTTACAACTTAAAAATAAGCAAAGTAGAAGCTAAAAGGAGTGACAGTTGACTTTTGTTGACTGTGGGAGGAAATGAGCTCAAATGAGCTTAAGTGGGACCCACTCTTGATAATTCTGATCCAAATAACTTATTTGGACATGTTTAAGCTGGATAAATCACTAAGGGACCACAGAATAAGCTATAAGCTAACAAAAAGCATTTTGATTTCTTGCTATTTGACTGAAACTGGGACAAACTTATGGGGTGATTCTAAGTGGGTCCCAGGGATTCTCAGGTCAACCCAAGGGTCAACACCTGAAGTATGGTAGGAGGGGGGTGGAAAGAAACCAAGTTGGTGGCTTGAGGACCACTGTGGTGGCTAGAAAGCCACCACCAAGTGGTGGTTTGGGACTGTGGTCTGCTGATGCAGGGGCAATGCTTGCCCTGCAAGTAACTTTGGAGGCTAGTGGGGCCCAACAGAAAAATCACAAAAATATAGGCTATGTGGAATTTCAAAGATGAGCTGAGACACTTTGAGTAGGAACAAGTTTCAAGGGTTAACTCCTAGCATAAAAATCAAATTAAATCTGTGAACTTTTGGAAAAAACCTGAGAATGCATATTTGAGTTTTGAGTAAAACTTAAGCTTTTGACTTTTATGGATTTTGATTGAATCTAAGCTACTGATATGGATATAATATGATAAATTAAAGCTACTCTAGGCTAACTTAACAAATATTGAATTGAAATTATGGATTTCCACCTCAAAACTACCAACAGTTAACAAGTAGGAAGGAATGATAGTGAATTTTGACTAATTGAAGTTAAACCTGCCAATTTTCTCAGTTACTAGCTTTATTACAACCCAAGTGACTAAAATAAACTACAAGTAACAAGTAAATCCACCTAATTCACCCTGAACCACCCAGAACCAAACACCCCTATAAAAACATTTTATGAAGTTATATAAAGCAACACTAGAATTTAATCCATGAAACTAAAAAATAAACTTATTTTAAGGTAAAATAAACACAAATAAACAAAAACAAGCACAAATCTATAATAGTAACTGATGTACACAAATTATGCTACAAAATGGGAAATGATCTTACAAGAGGTCCAAGGTATGGAAGCTGATGAAACTAGGAACAAAAACACACCCTAATGCCCCCCTTGGGGCTCTAAAACCATTCCAAAACCCATTCTGCAACTGCTTCATTACCAGAGACAACCCTTTTTTTATTTTTCTTGAATATTTTTCTTATATATATATATATATATATATATATATATATATATATATATATATATATATATATTTATCTTTCCTGAGTTTTCTGATTTTTGAAACTATAAAAGACTTATGATACACTTGCATAAGCTTCTGAGCACAATTTGACTATAAGTTAAAGTGGAGATTGACAGTTAACAAAAATTGAGAACACTTAAGTAAAACTTGAATTATCTTAAAAACTGAACAAGACTTAAATTAGCTTTAAAGGAACTGAATTACATGAGAAAACTAAACTTACAACAACAAGATTACAAGGTAATTTTATTTTACAATTGGAAATTAAAATCTACAAGCTTAAAGTAAGCTAAATCTATTACTACTCTAACTGCCTTTTTCTTCTGCTTTTTCTTGACTTCTATAGTCCATAGCATGTCCCATGTGCTTTCCCACATCTGTTTGTGGCCGTTGGATGACCCAAACCATTCCTGGCCTTTGATTTAAATTTGGCGGGAAAAGGCTCAATTGGCAGTTGGGGTTTGCTTGTGAGGTATTCAAGGATCATTAATTTGTATTTGGAAGTAAGTGTTTGGTGAGGGTAGCAGGTATCAAGTGGGGGGTTGAGTGTTGGGTGAGGGTAGCAGGTATCAAGTGGGGGGTTGAGGTGGAAGGAGGGAAAAGGGTGGTCAAAATAGGGCGTTGACTGGGGGAAGTAGTAAAATGGATGGGGTGAGTTTTATTTATGGGAGATGGGCTGGGGTAGGGTAATGGGCTGAGGGTGTTGGTGTGGGCTGGAGTGGATTAGGTGTTGTTGGGTAATAATATTTCAAGGGTCCGTTTGGTATTACCATAAACATAGGGACCAATTTGAAATTTTACAAAACAAAGGGACTGAAATTGTAATTCCCCACAAGTAATACCAAGGACCAATTTGCCAATCACCAATATTTCAAAAACCATCTTTTGCCATTTTCATTTTTTTTAAAATTTCCCGGGGACCAAAAATGATATTTTTCAAAGTTAAGGGACCATTCTTGCCATTTTGTCAAAACTTTTATCCAAGGGCATTTCTTGCCAAGTTTCATTTTCCAAAGGACCCTGAATGATTTTTCTTTCAAAAATATCCCACCAGGGACCAATTCTGCCAATTTCCAAAACTCCAGGGACTAAACTTGTAATTTTCCAAAACTTTTGAGATTTTTCACCAAAGGACTAAATATGACAATTTATGATTTCAAAAGGACCTTTGGTGATTTTTCTTTTAAAATATGTGCTCAGGGACTATTTATGCCAATTTTTGAAAGTTGGGGGACTGAAACTGCCGATTTTGTAAACTTTGTACGTTTTCCATCTGTTTTTACTCATTTTGCATCTAAAACATATAAAACACAATTTTGAAATATTTTTGGTATTTTGATGCATTTCTGAGTGTTTTTGTATGTTTTGCAGTTCAGATTTGACCAAAAATGATGAGTGTTTGAGCACTCATCACCCGTATCATAATTACTTAACCATTTAAGTCATATTACTTGGCTAGTTAAGTCAATTAATTTTTCCCACGCCTAAGCGTTGTACTCATTTTTAGTACACGAAACCCCTAGTACACCCCTCCGAGCCTATCTTTTCGTTTCTAACTTTAAGCATTTTACTTAAAGGAAGAATTTGTTACACCCCACTTAAATGTACACCCAAATCGCCTTAGCCTTCCGTGTATGCACTTATCTTTAGTGCATTATTGTTATTTGTTAAACCCTAAGTTAATTATCTAATTGATTACATGGTTGCTAAGTCGAGTCATATCCTTGTACATATTGTTTTGGGACGATTGGGACAAATGGGTAAAGTACTTATTTATGGAGTAATGGGGGAAGAACATCATATATTACCCCCATATGTATGTTAATCTTAAAAGTACTCCAAGTGTTTTGATTTTCTTAATTCGAGTCATTAGATTAGTTTATTGTAAAGTATGTAAAGATTCAAGTGTAAGGGGAATGTTCATTCCCTATGATATATTATTTTTGATGGTAGGGTAAGAGTGTAGGCAAAAAACAAAAAAAAAAAAAAAAAAAAAAAAAAAAAAAAAAAAAAAAAAAATCGAAAAAACCAAAAAGAAAAAAAAAAAGAAAAAAAGAAAAGAAAAAAAATAGAAAAAGAAAAAGAGAAAAAACATACGGACTACCATCCCTTTTCATTCTATGTTTATTTTATGTTTTTGTTATTTTTCATTTATTAGCTTAAGTCGAGTCTAGTCTTGGCTTAGCAACGCCATATTGTACATGTAATTAACCAAGATTGTTAACTCGCCACCAGTAAAGACTGCCTATATCCAACAAAACCGTGTATTTCATATCCCTACACCTAACGTTACAACCCTTTAAAAGACCTCTTTGATAGTTTATCCTAGGTGCTTACGCCATGTGGTAGAGGTTTGATCCTTTCCCAAGCCTATGGTAATCTATTTTGCTATGACAGGTAGTGAGAGATATCTTCCGTTTCCATATTGTAATTTATACTTTATTACACCCAAGAGATGTGAGTATCTAAACACTATTTGTGAGGTGCTAGTGTATGACCTCCGTGTTTGTCTTTGGTCTTTAGTGGAACGATTATTTGTTGTAATTACTTTTATATTAGTGTTAAATGACCCCTAACTTGTATTTTGATTAGAATAAAAGCGCATTTGCTTGAGGACAAGCAAATCTCAAGTGTAAGGGTATATGATGAGGCGAAAAATGAACCACTTTTAGGGGGTCATTTAAGCCCGGAATTGAAATTATTTGATCAAATATTACCCTAAATTGTTCCTTTTGTGATTTTAGGTACTTTGGGAGAGAAATCTGGAAAAGGAAGCAATTCGGACGTTTTTGGAGCATAAAAGTGAAGAAAACGCCAAAGACTTAATTTTCCAAGCTGAGAACAGTGTATGACGGTGTCAAGAAGGAAATCCTGACGGCGTCAAGAGTAAAATCCATGACGACCCAGAAGAAACCTGAAGGCGTCACAACAAGAGCGTCAAGAGTTAAAGTCATGACGGCCTGCATAAGGTGTACACATGACGGCGTCAGACCCACATCTAGGCAGTCCGAGGAACTATTTGGCGGCGAGATGACGGCGTCAGACATTTGTTCTTGACGCCGTCACCTTCCAAACTCTATATATAGGTTTTTATTTTTCATTCATTAGAGAGGAACTTGTGTGGAGAAACCCTAGGGACGAACCTTGTACGTATTTTACAGCTTTTTCAAGTGTTTTCAGCCCTTGAATCCTTTCATGTGCTATTGAGATAAGTCTTCTCTTAATTCAATCAATATGTCTATGTGTTGGTTGTCTATATCTTGTGCTTGTCTTGATTTCAACATGCTAGGCTAGATCTATCTTGTGTTTGTTTAGATCTAATGAAATCTAGATGTTAATTATGTGTTGATTACTTGTTTATGGTTGTATTGGATGAATGATTTCAATGTTAGGCTTAAGAAAACTGGCAGATCTCCATTGTGTAACATGCTTGAACGTCTTAGGAAACATGAACCGATGTGTACTAGGTTTTATTGATTGTATTTAATGCATGAGTAAATTCTAATGATCCCATGTTAGGAGCTTCTTAGCCGGCTCGACATAAGAGTGAAGTAGGCACTCATAGGATTGGGGAAGTAAGTACGCCACCCCATGAATGGTATTAAGGAATACAATCCGTCATCCACGCAACTATAACAAGTAATTAACGTGTAAAAGATATCTAGGGAGTAGTGAAATCTAAGTAAACACATTTCTCCCACATATTGCTCACAACCTTAGTTTAAATTAGTTTATTTTCATTTTTAGTATTTTATTTTGATTGCATCTTAGTATTGGGTTAGTTGACTAGCAACTAATTCCGCCCAAATCCTTCAAACCCGAGATTTTACTTGCTTTCCTAAAAAATATAAAAATACAAAAAGAATCATCCCTCATCTCTAGACCTAGTCTTTCGGTTTTCTAATCCTAGCGACACTATTCCTAGCTGAACGATCAATCCCCCGGTACTTGTCATTATACTATTGATGAGGCGAAAAATGAATCACTTTTAGGGGGTCATTTAAACCCGGAATTGAATTTATTTGATCAAATATTGCCCTAAATCGTTCCTTTTGTGATTTTAGGTACTTTGTGAGTGAATTCTGGAAAAGGAAGCATTTTGGACGTTTTTGGAGCATAAAAGTGAAGAAAACGACAAAGTCTTAATTTTCCTTGCTGGAAACAGTACCTGACGGCGTCAAGGGCATTTTGGTGATGGCGTCAAGAGTAAAAGTGGTGATGGCCCAGAGAGAATGTGAAGGCGTCACCCAAGGCCGTCACGTGTTAACTTGTCAAAACTTGCGCGCGGAGTAGCTGATATTGTTTTGGTCATAACTTTTGCATACGAACTCGGATTTAGGTGATTCAAAAGCCCACACGAAGAGGACGAAGAGATCTACAATTTGGTGAAAAAATGGTCGTGACGGCGTCAAGAGAACGAGCTGATGCCGTCAAGCCTTGCCGACAGAAAACATGCCTATAAATATAACATCATAACTTCACTTTTTGTAAACCCTAAGGTCGATTTCTGGGTTTAGGTGGGTGTTTTTCCAGCAACTTAGAGGGTTTCAATCACTCCATAAACATCATGTATTGGTTTGATGATTCTATCTCAACTATGTCTTTCATTATTCTTGTTTGCTTTTCTTTGATTATGTTTTGCTAATTCACCTTGTGTCTACTTATGATTATGTGAAACTTGTATATAATTGATTAGATCTCATTGATTTCTTGTTGATGTTGTGTCTATCTTCATCAATGAGGGGCTTGTTGATGTGTGTGTCTATCTCCATCAATTAAGGCGTGACAACTTCAATAGATCTAGTTGGTTTAGTTTATAATTCTTATTTCCTATTGATTCTTGTTTTGATTGAATGAATTTATATGTTAGGCTTAAGAAAACTGGCAGATCTCCAAATGGTAACATGCTTGAACGTCTTAGGAAACATGAACCGATTGCACTAGGTCTTTATTGGTTGTATTTAATGCATGAGCCACTGTTTATAATCCCTATGGTTGTGCTGGGCATGGTATAGGAGGAGATAAGAGCTCATAGAATTGGGGAGTTATGTGCGATACCCCATGAATGGTATTAAGGAATATAACCCGTCGATTAAAACAAGGTTACAATTCAATAGGTAGGATTGGATAGCTAGCAAGGAGTAACATATCATGGGTAGACATGCTTCACTTATCTTGTAGAACCTTAGTTTATTTTCTTGTTTATTAGATTAATTAGTAGCTTTTGGGTTAGTTGATTAGCAACTAATTCCGCCCACTCCCCCAATACCCGAGATTTTTACTTGCTTTTAATAAAATATAAAAACATAAAAAGAATCATCCTTCACCTTTAGACCTAGTTAGAGTAATTTCAATCCTAACGACACTATTCAAAGTTGAACGATCAATCCCCCGGTACTTGTCACTATACTATACTACAACGATTAGGTACACTGCCTGGTAGGGGTTGTAAGCTTCTCAAGATCCCTTGAGAGGTAAAGCCTGGTGCAATTCCCACGCATCAACTATACTACATCGATCAGGTACACTGCCTGGTGGGGGTTGTAAGCTTCTCGAGATCCCTCGAGAGGTAAAGCCTGGTGCAATTCCCACGCATCAATGATGCTTTTATATGATATTCATATATTTGAAAGCTTGTGTATGTTGTTGTCATTTATTAGATCCATGCTTAGGATGATATATATAATACTTGCTCCCAAATGTTATCGTTTAAACATGGGTTGCATAAATTTTTTGTCTTGTCTCTTTCGTAACTTTGTCACACTATTTGTTCACTTCGTGTGCACTTATTATTTGTAGAAGTACTCTTGGTATGATAAACATTTAGAAATCGTTTTATCATACAAATTTATCTCATAGATTGTTATATGCTTAAGTGTCTAAGCTTAACAACAAAACAATTTCACAATGAAGTGTTTTAAATAATGTCATGCTATAGCTTAGTATAATTATTTGTTGCTATGTGTTAACTTTATGTCTAGTAGTCAAATGAGTTGTTTGTATTAGATGATGTCTTTAGATTTTTATCTTGGTGACATCTTTTGTCACTAAGAAATTTGTATTAATGGATTGAGAACTAATCACTTGCCATCTCACTCCATTCTAGCTTTTATATGCTCATCTCGTATAGTTTTATAGCTAATAGGATTGAGTCTTAGATATTTGAAATTTGTGTTTGGATATCTTTCAGTCAACCTCTTTCTAATTCGCATTAGTGCTTCCGCTTTCCAAAATTACCTCGATAACAATACTCTAATCCTTTCCACCTCCTTTGAGAAAACCACATGCCTCGTCATACGATCATCTCGCATTGATATAGAAGAGCTACATGACTTTAAGGATAAAGTTCTTTGTATGCTAACCAACATCCGCAAAAACATTACCAATCTCATCGTTTTCATTAACCTACAACCTCCTAAACACTTCATCATCATTATTTATACAATGCATTAGAATATATGTTGGATGTCCACCTATTGAGGAGGAGAGATATTCATTCACATATGTGTATTCTGTCAAATTGTATTTAAAGAACATCTACTCATGTATCTTACAACCTAAAATACCAACACATAGGTACACTCCATTTAGTTAAAGTCGGTTCACAAAACCACAAGTGCTTCAAGCCTTTGACTTTTTCTCTTTTAAATAGTTCAAGCCTCTTTCACCCCCAATATCTCATCAAGTGAAAAACACATCATATGTTTGACAAAGTTCTTCACTTCCACAACCAAAAAAAACCAAATGGAGTATAGGATTCTTCTCTCAAAACTAGGACTTCAAAACTTCATTGTCAAGAACACCATCATAGGATCTCATCCTCTTCTTCCTCGACACATATCATGCACGTCATTGTCAGCGCAAATGATATATTAATCAAAGCCATCATTCCCAACACTTTCTCAACACGTTAGTCTAACCAACACTCTCACATCATATGATGTCATTCTCATCCTCTTTTCATATGGAATTCTTGTTCCTAGGTGCTTATTGTCCTCACTTCCTTTCAATTCCATTCAAGCATGTATTATGGCAAGATACATCATCTTTGGTAGATGATAAAGTCATATTCGTTGTTTATCCCTCGAGTTGTGAATTTTAGGATTGCATGAGTCGATATGTTCTATCCTTATCTTTCTTTAGAACATTTGCTATACACACGAGCTTCTAATTCTTTAAATAGTTGTCTACGTATCACCACCACCTTCAATCATCACGTTCACTAAACATCACCACCATTGATTAGAAAAAACCTACTTTTATCAACCTTGAGTCATCTACCGATTTATCACCGCATGAATCCTTCTAGTAAACCAACACCAAATTCATTGCATTCATTATAACCATCATCATTTCTTTCACTAGTAAACAAACACCTACATTAGCACCACTTACTAGTAAACCATCACAAACATTAGCACCATCCTCTTTAAGCATTTCAACCTCATGTCTTCCTTCTAGGCTTTGCTTAGTAGGTTCCTATCATATTATATTCGCGTTTTTCTTATGATTGTATTTCTTTTGAGAAGAATACAACTCATGAGATTTTTGGTTTCATGGTTCTCTATTTTGAGTCGCTTATATCATTTATATATTTACATCTTACTTTTCCTTGAGATGAAATATGTTGCACTAACTCTTTCATTGTAGGTTCACCATTATATACGCTCGATCGTATATAGCATAATCATCTAAGGATGATGTTTGCTTCGAATATTTTCCATCTTTCATTATTGGTGCTTCTTGACGTAGGAGGAATATCCATCAAGCACTCATATTGCATCTTCTATACACGTTGTTGTAGAGGACATGCTTGTCTAAAGACAAAACTTCCACTATAATAACTTTTGTTTTGTAGGTTCATATTGACGCCCTAAAACGAGGGGAGCTTCCGTCAAGCATAGGAAAATTATTGTCTTATATCAAAGGGGAGCTACAATCTAGGGGAAGTATGCACGCATTCATCTTTATTCTCATTCTTTGACACACTTTTGTGTTTCGACAAAAGGAAAAGAGATAAGTCAACATAGTCCAACATGCATTTCATTCATCATGCATTTTTCGTATAATTTTTATGTTGCACAACACTAACCTTGATGTAGGTCAAGGAACTTAATTTGATCCATGGATCCGCTAACAACCTTAGGAAATTGGAGTTGAAGAATTAGCTTCACTAGGGATGATGGAAGCTCGCCATTTCGGGGAGAAATTAAGTTAACTCCAAGGACACACCCCTTTTTGTTTCGACAAAAGGGGGAGAAGAGTGTAAACGGAGAAGGAAATGTAGAAGGTGTTACGGATACAAGTAAGTAATACGGACACAAGTAACTTTTTACATTTTACTATCTATCATGTTTACATATTTTGTCATCATCAAAAAGGGGGAGATTGTTAGTGCAAATATTACGATATTTAATCTATACAGCTTCGTTTGTTTTGATTGATGACAAATGTATAACTTGATACATAACGTAAAATGTAAAAGTTACTTGTAATCATAGTTTGTCTCAACATACATTCAACACCTCTCAACGTCTCGAGTCGTCGTATGCTACAACACAGGTTCGTACATGGTTTTTATGTAGCATTATGATCAAACCCATTGACCAACCATTTAGAATGTTTAAAATACTTTTAGAGTCTTTAAGTATTTTAGGTGTCAAATATAATAAGTGCCACTTTAGGTGTTAAATGATAAAAATGTGATGACATTAGGAGTCAAACATTTTTAGTAACTCATTAACTTACTATAACAACATTACTTAGGTAATATATACATTTTACAAGTTTACTTTCATATATATTTCTTAATCTTAAAATAGAAATATATATATACATCACATCATGTGCATTTATGGAAAGGTTGAGTGTTTGACTTTCCATAAGACCTCTTACACATTTTGGAAGGATTCCAACTTTATTTATTGTGTGTTTGACTAGAAGTAACTTGATGTGACATTGTTAGATATGGAAAGTTATTGTAAATAGTAGTTTGTCTGTTCTGGCGGAACCTTCAGGCATAACGGACGGAACCCTCAAAAGGGTTCCGCCTAATCTGTGGGTCTGCTGAAGTCTTTGGCTATAAATAGTATCCCATGGTCGTCTCATTAGGTTGATGACTTTACACATAGATTCTCTCTATCATAAAACCCATATCTAGATCAGTAGCAAACAATGTAGAAACATACAGTAATCACCCATTCCATAATGATCATAATGCTTCTAACATTCATCTTTGTTGTAAGCATATCATACTTCATGATCCACCAAGAAGGTCACAAGATCTTGAAGTCATCATTCATTAAAGCATTCCAACATATGAAGATTCAAGGTCACTTGACATCTTCAATGGTTGAAGACTTCTTATTCAAGAAGTTCATGTAGATTAGGCATGCATATCCATTAAACTTTTATGTCATGGATCATCATTGTATCATAACAATATAGATTAGATGGTTTATGTGTTTGTGCCAAAAAACACAAGGTTTTTATGTTAGCCCACAAAACATAGCGGGAGTGGTTGTACCCTTGGTAAAGAACTCGACATCTAGCTTAGTGTCGGAAATATTGTATAAGCGACGATAGGAGTGGTTGTACCTTGTAAAAGAACTCGGTATCTAGCTTTGTACCGGATAAAGTGTAAGCGACGATTGTAAGGTTTTCTCCGCCGAGAAGGGAGGTTGTTGATCTAGTGAAGTAACTCTCGAGTTAGGTACTCGAGGAGTGGAGTAGGGCGGAGAGGAGATCCGTGACCGAACCACTATAAATCCTCGTGTTCGGTTTGCACTTTCCTTTTACTTATTGCTTTACTTTAATGTTTGCATTATGTGATTGTTTGTGTTGTGACTTGTTGATTGTACTTGTGTGATAACATGTTTTAAGTTATGTTAGTCATAAATTACAAGTAACATCTTTCATATTAGAACAAGCTAAAAATGGACATTTGATACAACAAGTTTAAAGTTTTTAAACGGTAAACTATTCAACCCCCTTCTAGTTTTCCATAGATTGGATGAAACAACAATGGTTTTGGTTGTTGTGACTCTTGTTGTGGTGGTTGATTGTGGTCAAAAGGCTCATTTTGGTCAAGCAATGGCCTTGGTTTTTCATTTGTCAAAGGTGGTGGATTTGTTGATCTTGGTGGAAGATCATCGAGATCTTGTACAAAAGAATGTGGTGATGTTGGAGGAGACCCAAATAACTCCATTGGTTCAAGTTTAGGTAGTGTTGGTGGTGATGGAGTTTTGGATGTTTGGATTGGTGCACTTGGTGGAGTTGGGTCAATGGGTGATTTTGTTGGTGGTGGAGTAGTGAAGTCATTGGGTCCCTTGGGTGATAGAGTTGGAGATGCAAGGTTTAAAAAATGTTCATTTTAAATGGGTGAGGAAAATTCATCCGAAGATGAAGAACTTAGGTTGATTGTGTGGTGTGAATAAATTGGTTTCACACTTATGCGGGCGGTTCTCCGAATGGGTCGAGATGGTTGAGAGGTGATTGTTGACTTTGTCATTGTCAAAGTTGTGGTTTAGAAGCTTAAGAGAAGGAATTATGATGGTGATGGTGTGATTTGAAGTGTTCTAAGATGGTTAAATTTATAGGGTGGAGGAGATGTTGGAAAGGGTGTTTGGATTTGATGTTCAACCAAACAAATATTGAGAATTCTAATGATTTGGGTGAGTTATGAATTTTGTCAAATCAATTGGAAGTCAATCCAATGAAGGTGATGGAGTAAGAAGACAAAGATTTACACTAAATGCTTAGTGGTCTTGTTAAATTGGTTGAGAGAATATGTTCCGCGGGTTGGAAGGATCATTTGGGAGGGTTCCTTCCCTTATGGATGAAGGTTCCTTGAGTTTGTTATGGCAAATTTTGATTTTTGGCGGGAAATGGCTTCCTATTTGTTTTAGAAGCTAAGAATGATCCTAGTAATCTGAACAACTAATGTGGAATAGATTTCTATCTAAAAAGGATGGTTTGGTGTTGTGTGGAAGTTGGAATTTTGAAAACGGAAACAAAAAATTTGCATGCAACTGGCGGAACCCTACGATATCATGGGCGGAAGCCTTCTAAGGGTTCCGTCCGTTCCGTTGGGCCAAATCTGGGTTACCCAAAAAATTTTACTGGCGGAACCCTGTTAAAGGTTCCGCCGGTTCTGCCAGAACAAAAAAGCATACAGTCCACCGTTTTGACCGTTGAGACGATTTTCAAATGTTCCGAAAATTCTTAAAAATGAAAATTTATAACATATCTGATTAGGAAATGCAAAAAATAGACATGTAAACGCGCATACCATTGGACTTTGACCGGGGGCTAGCGAATTTCACTATACTTAGTGAAATTTTTCATATTCTTGAAAATTTGACAACATGCCAAATGTTGTCGTCCTGCATCATTGTTAGTTCATACAAGTTCCAAATAGTACCAAATATCCTACCAACACATAACACATATTGTTTAAATGACCAAATTGTTCAAATAACACCTAGTGCCAAACACTCCTTCCCACACGCTCTCATTGACGATCCACCTTCTTTTTGAGCTTTCCAAGGAACCTCCCAAGACATTTGAACATCCCCTTCGTTTGCTTGAACTCCGCCGACTCATTAGGAATCGTTGGAAGTTGTGAAAGGTATTCTAGAGGTGGAAGCCTAGAGTTGGGTAAGCTCTCATCTTCACTCATTGAAGATGATGATGAGGAAGTAGGAGGATGAGGGCGTTTCCCTTGGATTTTGTAAACTCTCTTATCACTAAGTGGGACAAATGTGTGTGGGATGAGAGAGTAGTCTAGGCGAAGACCTCTAGGAGTTGGAGGAATAGGAGCAATGTGCCTATAGAGACGGGTCAAGAGCATTCCATAAGGCATAGCCGTTGTGCCTTGCAAGGGAATGTCGGCCATTCTCTTGGCCATGTAGTAGGAAAGGTTGAAGGGTTTCCTAACGGACAAGGAGTAGAGCATGTAGCAAAGGCAAACATTGATATGATCCCGGTTTCCTATGGTGCTAATGACATTGGCTCTAAGGAGTTCTTCCCATTTCTTGAATTGGGGCTTGAGTTCATTGAGTTCCATACCATATGGATCCTTGTTGACCACATTTCTGGAACGGGTTCTCCTAGTGGTGGTGGTCCTAATGAAGAGGTGGTCACGAAGTTCATCCTTGGACACAAGAGGGGTATCATAGGGATGGATGCGGTCAATGAGTGTGTCAAGAGTTGAGAGGGTATGCTTGTCGGAGTAGATGCAAGTACCACGGTTTGGGACACCTAGGATTTGAGCAAATTCATTGAGAGTGAAGGAGTATTGATGACCACTAGCCATGAAATTAATAGACATGCGACCATACTCATCCGTGGAGAGAGTGACGGATGCATAGAATTCTAAAATAAACCTAGGACAAATAGGCTCATCAATTTCTAAGAGACAATCAAAGTTGATGTTTACAAGTTCCGCGGGTAGGTTTGTACCGGCTAGGAAGGATAGGTCAATGGTTCTACCCTCATGGACATATCGTTTTTCTAAGGCTTTGAAAATGTTGATTTGAGCTTCGTTAAGGCCTTTGGTTTTGTGGTGTTTGGGTAGGTACTTAATGGTGTCCTTGTGGTCGTAATGAGTCACGGGAGGCATGATGATTCCTAGAAATAAAATTTCACATTTTAGTCTTAAGTTAGCGACTATAATAATGTGGATGTTCTAGTGTGTGCCTATATGAAAACAATGTGGAGGTGCGGTTATCTTGACTCATTTTGATGCTTAAAACGTTTTATAATGCAAGTTTTGTTATAAAACAAAAGATAACCCAAACGCTCCTAGTTCAATGTAGCTTCGTTTGAATATACCCAAAAATACATATTAGTTATGTATTCCCTTTAGCATTCAAGAGACATTATGCAAGTGATGTTTTAAACATAACGTTTTTATTTTGTATTCACAATGCGAGACGAAAAAATATTTGTCCTATTTGTGAGAAATTTTTGCAAAAATTTGACATGGGGTGTTTTAGCAAACATGTTTATAACTAGTAAGAATGCAATTCCTAACTATGGGGAACATGATTAGTTTTGTTAAACACCTAATTTCATGCATGAGTTTCTCAAGTTAATGCATAACCCCAAGTTTTTTTTGTGCAAAAATAGAATTCCTAGACTCGGATCAGGAGTGAAATCATGTTTAGAATACTTACAATGATGATTGATGAGCAATGTGAATGAAGAAAAGACCAAAAATTCGTAGGTGTGGATGAATGGTGAAGTGAATAGTAGCAGTTTGGAAGTGGTGGTATGAGATAATGGGTGTTTGGTTTAATATAAACTAAGAAAAAAAGTTCTGCAGGTCGGCGGATACGGCGGAACCAAAAAGAGGGTTCCGCCCGTTTTGTCGCAGGGTTCCGCCGACTCTGCTGAGAAAAAAATTTATTTATTTGTTTTGATTTTTGTTATTTTTGTCTAATGTTTAGAACTACAATGTAGGTTCCATGAGTCCTAAGCCTAGCCTAAGAAGGTTAAAAGGTTCTCATTTAAGAGGTTTTGTGAGAATGTCGGCTATGTTGTCTTCGGAAGAAACTTTCTCGATTGAGATGTTTCCTTTTTGGATGTTGTCACGAAGAAAGTGATGACGGATTTCGATATGTTTAGTTCGGGAATGTTGGACGGGATTTTTACTAAGATCTATGGCTCCTTTGTTGTCGCAAAGAATGGAGATGTCGTTTAGTTGAATTCTGTAGTCGACAAGAGCTTGCTTCATCAAAAGAGCTTGTTAACATGCCTTTCCGGCCGAAACGTATTCGGCTTCCGTTGTTGAGATAGCGAGAGCCGTTTGCTTCTTAGAGAACCATGAGGTGAGACAATGTCCAACAAAAGTACAAGTACCACTTGTGCTTTTTCTATCAACATAGTCACCGGCATGATCCGAGTCGGCATACATTATGGTGTCCATTCCCGTTCCTTTGGGATACCATAAACCTAAATGTGTAATGCCCTTAATATATCTAAAAATCCTTTTAACGGCTTCAAGATGAGTTGTCTTAGGATCTTCTTGAAAACGAGCACATAGACAAACACTAAACATAATGTCGGGTCTACTAGCCGTTAGGTAAAGTAGACTTCCAATCATACCTCTATATTTAGTGCTATCTACGGATTCACTTTCCTCATCATTGGTGAGTTTTATTTCCGTGGACATGGGCGTTTTGATTGGTTTCGAATCTTCTAGACCAAATTTCTTAAGCATGTCCTTAATGTATTTGGATTGGTTAAAGAAGATACCATCTTCTAGTTGTTTGATTTGGAGTCCTAGGAAAAAATTGAGTTCTCCCATCATACTCATTTCAAACTCGTCATGCATGATTTTTGAGAAATCAACGCATAATTCTTGACAAGTTGATCCGAATATAATGTCATCAACATAAATTTGGACTATGATAATATGTGAACCTTTCTTCTTAGTGAAGAGAGTATTATCAACTAAGCCCATGGTATACTTATGGTCAACTAGGAAGGTTTTAAGTCGATCATACAATGCTTTTGGAGCTTGCTTAAGTCCGTATAAAGCCTTTTTAAGTTTGTAAACGTGATTTGGTTTTTCAAAATCGGTGAAGCCCGGTGGTTGAGAAACATATACTTCTTCATTTATAAACCCCGTTTAGGAATTCACTTTTGACGTCCATTTGAAAGAGTTTAAAATTGTGTGCGCATGCATATGCAAGTAAAATTCTAATAGACTCGAGCCGAGCTACCGGAGCAAACGTTTCATCGTAGTCTATGCCTTCTTGTTGATTATAACCTTGTGCTACTAGCCTAGCTTTGTTTCTAGACACTACACCATTTTCATCCATTTTATTACGAAAGACCCATTTTGTTCCAATTATTGTTTGACTCTTTGGTTGAGGAACTAATGTCCAAACATCACTCCTAACAAATTGGTTTAATTCTTCTTGCATGGCTATTACCCATGACTCATCTTTTATTGCTTCATTTATATTTTTTGGTTCAATGGTTGACACGAAACAAAAGAAGTTGCTTTCATTTTGAACTTTTGATCTTAGTGTTCTTTTGTTAATGTTTCCTATGACACCATTAGATTGAGGGGTTCGTGGAGCCGAAAAATTATGAGTTATTCCATTTTTATCACAAAAGTCTCCAAATTGAAATTCATTATCAAATTCACGACCATGATCCGTTCTAATAGACACAATGCAAGTTCCTACTTGATTTTGAATTTTCTTACTTAGAATTTCAAATTGATCAAAAGCTTCGTTTTTACTTTTCAAAAATTTTGTCCAAGTATATCTTGAATAATCATCTACTATTACCAAAGTATAGAAGTTACCTCCATAACTTTGTATAGCGGATGGACCGAACAAATCCATATGCAAAAGTTCTAGACACCTAGATGTAGAAACCAAGTTTTTAGCCTTATGGCTACTATGGACTTGTTTACCAACTTTGCAAGCGTCACAAAAGTGTTGGTCATATTTCAACTTAGGTAGGTTTCGAACTAGGTCTTTGGAGGAGAGGTTTTGTATAAGTCTCATGTTAGCGTGTCCTAAACGTCTATGCCATAAAGTTAAAGATTCATCTAATGAAGTAAGACAAAGTTTGTCTCTAGATGTTTGATCCATCTTCATGACATACATGTTGTTCTTAAGAACACCTTTGGCTATGGTTATGCCATCTTTAAGTATTTTACTTCCATTTTCACTAAAAAGGCCGTTATACTTATTACGGCAAAGTTGACTAATACTAAGGAGATTAAAACCTAAGTTATCAACATGAGCTACATCATCTATAAAAAGAGAGTCATGAGAGATTGTACCTTTTCCGATGATTTTGCTCTTAGCTTTACTACCAAACGTAACATTACCTCCATCACATTTGTGATATGTTGGGAAGAGGCTTTTGTTACCCGTCATGTGCCTTGAACAGCCGCTATCTTTAATCCATTCATCCGGTTCCAAACATACTTTGAGGCACACCTATTTTATGAAAAACATTCAAGCATTTGGTCCCCAATTTCTCATGGGTCCATTTTGGTTAAACATACCATTAACTTGATCCAAGTATGAAAATAGAACATAAGGGTTCCATGACATGTAATTTGGAGTTTGGTAATGTCCAGGAGTGTTTTGGTTCCAAACATGTTGGTAGTTTGGTCGTGTGTTGTAGTTACTCTTTGGAAAGGGGCGTTTGGGAATAGGAGTCTTAGGTATCGGTTGAGTAGTTTTAGTTCTAAATTCGTATTTACTAAGTCCTACACCAGTTTTAACAGCAGGTTTTGTTTCATTTTTATATGTGACTTTAACAAATTTTGAACGATCCAACGTGGAAGCCTGTCATTGCTGCTGCAGACCCGGCGGAACCTTTGGGTTCAACGGGCGGAACCCTATTTTGGGTTCCGTCTGTTCCGCGGGCTGCTGTAGCAGTTTTGTTAGTTTCTTGTGCTTTCTTTTCTTGTTTCGTTTGACTCTTTGAAGTTTCTAGTTTCATGAAACCTAGTCCTGTTTTATCGAATGGTGACTTTTGAAGTTTGATAATTTCATCCGCACAAGAAATACTTTTATCGAACTTCTTAAACTTTGTGGTTTGTTTTATTAGATTATCTTGAGTAATTCTAAGTTTCTCAATTTTGAGTTTAAGCTCTTCACATGATTTACACGATGTGTCAATATCTTTACTCTTTTCTAATCTCTTAGCTTTTTCTTTTAACTCATAAACTTCATTTTCTAAAAACTCCTTTTTAGTTTTCAAAAATTTATTTTTGTTTATGATTTTTAAGCTTAGTTCACAAAGTTTGTTATATTCTTTTTGTAAGGTGTCATCATCAATAGAAGAATAAGATGAGTCGGAGAGTACCTCATTTGAGTCATGAGCCATGATAGCAATTTCATCATTCTTTGGCTCATCGTCATCTTCTTCATATTCACTCCAAGCACCACTTACAAAAGCTTGTTGAGACTTGCTTTTGGGTGGTTTTGGACATTCTCCTATGAGATGACTTGTGTCTCCACACCTAAAGCATTTCCTTTCAACCTTTCCTTTCTTATCATCACGTTCTTTTCGGAAGGTTTTCTTGTCATCTTTAGGTTGCCTTACAAACTTCCCTCTTCTACGAAAGAACTTCTTGAAGTCTCTAACGGCCATGGCATATTCTTCATCATCACTATCCGAACTAGATTCTTCATCATCACTTGATTGGACTCTAGCTTTCAAGGCAATGGACTTAACCTTTTCTTTCTTGTCTTTAACTATTTCTGAATCTTTTTCCATTACCATTTCATGAACTTTGAGGTTTCCAATTAGCTCGTCAAGTGACATGCTTGAAAGATCCTTGGATTCTTCAATTGCCGTCACTTTTGCTCTCCACTTCGGATGGAGTGCTCTAAGGAATTTCCTGACAAAATTCTTCCTACAAAAAGATTCATCAAGTGCTTTAAGTGAAGTAATAATAGTGTTAAACCTAGCAAATGCACTATCAATAATCTCATCTTCGGGAATAACAAATTGTTCATATTGTTGAACAAGAAGATCAATTTTGTTATCCTTAACTTGTGAGTTTCCTTGATGAGTGACTATTAAAGATTGCCAAATTTCTTTGGCGGTTTTACACATAAAGACTCTTTCATATTCTTTCTTAGGCAAAGCATTGTAAAGCATCATTTTAGTTTCATTATTTTTAGCAATCAATTTCTTTTGATCTTCATCTTTACTATTCGTAGCTACATTATCACCATCAATGATTATATACCATAAATCTATATCTTTAGATTTCACGTAAGTTTCAAATCGGTTTTTCCAATATATAAAATCATTTGCTTTAAAAGGTGGTCTTTGCATAGATTGCCCTTCTTTATAATTTTCAAAATCCATGAATCGTTTCAAGTTTTAAAACACAATATATTTTAAATGCTTGAGTAACGTAGCTCTTGATTCCAATTGTGGAAAACTAGAAGGGGGGTTGAATAGTTTTACCGGTTTTTCGTTTAATTATCTTTTGAAACTTTCCGTTTAATCAAAGATATAAATTCAAAGACAATATATAATATGCAAGTATAAAGAAAGAAACGATCAAACAACAACACGAGTATTTATCGTGGTTTGGCTACAAGGACTCTTTTTCCTTGCCCTACGTCCACGCCCCGAGTATCCAACTCGAGAGTTTCTTTCACTAGTCAACAAGCTCCTTTCACCGGCGGAGAAAACCTTACACGTCGCTTACACGATTACCGACACTAAGCTAGATGTCGAGTTCTTTTACAAGGGTACAACCACTCCCGTTAATTCTTTTACAAGGGTACAAAAACTCCCGTCACACTATGTATTTTAATTTCTAAAATACTAACCGATCACAACTTGAATATACACAATCAAATGAAGTATAAACTACACGAAGTCTATATAATGTTAAGCTAACAAGTCTTGCAACATTGTGTTGAGTACTTGTAACTTTTATATGAACTTGTGAACTTCTTTGCTACAAGAGAACTTCACACAAATGACAATATTAATAGGTTAGATGAATGATGTATGTGTAAAATATAATGAGAAGTGATAAAAGAAAAATCTAAGAAATGGCTTGGTATTTATAGCAAGACTTTCAGCAGCTCTGGCGGATACGGCGGAACCCTCAGATGGGTTCCGCCCGTGTACCTCCAAGGTTCCGCCAGGTCTGAAAGTAAGTTTTGCAATAAATCATTCCAAACCAACCAAAGTCACATCAACTTATTTCTAGTCAAACACATACTTGTGTAAGAAGACTTATGGTGAGTCAAACACACAATCTTTCCTTAAATGCATATTGATGTGTTTGACACAAACTTACCATAAATGGGATGTGACATTTCTATTCTAAGAAATATAAAAATGTTGTGTTTTATATGAAATGTAAATGTAGCAAATGTCTAATTATGTAAGTCTTTAAACTCAAATTATGTTTTACTAAAAACTAAAGTTTACACTTGGTCGTTAACAAAACTTAGCAAAGATCGTAAAATATAAATAACGTTTTTAGGCGATATTTGTATTAACACTTATCTCCTCCAAACACTTCAATCCAAGATGTATTAAATGCTCCTTATCCCCTGCACAAGTTATCAGACCATTTGCACTCCAATTTTCCCGCCAAAATGTAATCAAGGGCTGTTATCATCAACAAGCAATCCAATGGCTCAAATTAATTGTGGGAAAGCATAAGGAAGCTCAGAAACCCTAATTTCACTCGTATAATTAGAGGATTGTAGCCAATGTATAAGGCAGTTTTTAAGTAATTTTTAGGTGTCGAATTAATGTAATTTATTTTTCTAAGTATTAATTTTAGCTTTCAAATTGTAATCTCAGTATTGTTAGTGTAATCTCAAGTTTCTTTAATCAAAGTTTCAAGTTTCATAGTTTCAATTCGAATTTTCCAAATTTCCTCAATTTTTCATTATAGCTCAATAGTTGTGTTACTGTTCCATAAGCTCAACCTTAGTTCATTATTAAGTTTTTAGAAGCTAAATTAGTTTCAAAACTTGTTTTCAACATAAATCTCAAATATGTATATATATATATATATATATATATATATATATATATATATATATATATATATATATATATATATATATATATATATATATATATATATATATATAGGGGCGCGTTCTATGCAGTACCAATATTATATGCAGTACTTTACAGTACTCATTTAGACCAATAGGAATTTAGTATTAATAAACATTTTTATTTAATTGAAAAGGGTATAATAGTCAAACACATTTTTAGTTTCTTTTTGAAATTTTTTTTATTAAAAAACGTTTTTCTATGCCCCTAATTTTCGGAATTATTTTTTTTCAGATTTTTTTTTTTTTTTTTTTTTTTTTTTTTTTTTTGTATTCATGTATTTCAAAAAATAAAATAAAAATAGTATTATATAATTTTTTGAAGGACACATGTTTCTAAATAACCAGATGTGCACGTATGTTTTTCTAATTAAAGAATGTAATTTTACATGTATTTATAGTGTACAATTTTATTAACTTAATGTGTTTTGATGTTAATTGCGCATACATTTATGGCGTACATTCTTTAAACTTCAAATTTTAAAACAAAAAACATAAGCGTTATACACATGACATCTAAATATAAAACAAACCAAGAATCTAAATATCATACGCAAAAATTTGATATTAAATAAAATACACTTGAAAAACAAAAGTATCATCAAATTCGTTATAACATGCGTGCTCGTCTTCCAAAAACATAAATGCACGCCTTTCGCGAACATATGTGCACGACACCAAAAAACACAAGTGCATTCGTTGATCATCTTCATCTCACACCATCTTTCCTATGTTCAAGCCATGCGCACTGAAATAAATATATACAAAAAAAAGGAACTAGTTATATCAAATTAGGTCATGTTAAATTAATTGTGAAACTAGTTGATAAAATAAAACTAAAACTAAAACATACATGTCACAAACTATAATTCGTGACCCATGACGACTAAACGAATCTATAATGACAACAAATATAGCGTAACACATATGCAAAATCCTTACTTATATGAAATTATGCTCAAAAAATAAAAATAAACATAACTCCATAACATACATGCACGATCATTGTCTATATAATTATGTCAATTTTTTAAATGACATCTACATAACATATATGCACAATCCTTGTTTAAGTTATCATAAAGTGTCGCATAACACATATGCACAATGGAGACTATTAACACTAATGTAACAAAAAAGAACATAACACATATGCACAATGGAGATTATTAGCTTCGTACATGTGTGAACCTCATCATTCATATATTTGTTTTGTTATAATGATTTCATTGTAGTTAATAAACAAAGGTACAATAGTTTTGCCTAGCAGATCCACACAATAACAGCAAAGAAGTTTCGATTTTCATTTTCAGCATTTCAGTTAAGCATAAATAGCTTAGAATTATTAAAAAATTATCAAAGTGAAACCAAGTATTAGAGAGACAAATACAGAAGAAAAAATATACATCATCAAAATGGATAATCCAACACAATACGAGAGCATAAAAGTTCCTCAACTAAACTGCATAAAATCCATATTGTTTTGTTAATTCTTTCCAAATGTGACCCTCATCATTCTATATAAAATTTCAATACAAAAGTTGTTGATAACAACTTACATCGATACCATCAAGCCTTTTCCATCATCTTAATCAATTTTGTTTTCGGTCAACCCGCCGTCGACATAAACACTGAAAGCCGTCATCATCCTAGTCGCCGCACCAGTCGCCATCCTCCTCTAACCGTCGCTGTTGCTGTCCTCCCCCTCCATTCGTCGCCGCCGCCGTCCCTTTCCTCCAGCCGCAACCGCCTTGGTTCTCCTCTACTACACAACATTCGACACAAACAATTATCTATGCGTCGGTGTCGTCCTCCTCTAGCACAACCACCACACCCATTTTTTGATCTGAAATTGACTGGGAATTTGACTGTAGATTGATATATGAAAATGAGATGAAGTTTATGGAGGTTTTTTTCCCGAAAATTAGTTCTAGAGAGGGAGAGGAGAGGTTGCAGTTTTTTTGTTTGTGGTTTCTAGGTTTTTAGCATATTTTTAGGATAAATACAAAATACCTATAATGTCCTTTTACCTTTTTATTTAATTGAAAAAGAAAGCCTTTATCTTTTGTTTAATTGCAATTTTGGCACTTTTAATCTTATCCTTTGATTAACTCATCCAATGGCTCAGATTTAATTTTAATGGTACTGTAAAGTACTGTATCTAATATTGGTACTACATAGAATACAACACTATATATATATATATATATATATATATATATATATATATATATATATATATATATATATATATATATATATATATATATATATATATATATATATATATATATATATATAACTGGAGGCGTTTGACTATTTTTTGCCACATAATCATGGTCAATGCCCAGTCATCAAGTTTTGAGTGCCATGTCATCAGTAATGTAAGCCATGTCATCACATTTAAATTGTAATTTTCGTGTATGTTATTTTTCACCAAAAAACATGTATATGGATTCGAACTCATGACCATTCATGTATTATGTGGTATCTTAACCATTGAACCACCACATTTTTTTGATTAGATTCTGTAACTCAAAGTGTATATAGGATGAGAAGTAATTATCTCTTTTAAAGCACAGAATTTAAATTTAGAAGTTATCCATCACATCAAATACCTATTTAGAGTTTTAACCTTAATCAAAGTATAAACACACGTTAAAAAAACACAGTTTTCTTAATATACTTTTTTCACAAAACCCTAATATGATTTTTGTGCTAATATATTTCCTACCTGTTTATTAAATATGAGGTGTTTGTTATTCCTATATCAGTTTACGAAATCCTATGATTATAAGTTTGGTTGTGTTTTATTATGATGTGTGTTCATTTGTTTTGTAGGTTCACAGGTTTTATGATAGGGCTACATACACTGAGATCAAGATGTATATCAATCATTAGGGTTTTGGTATGTGCCACTCTCAAGATGTATATACGGTTACTTTTAAAAAGCTAATTTTCTTTATGCTTAACGAGCCCCCTTCTCCAGGTTCTGTTGATATATTATAGAAGCTAATATTGAATATACTTTGCAAGGTTTGTTGCAATTGCAGCTATTAATATTTTAGTATGCATTAGCTACATTACTAATTGTAATCTAATCACTCTCATTCCTTATTTTTTCAGTCTCAGAAACCAAATATCAACTTCACGCGAAGTAACTTTTACACGACTTATGCGCATCCATCCGCCCACGTCAATACACCGTCCGGTTCAGATGATGAGATAATATGCAACATAAAAAAAATTGTATTTAGTTTTCGTGTTTTATATAATTTTTTTGTGCTAATATGTTTGGTACGTGCCTTTTTTTCAATTAACTTTTGTTTTTGCAGGTTGAGTGCTCACAGATGGCTATCATGGCCAAAGAGATTGTTAAAGCAAATGGCTTGGTAAGTGTTATTGGGAGTAAAAATAAGTATTATTATAAGGGATACATGGTCACTTATAAGATTAATTAGGTTGAATGCAAGAGTATTATCTGATTATCTGATTTTCAAATAACCAGGATTTACCAAACACTGGGAGGTATAATGCATTAATGGTAACCAAGTAAGCCCGTTTTTAATTAGTTTCCAGCTTATTGTGTTGTCAGAATGTAACAAATCATTTCAATGTTTGTATGGAGCATGCTTACTGCATTTTAAAGGCTTGGTACATGTGTTATTAAAAGTAAGAAAGGTCTTGCTGAAACAATATAAGCTGTTTCATATAAGCTTACCCTAAAAACCCCTTAAACAAATGAATATCTGATTATCATGACTTTAAACATCAAAAAACCAAACACCCCCTTAATCAACTGAGTTTCGGATAATCATAACTGTAAACATTAGAACCCAAACACCCCCTTAAACAGGGGTGTTTAGGGCTGTTTTTGTTTGTTTCTTTGTTTGTTTGCAGCAGTCAGATACCCGGAAAAGGAAGTTCTACACGAAAAATAATGAGGAAAAAATGAAGGTTGCATCATAGGATGTTAAGAGATATGTTGAAACGCCAGGTCATCCAAATGCTAATCTTTGCGACGGTTTGGAAATTGTGTTTCATCATCTATTTAATAGTGTTCTTTTACCTGTGCAGGACTTTTGTTGCACAAAAATTGGTTGACGCAGAATGTAATCGTTCCTCAGTATGGTCAGGATAATTGGACCTCTGGTAATGTTGTGTGTATTGTCTCGCGCCGTTTCCTCAGTTTTTGTGTGTAACTTTGTTCGTCATTTTGGATACCCATTGGGTATTCGATGTTATTGTCGCAGGTGAGGCTGGACTGGGGAATAGTGGTGGTTTCATTGCTAACATGGGCGACGGTTAGTTGTTATCTCTCATTCATACTCTTGCCTTCAGTGTTTTGGTGGTTCACATCACTCAGGTTTTCTATGTTTTTTTAAATGTCTCTTTTCAGTGGCTACATATAACATCTTTCTTTTGATGCACGTGTTTATCTTTTGGCATTATCTGAACAGGTGAATTTCGTGCTCCTGTAACCGCTTCTTCTAAGCCATACTATGCATCCTCTGCAGCCTCTCCATGGAACAGGCGTGGACGCCACATCGGGTATTGGTGCTGTGCCATTGGCGCTTCCATCCCCCATTACAACTGCTCCTCAATGTATTTATAATGTCTTATTATTATGTGTTTTTGTGACCCTATCTTTCGTGTTCACCGCCATGTTTAGATTCGTGACGTGCTTTTGTCGTTGCTTTTCCTTTTTATAGGTAGGCGTAACACACCTCACAGAAGACAGACGCAGCCGTATGCAACTTCAGCCGCGGTCGTGCAGAGCTGTAGAGGTACGATTGATACTTTCAGTTGACTGGCTCCGGCTTTGTTTATGATCAGATGTTGCGATGTACGTTGCCTTTAACTATTTTTCTTTTATGCCATGAAAAATCTTATAGAAGAATGTAATTTTTTTTTATATTACGGTGTTCCAAAAGGAGGAATATTTTCACATCTTTACACACACATACCAGGTATGAATACAAGTATACATCTGTGTACACAATAATGAGAGTATATGCAACTGTCAAATATCAGACTACAGTTATTAAACAAGTGGAGTATGTTACATGATTTCTGCGCTACCTTTAAATAATTCACAAAGCATAACCTTTTTGGTATTTGACAGTAGCATGGTTTTTGACAATAGTGGAACACCATGTCAAGAGAAAGGGCGAGAGGATGTTTATTATTATTATTATTATTATTATTATTATTATTATTATTATTATTATTATTATTATTATTATTATGAAATAACATGTCAAATAGCGTCATAAAGTTTCATTGAGCTACTTCTAGATCCGGCCTTCTATCAAGAGCTTCTAAAGTTGAATCATCCGGGAATGCATCTGGATATGTGGCTTTGATCTTTGCTTTTAAAATCCTGAAAGAACACAATATCAACTTTTAAGATCATCTTATTAGGGAGGTTTATGGGATTGCTTATTTTAACAACTTATTACATTTATTACAAGCACATGAGTTGTTTTGGGTATTTGAACGAAAAACATTGCCTACGTTTATTTACCCTTCTGAGGGTGAGATAAAGTATTTTTAATATGGTGGATCATATGTGTCTATTTATAAGCATGAACACAAGCATAAGCTGTTTAGATAAACAAACATAAACACACCCCAGAATGTCCAAAACCAACTTTGTACACGTGAATTCGGCTTCATATACTTTCATTTCAGTTATAAAAAAACTTTCAATGAAATTTATTACATAAATATTGCACTTGGACATCTTAGGTTTAAGTTTTCCTTTGTAAAATAAAAAACCATCAAACGACATGCAGATCATCCCAGTATTAATCAATTAAAATGGTGTACACATAAAAAGACACTCATTTCAGGGGCCGTGACGATTATACTTTCTGTTTCAATGCGCTACGGTGGACCTAAGAAAAAGGGGACCTGGAACATATGTGACTTGGAACCAACCATTATCTCTATATATTTACCATCTATATGAGTGTATAGCTTTATCTTTATCTTTATTTAGCTCATAATTAGATAAGTTGTCTGCTTAGGTCTTTATAACTTCACATTCAAATCATTTAGGAACTTGGGGCATCAGTCCACTTAAAGTCTCAACTCATACAGATTTCATCATTAGACTTTAAATTAAATCACAAACTAGACTTATTCAAATTTGAATAGGTGTCATTGCATATTTATATTTAAATTTGCTATTTTGGTTTGAGGAAAGGCTCAAACATGGAAGTGTTCGCTCTCTGGAGTACCATAGGTCCTGTATGGGTGGTAAGGTGCTTTTGCGACCGCAGCCTGAATATCCTCCTTACATAAGACAGTTGTTCACATATCGACACTTTATGTTGAATGTGAGGGCTTACAACTCTATGTTTGCTATGACTTCTTAAGGAGCTCAGATAGATGAATCAGTGAACAGGGGTCGTGGCCCGTACGTGTTCAAAATATCAGGACAAATTTACCATCGGATAGGTGGTCTTTGCCTGCACGGAAGGCAGTAATCCATGCTTCTTACAACTGTATATCAATCTGGAATAGCTCATAGATAACATGTACACTCTGGGGAAAAATTCACAATCAGTGGGTCAGAGGATACTCAGATGCCACTACGTTTGTGTTACGGCATTTGCATGCAGAATATACTTTATTCACGATCACTAGGAAAAATTCACGATCAGTGGATCAAAGGACCTCCATATGTGTTATGAAATAGTTGAGGCAAAAGACCGTAACGCAAACATCAGATTAATATAAAGTCTGATTTGTATGTGCATGTACAACTCCATTACCAGATTAATATAAATTTGTGTTGAAACGGTTCGTTTTTAGTACGATTTTCTTTTCTATAATGGTACGTTTGCCGGGTAAAATGAGTCAGCCTGCTAATGACATGGAGTCCACAGGTTCTCATAAACAGATGGGTAATGCCACTGTATCAATTGGACCGATTGGAAAAAATCCAGCTTAGTAGCAAGATGACATAGATATTGACGTGGCAGGGAAATTAGTTGACTCAGTGGAAGTGGAAGAAAATTCTAAAAGAGGCAGTAGCAGTCCTAAGGATGTCGGAGTTCCAACTGGTAACCGGAACGAAAGGAATGCTGATTGCACATCACAAAGCATTGGAGACCATAATGACTCATGTGGTTCCAGTACTTTACCTTCTACCGCTTCAGATCATTCGATGCCCACAATTCTGGTAATGCTATTTTCATTTTTGTGTATTATTTGTTAATGCATTCTTCACAACTTATAATGTATTATGCATTTTGTAGGGGTCTAGGATATGGTTATAAGGGAAAAGTTTTGCTTGCATTTGGTTACATTACCTCTTCCAGTTGTTCTCGCTATCAACATGGAATATTTATAGACCAAATAATTTCGCGTCTATTAGACCATATTTTTTGTAATTCAAATGGTAAGACATAAAGGTTAGTATGGATCATATGCATCAGTGATGTATAGGACTAATATATAGCAATATATGTGTATAGATAACTAAGTAATCATGAATGGTAACTAATATGCAGTGTAAAAGTCTTTTTTATTAAAAGATCTATGTGACTAATTTGTACCAACAATGAATGCTCAAGTTAAATGGATGAAAGCTAAAAGAAATGGGATGTTTGACTTTTTAGCTGTTATCGTAGGTTAATGATAATCGAGTCTTAATCCATTTGATATTTGTATCTTTGTTTTAGCCCCAAACGTACCTGGAATTGGTGAATTGCCAACATACTAATATTAAGCAACAAATAATTACAAGTCAAGGCACACAATCGTAAACAAGAGGTTTACGATATATACAACAAATTAAAATAAAACGTAATATATATATATATATATTACTTTTAATCTTTTGACGGAACGAATTAATAGGTTGTATTCATTATATAAACGCTTTCATCGACTCTTTTAATATTAACCAATATGACTGCTTTTGCATTTTAACATTTTTCTTTATCTTACCAGCTTGACATGTTAAGAGTTGATCCAGTTCAGAAAATCCCACCATGTTGTTGGTTATATTTTTGATGCAATTCAGGTTTAAACCATATGAATTATTTCAACACATTTGGAGCAAAGCCGGTTAGTGTTGCACTGGGCCTCACAGTTCTAAAATTTACCAAGAGATAAAAACTTCAAAAGAATGCGCACGTTGTTGGAACATATCTAAAAGAATGTCTCATTTCCCTCAAAGATAAATATGAAAGTAAGTTTTCTTTAGTGCTTACTTTGACCTTTTTAGTCAAGTAACCAAAATGATTTATGGCATGTATAGATTTTGGATCTTACTTTGACTTTTATAGTCAACTGACCAAAATGTAAATATTTTACTTTAGTTTATGTAAAAACTATATCATTCACAAATATCGTTTTTAGATTATTAACCTATTGATTTTCGTAATCATTGGAGATGTACGAGGAAGCGGTTTACTACTTGGCGTAGAGCTTGTCACTGTCCGGAGATCGAAAACACCGGCTAATGCACAAGTATTAGAATTAATGGACAATACGAAAGGTACAAATTATTTTGCTTCTAAAAATTGTTGAAAGCCAAAACTCATGAAAAATGACCGAGTGTGCAGAGTGAATATTTTCATTTCTTAGTGCATGTCATTAGTGAGTATATGGTTTCTAACTTATAATATATTCAATTATGTTGTCTAACTGAATTAATAAATGTTGCTGTAACGGGTCAAAGTCAGACGCTTCAATGAAATGTGCCGGCATCTTGGCCAATCTATGATTTAGCAAATGCAACATTTTAAATCATTTGTCCTTATCGTATATACATATATTTCTATTCGTAAAGTAGTACATTCAAACAATAATCACTAATACCGTAACAAAATTGAATGAAATCGACGTTCATAAAAATAATTTTCCATTAACTAACACCATCAAAATCAAAATTACCAGTCATGCTCGCCCATTGGGCATAAACAATACCCAAAGCTCTACCTTGTGAAGTTACCATCAAGTCGAGACTTCACTGTGCCAAACATATACAAGTAATTAGTTGTTCTAATGTGTCAACCTCACGAAAGTCAAAAGGTACGTTTTTCACCACTAAAAGCTGCACTTATAATATGTTTCATAAATTGTTGTTTGTGATATGAGTCTCTAATCCATGACTTAAAACATAATTTTACGATAACTAAAACCATTCATCTTTTCTGCCAAACATATTTTCTAATAGTGATAAACAAATATCTTAAGAAAAAAAATAATACTTAACTTTTTCTTATAATTAAAAAAAAAAACAAAACAAAACTATGACTTAAAACATAATTTTACGATAACTAAAACCATTCAAATTATAATTACAAGTCATGACCGCCCATCAGGCGGGCTTTGAAGTCTAGTATACATATATATATATATATATATATATATATATATATATATATATATATATATATATATATATATATATATATATATATATATATATATATATATATTGTGGTATACACTTTAAAGAATACGAGTAGTAGCGGCGGCCACAAGACAGGTGGCGACAGTTGGGTTTCCAAACCCAGATTTAGAAATGGTTGATGGAGGTTAGGCTTTTTCGAAGCAGATCGTTAGTAATACTGATACACTTCAACACACACTCGTCCGGTCAAACATAATTTCGAAGTCCTGTCGGGTTAGGCAGATCGAGGGTTCCTTCGCCTTTAGGATCTGACAATTCGAATTCGCGGCTAGGGTTCCAACACAAACACTAGAAATCCGAATGGTGTAGTGACATCAATTTGACAAAAAAAAAAAAAAAAAAAAAAAAAAAAAAAAAAAAAAAAAAAAAAAAGGATCGATTAATTGGTTTTGATTTGAAGAACTTGTAGGGTTTGATTTTTCCAGATCTTGTTTATATATTATGGGAGAGAAAAAGGAGTTTTGGTTCCTTATTTTGTGCAAAGAAAAGTAGTGACCGATTTATTACGTTATATGAATTCCTGAGAGAAACAAGGAAACATATAATTACCTAAATGCCCTTTTCTTTAATTAACGGTTTTAGTAATGATTAAATTTTAAAATGCCACATGTTAGTTACTCATTGGTGCCTATTATGTTTTACCATATATATATATATATATATATATATATATATATATATATATATATATATATATATATATATATATATATATATAGGGTGGGGTTTGATAACGCTCAAATTTAACATGTTTTTAGTCGCGTTATTGTTTGTTTTATGAGTGGAAATTAGTCATATTTGTATATATTTGTTACTTAATCATGGAAAAGTGTTTATACATGCAAATATAGCCAAAAGCAGGTAAAAATGATTAAAAGATGAAGTAATGAAGTGGACATGCATTTTTGGAGAGTTTCAAGAGGATCAAGGAAGAAAGAAACGTTGCATGGACAAAAGGATTTGATAAAGAAAGGTTGTCTACACGAAATTATCAAGGAAATATCAAGTTCTAATAGACAAAGTCACGCCACGAAGAAAAATAATGCATGCAACGTAAAACGACGAAGAAAAGACATAGAAATACGGTTCAGACAAATTCCAACCGATCGGTTGCAACCCGCAACCGGATCGGCTGGAAACGTGCCAAAGATTGACCATGCAATCGGATGGCGAGAAACCGATCGGATGGGGTTGACTGAAGTTACAAGTTTTGCATTTATTGGCGAATTTACTCTCCATAATCATGTGTGGCTGATCATTTCTGCTTATTAACTGAGGATGGACGTTTTTACTTGAAGGATAAGTGTCATTAAGCTATATAATGAGCACTTAGGGTCTAGAGTTACTTGTACCACCATTATATAACTTAGTATTACACCAAATCTTGTTAGTTTATCTTATATTGCCTGAAAGTTTACTAAGTGTTGTAAAAACGTCCAGAATGTGTTGTGTTAGAGTCTCAAGCATTGGTTCGAGTGTGGAGTTGTTTACTTACGTTAGTGAGCAATTGGAGGAGTGTGGTTGCTATAGTTCCAAAAGTTTATTCATTGTAATTCTCAAGACTAGGTACATCTTGATACTTATAATGAACAATTGTTACTTTAAGTTTTATGAAAGTTTTCTTATTTACTTGTGTTTTAATATGATTGCTATTGAGTAATTTGTGATATACTTGTGTATATGAAGTGATTGGTTAATGGAGTATTATTTTATGAAAAAGGTGATGCATGAAAACATATCTATTTTATGAGTTTGTTGAAATAACATCTTTTCTTGCTTAATTTGTCGGTAAAAACAATTTCTTGAAAAATAGGTCCGAAAGGAATTTCAACTTGTTTTTATTCCAAAATATTAATGCACCAAATTAGTATGGAATAGGATGCTTGACAACCATCTTATTTACTTATTAAAATAGATTTGAGACGATTTCATCACGAAAAAAGGACCGAAAGGATTCGTAGGAATTTCATAAGAAAAGAATTGATTTTCTAAACAACCATGTGATTATAGGATTGTCATACTAATTTGATATGTCCGAAAGGAGTCATTTAGGTGATAGAATTCTTAGTAGTAGTGAAAACATGACATACATCATAGATTGTATAACTACTCATTTTTAGTTGCGCATCATAACAAATTTTACACCAAACTTTGTACTCAAATTGTTACAATACTCCTAATTACCAATCAAGGAATTATACACAAACATATGTTAGTTTTTATTGAGTTTCTTTTCTTTTAAGATTTTACATAAATTTGGATTGACAACCCATATTTAACAAACGTTTTTTTTATTACTAAAACTAGGGCAGAGCAAACGGACCGGATGGACCGGACCGACCGACAAAACCGACCGGACCGGACCGGACCGACCACATTCGGTCCGGTCCTCGGTCTAAGCTTTTTGGAAAATTCGGTCCTCGGTCCGGTCCGGACCGACCAAAAACCCGAAAAAACTTGCCTAAATGGACCGGACCGACCGAAGACCGACCGGACCGGACCGGACCGAGACCGGACCGACCGGATTCGGTCCGGTCTCGGTCTATGGTTTTTCCGGTTCTCGGTCCTCGGTCCGGTCCGGTCTTGATCGGTCCGGTCCGGTTTTCACCCGATGCTCAGCCCTAACTAAAACCACCAAATCCCTTGGCACGATCTCGACTTACCCACCTTTATTACACCGGACGAGTATACTTGCTCGTATGTGCTAGATAATAATCGGATAATTCGTGTTTATAAATTTTAAAACTTGTACTAATAAAACGCACATCAAGTTTTTGGCGCCGTTGCCGGGGATTTGATTAATTTTCTTAGTTTTTAGTAATAAAATTGTTTGTAATTTGCGAAATTTTAAAGTCTTTAGAGTAAAAAAAATAAATAAATCAAAAAAAAAAAAAAAAAAAAAAAAAAAAAAAAAAAAAAAAAAAAAGTTGGTTTTTGACCAACCGATTCGGATGGATGCCCATCCGATCGGTTGGTGGTCTCGGTAAATTTTATAGGATTCTGTTTTTAGTAATTAATTTATATTTTTCTGTTTTTAGTTAATTAGATTTAATAATTATATAATTAATGTTAGTTTTTAATAGTTTTAAGTTGCAATTATAAGTCATTTTAATGTTTTAGTAGTTTTAATTTTAATTAATGATTTAGTAGTTTTAAAGACACCTTAGTTAATGCTTTCATTGTTTTTAATTTCATAATTAACGTTTTATTAAATATTAGTTTTATAAAAAAAAAATAAGTGCAGAAAACTACAACCGAATCGGTTGCGGGTTCCAACCGATTGGTTGGAGGAGGTAATATTGTGCCAACCGATTCCGATGGGTTTCAAACCGATCGGTTGGTGGTCTCGGTAAAATTTTAGACATTTTTAATTTTTAGTTTATTTTCAATTCTTAGTGTTTTATTTAGTTAATTTACTTGTTCTTATTTCATATTAAGAGTTATTTGATTATAACTAACCCTCATGCTAATGATTTGGATTTTTTTATGGTTATGTTATAGTTAGTAAGTGCTTAAGTTGAAATGGAGAGTTTGAGTCAGATATCTGCGTATTTGAAAGACTTGGAAGATATGTTCAAGGATTCCGGTGATTCCTTGGAAAAGTTGGAGAGCATGTTGGAAAAAGCTAAGTTGGATTTAGAAGGAGAAGAGGTTGTTGGTGACAATGTTTTGTTATTTGCCACATGAAATGTGTTACCCAAAGAAGGCGAAGGAGAGAAAAGTTGTTGTTTTCACTAGAGCACCACCTAAGGAATATGATGCTCCACACATGAGGTATTCTACACCTTGTGCGGTGGAAGGAGTTAAAGCGTGGGATGCGGAATTGAATATGGAATATGGAGACAATTACATTTTGGAAGAAATGCTTGACAAACTTGGTTTTGATAGGCTTGATTATGGAAGTTATGGTAAGAAGGAAATGAAAGGAGTTAGAGTGAATATTCATGGTCACATCTTTAAAGTTGATTTTGTTGTTTTAGAGTATACTAATGAAGATGAACCGGAAGTGATTTTTGGTAGAGATTTTTTAGTGAATACCAAGTGTACTTTGGATTTTGCACTTGGGGAGTTAAGAATTAACATAAGTGATTTGGAAGAAGGGAAGAGTGTGAATGATATGCTTGTTGATGTTTGTGAAGGAATGGAAATGATGAAGGAAGGAAAGGATGAAGTTTGTAAGATGGGGAAATGTTAGGTCACCATTTAGTAAATACAAGTATAATGATAAGAGAAATGAGATGAGAATGAGAGTGGGATGATTATGAGAAATTTGAGAAAGTGAAATGCAAGAGTTTCCTTAATGTTTTCAAATAACCAACCAAGTTTACAAGAGGCCTAAGACTAGTATTTATAGGAAAGGAGCTAGGGCAACATTCCTACTCCTTCCCTTTACATGAAACGTATGGGCTTGAGGCCCATGGACCTCATTCTTAAGCCTAGTAAACTTAATACAAAATGTAAATGATAGTAAATAATAACTAAGCAACCTAGCATTATTACAAATGACCGAGACTTGATAAAATAGTAAAACTATGGTTCCAACAATCTCCCCCTAAGGGTCGGTCATCATGGTTGCTTGACGTCTTCGTCTTAATCTTTGAATTTCATAGCTTTAGACGTCTTCAGAAATGATTAGAATAATGATGGATGTACTTTGCTCTTTGACTTTGTTCTTTGATGATGTTGTTGTGATTATGTTATGAAGTAATCTGCCGTTCGTCACTCCTGCGTCTGTGGTGGTTGTCTGCCATTCCAACATGCTCATACATCTTTTGAATTCTGACTTATACATGCACGTAGTCCCTTTCTTTCACTTAAGATCTTTGGTCTTTATACTTTGTAGATTCTTCCTTTTGGCGTAGAATCTTACTTTGAACTTTGTGTTGCTTTGATCTTTGAGGGAGCTTTTGATGATAGCAAGATGCATGTATGAGCATGTGGAATCCGTCATCATGGAAGTGAGGTACCTGCGAGTAGACAGTTAGCAATAAATCACCGGTACTTACGGATAAGGAATTAGAGCTCATCAACAGCATATTGTGAAGACTCCTTCTAATCCTTATCCAGGCCGTTCCCATATCAGATACTCCCGAGGGAGCTTACTAGACCTACTATGTAGCTCAATGACTGGGTGAGTCGCTGGGGATCACTCCACGACTGTAGACCGTAATGGAACCACCGCAAACACTAAGCGTAACCCTTGTGGGGTTACCGAAGTGACCTGCTGTCAGGGCTGTTTGATGTTGACCCTGGCAGGATTTCCGTTCAATCGTTGAGAAATACCTAAGTAATCCTCTCATAAACGTTCTAGGCAGATTGCTAAGATCTGCGAAGGACTCGATTGTTTACAACTGATGCCCATTGATGTAGAACATCAGTCGTAGAAATACTAAGTGTTCCTAAGAGATCTTTGATGTATCTCAAGGCTCTAGACTCTATAAGTGCACACCTAGGTTTCCTATGCGGAGACTGGGGAGGTGTCTCCTGCTTCAATATCAACCGTCTCTAAGAGATAGGTCGATAGGTTATGCGGGTTCCCCGTGAGAATGAAACAAATCCTTTTAAGAGAACTTGAGTGGTTAAGAAGGTTTAGTGCATTGCGTCACTGGGTCCATGACGACTTTGTCTTCAATACCGGTGTTGTCTGTTGCAACAACCAGTAGCATACGTATTGAACCCGGTGTCTGCCCTAAGGTTGAACATATGGAGGGCTATTTCTTTTCACCCTTTACTTTACTTTTCTTTTTAATTCTTCAACTCCTTCTTTCCCTTTCATTCATTTCTCCTTTTTTCGTATCATACCTAAGGACTTCTAATTCTAACTATGGGAGATGTCCTTGGGTAGATCCCTCCAGCTCTGGCGGATCATAGGACTGATATTCCTATCTTAATCACCTTATAACTCCGACAGTAGCCAAGAAACCTTTGATTTAAAATCTCTCAAAGTGTTTGTGATAATCAAATATTTTGGTTAACACTTTGAGAGTTTTGTGTACACTTTTGAAGGGCTCCCCCTGCACATGTGCTCATAAGTGTTTAATAAATTTGCACATGCGGGAGGAGCAAGCACTTTTGAATTGATCCACTTTCCGTGAACAAGACCGATTCGAGACACGCTTACATCACTAGTTAGACTAGCTTGAAGTTATTACCCGGCCTGATCAAGTTCACAGAAAGCTTCTCGAGACGGTACATTTCTACTAAGACATATCCTTTTCGAGACACGCTTACGTGGTTAGTTAAAGAGATACATTGTCAGCTTTTAGGTGACAACTAGCTCTAGTAACTAACTTGATGTTATTACCCGTCGAGGATACGTCCTTTCGATGTTACTAACTTGTATTATCTCGTCAATTCCTGGGTCAATACTGAGTCTAGCTCGCACATGATACAACTTAAAGCTTTGACTTCGTATATTTTGATCACTTTTTCATTTTCTCCCCCTCAAAAATAGCATATAAAATGGTGTTTTTGACAAACTTTTAGATTAAAATATGCCTTTTGAGTCTTACAGGGAGATTCACCAAGAACTTTTGATTTAGAGCAAAGTATTTTGTTTTGACAAGTGCTCCCCCTCAACAAGTGATTAGGTCTTATTGAGGTGAAATACTTGTCCTTTTGAGCAGAATTATGAAAAATCATAAATGTTTGATTAATTCTACTCGAAAGTAAGAAGCCTTCGCTCCTTATATTAGGATTGAGGCACTGAAGCGTACCTCAGGGTCCTTTCTTTACAAGATCGGGTTGTGCACTGTAATGCGTACACAAGCCATAATGGAAAAATGATTCAATCAATGAAACAATTGATAATGAAAAAATTATGACCAAATGTACCAAGTTATTCTTCGTCAGGAAGTGGAGCATCGAAGTTAGTGAACTTAGGTTCTGATCTTTCGAAGTTTCTGACAGGAAACGATGGTCTGGCACCGATGTAGCTTTCCAGTCGTCTGATATGTTCCCGTCGAAATAACCATTCTTCAATCTTTAAGACAAAGTTACGAACTTGTCTTCTGGAGCTGGATTTCCATCTAGGTTGTTCCCCCTTAGCTATCTTACGTCTATCATCATTCAACCTTTTGACAAGCCCATCACGAACAAACTTGAGTGTAACATCACAGAATTTATGTACCTCATCGAACCTCATGAAGCTTTGTAGCTTTTTGCTGTTGATGTATGTGAAACCAAACGGTTCTTGGATGAGAGTAAACTGTGGTGTTTCATAGAGACCATCAAAGTAGAACTGTGGCTTTGTCAAATTGATCTTCTGTTGGTAACTTTCCACACACAGTTGAAGATCTTCCACTCTTTCTTGAACAATCAGTCGTCGGATGTAAAGAAGTAGCGATGCCATGAAGTTGTACTGAACGTCTCTATCGAATCCGCGCATTCTACTCTGAACCTTTTCAAGATACATATCTTCTATGTCATTGAGATAAAGGTTGGGAAAGTCTGCTTCAGAGAACTTGTACTTCTTTTCATCTTGTCGTTTAACAACTATTTCACGCATGAATAAGTAGTTAAACCGTTTCGACTGTTGAATCTCCAAGATAGCGATGATCTTTGATTTCTGCTTCACATTTTCCAATGATGTCTCTCCTAATCTGCTTGTATAACCGAGACGACGACGATCAGGCCAATGTTGAATTCCGTGTAGAGCATCTCTGTCGTAAGCCACGATGGAGTTGCTGAAAATACGGGTGGTTTCTTCAATGGCTGGAATTTCGTATCTAGCGGCTGGTACTGAGATTGTGAGTGAGGAAGCATATTTCTTCTTGGATATTTCTTGAGTGAGCTGGATGTTACGAAGATCTTTGTTGAAGAAGAAGCTGTAAGGTATCTTGGGTTTGTCTGGAAATCCTTTCAATGGTAATGGTTTGGTCCAGTCGGTGAAGTAAGGTTTTTCATGATTCTTGGAACTTAGATCGATATTCACTTCAGGATTTAACCAGTCAAAGTCGGCAGACATTGCACTAGCTATATTCTGCATGTGATATTCGTATTCGACTTTGTTTCCAGATCTTTTCTTGAGGAATTCTTATGCATCCCTATTGATTCTTCTAAGCTCCGCCTTTGTGAGTTTGTTGATGTGAAGATCCTTCATAATGACCTGGGTGAACTGAAGAGTGTTACCAGGAAGAGGTTCTTCTTCTTCAAGAGGAGGTTGAGCTTGGACCATTTCTGTCAGCCAATCATTCTGAGGATTGTCATCATTGTCGAGCCATGAATGACGTGTTTTCTTCTTGGATTTCTTAGACTTGGATGTAGCATCTTTGTCTTTGGCTTTGGACGGTGATGATGGACCAGCATGAGAATCATGAGTAGGTGGAGCACGGTAATCGGTGTCATGTTGATCTTGGAAGTCATCAGTTTGTTCCATGAAAATTTCTTCATCTTCGGTTTGACCTTTACCAGTATCTAAGGGTTGTTGTTGAGTTCCAGGAGGAGTGGAGTCCTTTTGTGGTTGTAGAGAGGATGAGGGACCTGTTCCAGACTTAGGTTTCTTGCCTTTGGAGTTTGGGTCAGGATCGTCATCTTTTCTTGTCCGTTTTCTGGTTCCAGCAGCATCTTTGCAAGACTCTTTTGACATGTAAGCTACCATAGCATCATACAGGCCTTTTTCTTCAGCTGTCTGTGTGGTTTTGGTGGCAAGGTTGTCGAAGAGTTTAACAAGCATGTCATTGAAGGACAATTCTTGGACGGTTGGAGCCACAGTAGAAGATTTTGCGGTGTGAAGCGTGAATGGTGTAGTAGACAACATTTTTCTCGTAACACTTCTAATTCTGTGATCCAAGTTGTCATTGATTGGTTTGAGAAGGTTTGCTACCTCAGGAGTGATCATCTCAACCAGATTTTCAGTGAGAAAATCATGTGTTGCAGTTCTGATAAAACCTTCGTAATCAGATTTCAAGAACTTGTCGATCAGCTGCGTAGAATCCTGGAATTCCTCAACTTGTTTAGTAAGTTTGGTAACCATGTCGGTGAGTTTGTTCACTTGCTCCTGAAGATCAACTTGTTGTTTTGGTTCATTGATCGAATGCTGTTTAGATGCGGTTTCAGAAGGTGTGGGAGATGAGTGCTCGGGTGATGATTCGGACGATGACTCGTTGTGAGAGTCCGAAGAAGAAGCGGGAGGAGTCGGATCCTTTGGTGGAGAGTCTTGTGGAGGTGGAGGTTGAGCTGAGGAAGTCTGCTGAGAAGATGACTTAAGAAATATGTTGGTGTCGAACTGATTCTTCTCTTCATTTTCTTTTCTGCGACGTTCTTCTGCTTCCTCTGCTTCTCGTGCAAGAAACTCTGGAGTAATAAGATATTCATGTTCCTGATCCGTAGCTAAGTTTTCTTGACCGCCAACATTCTCCTCTAAAGTAGCAGTCTCTGTCATGTGGACATCTTCAGACTTGTCTGTATCCTTAACGTTGTCATCAGGCTGTGGAGCTGATTCTGACGTTGTTGGAGGAACCATACTGCTTGTAGCCCCTACATGTTCTGACTGATCGATAGGTGGTGGTGTTGGAGGGTGTGATAGAAGTCGGCTTTCAAGACTTGCTTTCCTCTGTTCTTTCCTAAGCTGCTTTTCTTCAGCTCTAGTGTCGACAACTATACTCTTCAGTTTGCGTTTATCGACTAATGGTTCAACGATTGGTTCGTCTGTATCATCATTCGGCTCATTGATAGTGACTCCTTTTCTTCTCCTTGTCTCTTCTTCATAAGTTTCAAGACTTTGTTGTACGGCAATCTCTGTAGCAGGAAATCCTTCATCAGGTGCTCTGTATCTCAGTTCATAGTCTGGTTCTTCTTCGTCAGATTCTGTATCTAACTCAGACTCGGTGTCAGAAGGTGGAGGAGTAGGTTCATCCCGAATAAAGTACTCAGGAGTTGCCTTCTTCTTTGGCTTGGTAGCAGGTTTAGGTTTGGATGTAGGTTTAGGTGTGGTAGTAGTCTTGGGTTTTGCCATTGTAGCAGACTTAGATCTTGTATGAGGTGATCCAGTGGTACTCGTGGTACTCCCAGACTTTACACCTCCTTTGCTACGAGTCTTTATTGTTGCTTCTTCCTGTTCTCCTTTGTAAGCCAGATCATACAACTTGAAGTTCGCCCTTTTCTTGATATTGTCATTTAGAAGGTATTCGGGAATCCTCATTCCTTTGATCTTGGTTGAGGAAGTGGTCGATTTGATGAATGAGGTGGTGAAGTCGTCCTCGAAGAGGTGCTTCGGCTCATTAGGATCAGCCATCCTTTTGATGAATTCTGGAGAACTTTTGCAGAGATGTTCAATGATAAGCTTGGTGAATCTTGTGAATGGTATCATAGTCTTCACACGGTCGGTCTGAATACTGTAGACGATATCATTCATGATAGGAACTGCAAAGTCAATCGGTGTCAGAGTCACCATTCCCCAGAATGTTTGCAGGTGTTCGAGCCTTGGATGTTCATGACCACTTTTCCTTCCAGATATAGATCTAACAACCAACAGACAGAATGTTCTCCAAGGCTGAGGGATATACTTGACATTAAATTTGGATAGCTTGATTAGAGGTTCATCATCATCAACCTCATATCCTAATTCAATGAAGAAGTCAAGAAGTTCCAGGTCAGGTAGTATTAGAGCAAATTCGTTGTCAGTTTGTGGCATGAGAAGGGCTGTTCGAAGAACGTCATGATCTACAGAGTAATCTTGGCTATCTAATGTAACGGTGAAAGACTCATTATCCAAGTTGGCCCGAGCAGTAAGCCAGAACTGATGAAGGTAGAACAGTGGAACTGAAGTAGAGCAGGTGAGAAGTGGTTTGCATGGATGTGCCAGTAGGATATCTTTCACAATCTTGCATGATTTCTCTGTGATATTCAACTTGTTGAAATCGACTTTGGGATTGTTGTTGCCAATTGTGACATTGTAGTTCTCGGGAGTGATGTCATCCAAGGTGAGTAATGGAAGAGTTTGTTCAGCAACGTTCTCATTGTGTTCAGCCATGTTTATCTGAAAAGTATCACCATAAACCAAACATCCAAATTTGTTATGTGTTAGCACAGTTTAGAGTTTGGATACAGATATCTACTTGAGACAGTTAAGCACAAATGTGAGATTTTGTTATGAGCCAAATAATGCATATTGCAAATAAGCACAACATGACAAGTATAATTCACAACTACATCACATTACACAACAATAATGAATCACACCAATGATATATAGGTATAACATGACAATGCCAGACAAGATTATGAAAACATATATCAAAGACCTTTTATCGCAAACTTGAGTAAAGAAACAGATTTCGAAAAAATTTTATGGTGAAACTTTATCGAGAAAGTCACTTTCTCGAAAAAATTCCACATAACTGACTTTTATCGAGATTTCTTACTTTTTCGAAAAATAGATGTTTTTCGAGAAACTGATGAAACTTATCGAGAAAGTGACTGTTTCGATAAAATTCCTCAGAATTGACATTTTATCGAGAACTGTTATCGAGATCTTTCCTATATCAGGTTTTGCGACAAAACTTAAAGTTATCGAGAAACCACATTAATATTTTCGATAAAACAAAATTTCGAGAAACTGAAGATTTCGAAAAAATAGAGTTCTCAGAAAGATTTCGAAAACATTATATTTTCGAAAAACTATGAGCTTTGAACAATATTTCTCGAAAAACTTAGGTTTCTCGATATTTAGAAAAGATTTCGATAAAAACTCAGTTTCTCGAAAAAAATTCTTATACAAGAATTAATTCGTATTTTGTAGAAGTCATCCTTACATTTCCTTCACAAAGTACTTTTCCTATGATTTTGGCCTGTCACCAAGGTAAATTAAACACTTTTTAGGCAAAATACAAAGATTGCGATAATGTTCGAGAACATGTTTTCGATAATCTTCACGAATATGAGACAAATGAGAATTATGGAGTTCAAGCATATCACAACTACATGTATTATGCATAACAACACACATAGCACAGTAGACAACACAAGAGTCACATTTATCTCGATAATGATAACGAACGAGGCATGCAAATATTTCGAGAAACATGTTCAAACAGTGAGAATTATCCTAGCTAGATTAAACATGCAAATAAGATACCTAAGAAGCAAATCCCACCACTAAAAACAACCCAATAATCACAGAAGCTTATAACCCACTTCGACCCATTCTTTTGAAATCAAAAACAAAGTAAACATGATGGAATGAGACAACAACTGATGAGAAAGTGTTAGAAACAAGCCAAGTAACTAAACCCCATCAAGAATTAACTATCACAACATGTTAACCGTAATTTTCGAAATCCTAACCCTAGTTCTCGACATCAAGAAATCAAGAGATCGAACCGTTGAAAAAACAATTAATCAAGATCCTATGTTTGAAATGCCCTAGTGAATCCATAGGAACTTACAATTTAATGATCAAAGTCGTGGATATCACGAATGATTGAGAGCCGTAGGTTTAGTTGAAAGGGTTTAAGAAAGGTTTAAGTTTTTGTGAAACTGTGGGTTTAAAGGTGGTACGGTTTGTTTGTTTTGTTTATTTTGAAAAGTTTGAGTTTAGTCTCTTTTAGTCCTTAGACTTTAATATAAAACAAACTAGTGTCCTAAAGTTTCTAGCAAACCATAAGTACCATAGTTATATTCATAAGATAACCTAACTTATGAAGATATAAAAACAAATGAGACAAAGTGATGTAAAAGAAGTCGTCCACACTCTCTTAAGAACCTTAAAATACGAGAAATATGCAAGTATACCAATTAAAATTGGGAAAAAATTTAAGCGTGACTCCCCCTCAACACTTGTAAAGACTGAACAAGGTGTTGAATGGAAGCGATATACTTGCATTTTTTTTTTTTTTTTTTTTTTTAGGAAAGAAAGAAAAAAACAAACTATTATACAAAGATAGTTGTGATGTTTGACGATCAGTGGTATTTTAAAAACTTTTCCAGATCCTCTGGTGTCAAACATCTCATACCAATTTGGTGGACTAGACTAGCAAACCTGGATGGTGCCAGAGATTTGGTAAGTAGGTCTGCCAATTGGTACTCAGTTCTAACAAAATAAAGTTCAACTGTACCCCTTTCCACATGCTCTTTGATGAAATGATAACGGAGATCGATGTGTTTGGATTTGCAATGATGCACAGTGTTGCAGGAGATAGCAATTGCACTCTTTGAATCACAGTAGATGGGAATCTTGTTGAATAGGTAGCCATAATCTTTAAGTTGTGATCTCATCCAAATGACTTGAGTGCAACAAGCAGACATGGCTACGTATTCAGATTCCGTAGACGACAGTGAAGTGCAGTCCTGCTTCTTAGATTGCCATGACACAAGTTTGTCTCCGAGAAACTGTAATCCACCAGATGTACTTTTGCGTGTGTCTAAACATCCTGCATGATCAGCATCTGAAAAAGCAATTAGTTCAAAACCAGAATCCTTCGGATACCAGATCCCCAAGTTAATGGTTCCCTTTATGTATCGAAGGATTCTCTTGACCTCACTGAGGTGTTTTTCAGTTGGTCTGGACTGATAGCGAGAGCACATGTAGACAGCAAATACTATATCAGGTCTACTAGATGTGAGATACATGAGGGACCCAATCATACTTCGGTATTTGGTAGGGTCAACAGGAGTCCCATGTAAATCAGCATCTAGTTTTGTGGTATAGCCCATTGGTGTATTAAAAGTATCACAAGACATCATTCCATGTTTCTTAAGAATTTCGAGAGCATATTTGGACTGATTTATAAAAATACCACGGGGTGATTGATGAACTTGTAATCCTAGAAAGAACGTAAGTTCACCCATCATGGACATTTCAAAATTATCTTTCATTAATTTTGCAAAATCATTAGAGTAACTTCGTTTTGTTGAGGCAAAAATGATGTCATCGACATATATTTGAACAACAAGTAAGTCCTCCCCGTAGGTTTTTGTAAACAGTGTTGGATCCACCGATACTTTAAAAAATTTATTGGCCAGTAAGAAAGTGGACAGTTTGTCATACCACGCCCGTGGGGCTTGCTTGAGTCCGTAGAGAGCCTTTTTGAGTCGGTAGACGTGATTAGGACGCTCAGGATCAACGAAGCCTTCAGGTTGGCTGACATAAACTTCTTCACGGAGTTCTCCATTCAGAAATGCAGTTTTCACATCCATTTGGTAAACCACCATATTCCTATGAGCAGCATAAGCCAAAAAGATCCGAACAGCTTCATGTCGTGCCACTGGAGCAAAGGATTCAGCAAAGTCTAGACCTTCAAGTTGAGAGTATCCTTTCGCTACCAGACGTGATTTGTTGCGGATGACTGTTCCTTCTGCATCAAGCTTATTCTTCCAGATCCATTTTAACCCGATGACAAAGACTCCGTCAGGTCTTTCAACTAATTCCCAGACTTCTAATCTTATGAATTGCTGAAATTCCTCTTGCATAGATTCAATCCAGTTGTCATAAGTCATTGCATCTTTAATGTTCTTGGGTTCTTCATGACAAACTGTGAGTGCGTAGATGCAAGTTTCTCCATCGGTGTGAAGTCGTTGTCTTGTCATAACAGGTGCATCTGGATGGCCAATAATATGAACTAGTGGATGGTCACGAGTCCATTTATGTGTTGAAGGGTGTAGTTGATACGTATCTCGCATGTTGGCAGGATCCAAGTTGCGTGTTGACGACTCAGCTATATCAGGAACTGTAGTAGCTGGTGCAAACGGATTAATGAACGCATCAGGATCATGCTCTGCGGATTGTGGAACTGATTGTGGTGTTGGGTCTTCAGCTGGATGGAGAGAAGTAGAACCAGTTTGTTCTGCTGTAGATGGTGATACAATTGGAGGACCGTCTCTTTCAACACTTGTAGAAGTTTGTTGAGGTGAGTCTGGTACTGGAATGTGATCAGGTGGAGCAGCGGAATTTGGTGAGACCTCAGTAGGACGGTATTCAATTGTGTCATCAAATAGTGGAGCAAACAAGGTTTCTAATTCTTTGCGGTTAAGTGGCAATGGTTCAGCTGAAGATGCCGGAGAGTTAAGACGGTTAAATTCGGGTCCTAAGCTGTGTTGCTCAGAAGCCATTTGGGTGAGTTCATCGAAATTAGCGTGAATGGTTTCTTGAATTTCTCTTGTATGACGATTCCATATCCGAAAACCTTTGGAATTTTCACAATATCCAACGAACACTCCGATGTCAGCCTTAGCTTTGAGTTTACCTAAATCATCACGATCATTTTTCGGATAGCAAATTGCTCCAAATACATGAAAGTAATCGATGTTCGGTTTCCTTTTGTGAACAATTTGATATGGTGTTTTGCGATGGCGTTTTGTGATCATGCAACGGTTTTGAGTATAACATGCGGTTGAAACAGATTCTGCCCATAAGTAATCTGGTAATTGAGCATTAATCAACATAGTTCTAGCAGCTTCCACTAACGTCCTGTTGCGTCTTTCAACCACACCATTCTGTTCTGGGCTTCTAGGTATAGACGTTTGATGTTCAATTCCCACTTTCTCATAGTAAGACCGAAGTGCCTGATTCTTGAATTCAGTTCCATTGTCAGTTCTGATGATTCGTACCGTGTTGCGTAACTGAACTTGAATTTTAGTGAGAAAGGTGATGATCATAGAAGGAGCCTGATCTTTACTTCGTAGGAAATAAACCCAAGTCCATCTGGAGAAGTCATCCACAATTACGAGTATGTAGCGTTTACCGTTGATACTTTGAACACGCATCGGTCCACACAAATCCATATGAAGCAGTTGTAAAACATGATTCGTACTTTGCTCAGGTTTTGAAGGAAAATGAGCTCGAGTACTTTTTCCTTGTTCACAGGCTGGACATAAGTGATCTTTGGTAAAACGGAATCTTGGAAATCCATCGACAAGTTTATAACGAGCAAGGTCAGTCATGGTTCTGAAATTCAAGTGCGAAAGACGTTTGTGCCATAACCAAGATTTAGTCGATTCAACTTTGGAGAGAAGACATATCGGAGATGTTGCAATCATATCTGACATTGAGATTGTATAAAGATTGGAGCCGCGTGAGCCAGACATTAGATCGTTTCCTTGTAAGTCACGAACAAAGCAAGTTTTCTCACGAAATGCAACTTCTAGATCCCCATCACAGAATTGACCAACAGAGAAAAGGTTGTGTCCAAGACCTTCCACATAGTAAACACGACTGATTTCAATGTTCCCGCTGATAAAGTCACCATATCCCATGATAAGTGCGTAATGATCATTCCCGAATCTGACAGTGCCAATGAACTTTGAGACAAAGTTTTTCAACAGTTTAAGATTGCCTGTCATATGTCGGGTGCATCCGCTATCAACAATCCAGAGAACGATCTGTACCACCTGCATCACCAGAAGAAGACACGGGTGGAACAGAAGTAAGGGTGGAACCTAAAGACAATGCGGGTTCCTGTTGGTTAGTAACACATATATTCAACAATTTAGGAATCCATTTAAAGTCTGGTTTGTGTTGTAACCAACGTTGCCAATTCCAACTAGTTTTTGCTTTCTTAATGTTAAATGCACTAGTAGTTGGCTCAGTCCTAGATTTGTTCTCGGCACCTATGGGGGTAACTGGGACATCATTAGAAACCGTAGAAGACGGCTTTCCTAAGTTAGACTTAGAGGCATTAGTGGGCCTAAAAGGAATGCGTGTCCTACGTTTCTTATGACGATTGAGAAGAGAATTAGCTAAACATTTTGTATGATCACCAGATGATACATTTTTACGACAAAACACACAAGATGCATTAATATTCAAAACATTCAAAGGTTTATCATTCGTTACATTTAGATTTTGATTACAATTTGCCAGATTAGAATCTAAATCTGATGCAACATGAGTTTTATTCAAATTCCTAAGTTGGTCTTCTACTTCTTGAGCTTCTAGGTGTCCTCTCTTACGTTGCAAGATCCTATTCTTCTTTTTACTTTTTCGCTTGGGTCTGCTAACGCTAGAAGTAGAGACTAGTCCTGTAGAAGTGGAGTTATCAACATTAGTGTTTTGAACAACCTTTCCTTTATCAGTTTTGTTTATTTGATACATTCCTGGTGCTATCACCGTGGTGTCAACCATTTTTCCTTTTTGAAGTAGCTTAACTTTCTCTTTCAAATCAATGATGATGTGATTTTTGTCCTGAATTTCAGACTCAAGTAAACCATTGCAATATTTGATGTCATCACGGTTTTGTTGCCATTCGGCGTTTTCAATTTTTAAATCCGCAATTTCTTTCTCGTATTGGAAACATCGACCTTTTAAAGACTCGTTGTTTTTGCAAATCTGACAAGAGTTTGAAACATTTTGACTTTGAAACTTCAATCCCTTTTTAAGACTTTGAGCTTGACACCATTCAAGCCTTTGTTTGAATTGACAAATTTCTTTTGAAAACTGTTTTGTCACATCATCATTCTTTTTCTTCAGATTTTCATTCTCATTTTTAAGTGTCTCTAATTCCACGTTCAACAAATTGTTATCAACACAGAGATCATCTACAAGCATAGAAGTACCGGATTTATAGAGATCATTCATGATAACAGACAAAATATCAGCACAGAGAACTTGTTCCAAGAGTCGATCAGCATCATTTTTGAAAACTTTAGTTTGTAGCTTTTGGACCAAAATCTCATTTTCAGCAGTATCAAAAACGTTTATCATATTTTTGACCTCCTTTTGAAGTTCCTGATCCCAACGTGTAGCACATAGACGGAGGTGTTGAACAATTGGTTTCATTTGTTTTTGAAAAATATCTCTCTTTTCTCGCTCGTAAGCGGATTGAAAAGTTTCAATTTTTATTTCTGAATTGCGTTCAATTGTTTCCTCCAAAATGTCGATGTCTTCCATAAAGGTTTTGAAATAATTTAAGACACGACATTTTGGTAAACGTGTAAGTTCACCGGATGATGGTAAAGGACCATTTATTTGTGCTACAGGTGGGACAGGAGCCGCATTGTGAGATGAAACATATGACTCTTCGATAAACCATGATTTCTCAGGTAATTCCTTTTGAGTAACAAAAGATTTTGAAATTGGAGGAGCTTTTGAATAGTCATATGGTGTCCAATATTGAACTTGACTCATTTTAGATCGACTCTCGTCTTCAAGTTCTTCTTCCTCCTCAGTATCAAAAACAACAGCACGCACAATCGTATTATCAAGAAGATAATCCATACTGTAAATTTTAGGAATTTCTTTGAATGCCGTGTGAAGAAACATTGAATTGTAATCACCAAGTGCATATCCGCAACTGGGTCTCAGTTTTAAAGTAAACTTCTGAATTGTTGTGACAGAGTTCCCGTGTTTGTAAACAATGTGACGAAATTCTTTGAGTTGTTTTTCAAGATCAACAATATCACCGAGTAAGTTATCTATGTACTTCCTTTTCCGTATTTTATGTTCATGAAAATCTTTTTGACAACTTGACAATTTTGTTTCTGTTTTTGAAAGTTCAGTTTGAAGACATTCAACTTGTTTTTTCAATTCACCCTTCTCACTTTCAAGTTTCGAAATCAACTTTCCGTGTGACTCATTTAAATCTTGTATTTTGCGTTGAAGATCTTGTTCTTTGTTGTAAGAATCTTGAAAAGCTTTTTCAAAACTTTTAGTGTGTTTAATCTTTTCTTCTTGATTAGAAAGCTGAATTTTATAACACCCAATGTCTCTTGCAAGTGCTACATTAGTTTCTTTTAAAACTTTGTTTTTCTCGTTACACTTTGCAATTAGCAATTGTTGAGCATTCAGTTGTTTAGATAACATAATGAGGTCAGGGTCTGTATCAAATAATGGTTCATGTTGTTCTATCTGATCATATTTATCATTCTCAATAGGATCATCAAATGAAACTACTGTGTCATCATCAAATATGACAACAGTGCTTATTTGTTCATCTGTTTGAGAGGATGAAGATGATGTAGATGGAACAACTTGCGCCATATCTGATTCAGAAGCAGAGGGTGAGATAATTTCATTTATAAAGCATGCATTGAGGTCATGTACCTGAGACAAGCCGTCAGTGTCATACACTGGACCTGAATCATTGAGCTTAAGTTCCTGCATGTTGGCCATAAGCATCACAGCAGCATTGGCTTCCAGATCTTCCATGTCATCATCGTTGTTCACATTTGCCAAGAAGTTGTTGTCCTGTTCAGGGAAATGTCCATCTTTTTCATCTTGAAGAGCCATGAGTAATGCCTGCTTGTGAAACTTACTTCCCCGAGTTCTCGGTTTGGGACATGCTGTAGCTATATGACCTTGTTCATTGCAATTGTAGCACCAAACTGCATTCCCTGAGCTGGAGTTCCTTGTAGCAACTGAGTCAGACCTTTGTTGAGGAGATGCTGAGTTGTTTCTGAACCCGGTATTGTTACTAAACCTTTGACCATTCCCATAATTTCCTGAAGAGCTTCCTGAACCAGATCGACCATAGCTACGATTCTGAATTTCCACTCTTCCATCATTAACAACAGCTTGATTTCTTGTGTTTGAAGATGAACGTTGACGGTTGTTTGTTTTGTTGGAGAATTTGCTGAATGCACGAGCAATAAGAGCAAGTCCCTGATTCAACGTATTAAAGTCATCATCGTCATCATCATTGGAGTTGGAGTAGTACACAGCATCATTGTTGTGTGATGGAACAAGTAGAGTAGAAGAATCTTGTGGAGATGAATCATAAGGGACCATTTGGTTCGAGGTGGAAGATTGTGGATAACTGAAGTAGTTCTGCTCTTGAACATATGCATGATTTGACATTGGTGGTGGAGCATAGGGAGATTGAGCTACGAGAGCCAAAGAATTTGGTGTTGTTGTTGGTGTGTATCCTCCTCGTAGAGCTCGATCTTTTTCCACTTCAGGTTCATGGTGTTTCAGAAAATCATACAACAACCCATATGGAGCATCATGAAGATTCTTCGTTTGACGAACAAATGTCACATATTTATGCCAATCAGGGCCAAGACTACCCACAAATTTGGAGTTCACAGCGATCCTTGGTACAGTGATTTTGTGACGTTCCAGATCATTAACCACATTTGTGAAACGATGATAGTAGGATTCAAGTGACTCTCCAGGTTCAATTGTGATGTCAGTGTATTCCATGTAAAGCTTGGATTCCATGTCATCTTTGTTCAATTGAGTGCCTTCCATGAGGAGATGAACGTGTTCCCACATTGCTTTGGCTGTTTTCTGAGCATCGACACTGCGATAGATCGGATTGGGTATACCTTGAAGTATATAAGCCATTGCATACTGATCAGCTTCACGATGTAGTTTCTGTTCTTCAATGAGTGCAGTTTCTGGAAGGGGTCTATCACCAGGAGGACGTGGAGGGTCAGCATTTGGATCACCAGCTTCAAATCTTGTTGGCCACTCAAATGGTCCTTCAAGTATCACTTGCTTTAAGAACTGCCCATGAGGTTTCTTTAATTCAAGAAATCTTAAGAATCGACTTGACCATTGAACATAGTTCCCAGGTGTTAGCATTGGAGGTGTTTCAAGTGATCCTGCCTCATGTCGGGATTGTTGAGTTGTAATAACTTCACACATTCTGTCAAACCAGTGAGGTTGTTTGGAGGAAAACTGAGTGTTTTGTAGTGGCACTTGATATGGTTGTTGTTGAGGAATGAGCTGTTGTTGCATCATTAGGTAATGTTGTTGTGGATTGTATTTAGGAGGTTGTTGATTCATCTGGTGCGGAAGGTAATGTTGTTGCTGATACTGCTGAGGTTGTTGTTGCTGAGGTGTTTGTTGTTGAACATGAGGAAAGTAGTGATTCGGTGGCTGAGACATCTTAGAACACTTGTGTAGAAATGGATCTTGTAGAAAGTGTAGAATTAACCAAGTATTGAGAAACTTAGCCCAACTTCAAATGAGATTTCGATAATATGTTTTCGAAACTTGGCAGATTTTCGAGAAACACAGTTTTCGAAAAAATTAAGTGGATTTTATCGAGAAAAGATTTCGAAATTTTGATGTTTTATCGAGAAAGTAAGATTTCGATAATTAAGCAGGTTTATCGAAAAAATAAGATTTCGATAACTGGAATAATTTTCTCGATAACTTTTCGAAAAAAATGTAGGATTTCTCGAAAAATCACAAAATTGCGAAACTTAGTTTTCGAAATTATACAATTTCAAAAAAACTTTCCCAAAAGTCGAAGTACTTAACTTTCTTATACAAGAAAGAAAATACCGAATCCACACAAACAAAGTCGAGGTAGTGCACTTTGAGAAGATCTCGAAATAGGCAAGTAGTAGGTTCTCGATAACTTGTAATTATCGTTTTTCAAAGAAAGCAATCCTAAAACTCGTTTTTATTTCAAGATTCTTGTACTTTTGTGTATAAAATGAGTAGATCTTAAAGAAAGTAGACAACTTTAAGAAAAAATTTCAAATTTGTAAAGTTTTCGATAAAAGTACAATGAAGCAAAAATCGAATATTTTTGTAAAAGTTTTGAACTTTATGGTTTGTTTTGATTTTAAACACAAGTTTGTAAGCAAAGATGTGAGAAAAACCAAGAAACAAAACAAAAGTTTAAAATTTCACAAGAAATTCGATAAAAAAAACGAATTTGTAAGAAAGAAATCAATGAAAAACAAGAACTACACCTTCCTCTAGCGAATGATACCACTTGTTAGGTCACCATTTAGTAAATACAAGTATAATGATAAGAGAAATGAGATGAGAATGAGAGTGGGATGATTATGAGAAATTTGAGAAAGTGAAATGCAAGAGTTTCCTTAATGTTTTCAAATAACCAACCAAGTTTACAAGAGGCCTAAGACTAGTATTTATAGGAAAGGAGCTAGGGCAACATTCCTACTCCTTCCCTTTACATGAAACGTATGGGCTTGAGGCCCATGGACCTCATTCTTAAGCCTAGTAAACTTAATACAAAATGTAAATGATAGTAAATAATAACTAAGCAACCTAGCATTATTACAAATGACCGAGACTTGATAAAATAGTAAAACTATGGTTCCAACAGGAAAGCTAACCGAAACAAAACACCATTGAACAAATTAACCCAACCCTCCACCCAAAAAGAAAACAAATCATCATCCAAAACACCACCAAATTCACCAAGAAGTACCAAACCTTTAACCAAAGAGCAAAAACAAGCTATCTTGGAAAATCTTGAAGCAAAAATTAGTGAATTGATGGAAAACAAACCGGTCATTGAGGTGTTGAGGAATTATATGGAGTATAGGAAGAAATTAGATGGAGTTATGTTGGCAAACAAGTATCGTGGAGAAGACATTCTTAGGAATGAATATTTCTATGGATGAAGAAGAATGATCACAAGAATAAAGCACATCTTGTGCTAGTTTGTTTGTTTCGTATTTTTATTTTTCATGCATTTTATTTTATGTTTTTAGGTTTTATGCATTTCATGTTTGAATGAGACTATCTATTTATTTATCTATATTTATCTATTTATCTTTTGATTTATTTAGTTTAAGTTTTTAGTTTTTATAGGTTAAGTTATGTTTTAGTTTTAAGTTTAGAAGTAGAAGTAGATGACCAAAATTTTTGGTAGACAAAGTGTGTTTGGAATACATACAAGATAATAAGTTTTAGAAAAGAAAGAACTACTAGCACTTGTGTCAAGTTTAGTAGTGGAGAAAAAACTTTGAAAAATCAATTTCATAACAAACCGAACGGATGGATTCGCAACTGATCGGATGGAGTTGAATATATAAACCAAAATTTTCAAAAACTTAAGAAAAACACATACACACAATCCACCAAAAATCGGGGTTAAAAATTCGACCATAAGAAGTTGTTAGAAGGTGGCAGGAGTGATAATTAATCATCAATGGCATCAAGTCAAGTAAGTTATATCATTAATTTTGTTCAATTAAGTTTTAATTCGGATGATTGAAATTAGGTCACGAATTGGGTATTTTTCAATTAGTTCGAATTGAGATGTAATATTTTGGGGATAAGTGATTAGATGATAGGAGAAGGTATTGCAAAAAGAATTAGATCAATTGGTTAAGTTTTGAGTAAGAATTCATTGATTGAATTTTTCGGATTGAATTGGGTATAATCTTTAGAGCTAGTTTATTTGCAATTGATGAATCCCAGAAGTTACATGACTGATAATTAGTGATGTTAGGTTATTGCATTGTTGATTAGAACACTAATTGGAAGATTTTAGTAGATGATGTTCTTGGTTTTTATAGAATCATTAGGTTGATGATTGGAAATGTTAAGAATCATTGATAGGAGAGTTTGAATGTTAGAAGTACTCAAAAATGGAAGATCACAAGTTAGAAAGAAGTTCGGATTGATTGGGAAACGTATAGGGTGAATTGAGGATGAATGTAGTATGCAGAAAACTCCAACCGAATCGGTTGCGAGTTGCAGCCGATCGGTTTGGAGTATGCCAAAGTTGCATCCGATCGGTTGGACCTCAAACCGATCGGATGGACGCCTCGGAAAATTTTTTTGACATTTTTGGAAATTTGTTTTTTAGTTTCTAAATTGATTGGTATTAGTTCTTATACTTATATACTAACATAATTTGAGATTTCTTTCAGGGAAATGTTGCAAGATTGGGACGAAATCCGATTGTTAACAAGTATTTGAAAAGGAACGAGAGGAAGAGGATCACTTTCAGTTTGAAACCAGAGTCTAATGATAATGTCAAGTTTTCTCATGTGCAAAACAAAGATGAGAAGAATGCGTATAGGGAACGTCTTTCAAAACTTCAAGAGAAGAAGATTGCTAAGCCTAGGTTGATTGATTGGGAATTGCTTGCGGAGTATGAATGTGAGGATCAATTGAGGAGCATGATGACTATGATTTATGTGTATCCTGGTGATGGGGATAGGTTTGAAGATTATTCTTGGGAAAGAGCTTTTAGTATTCGTGAGGATGTTTACAAGGAATGGTGTTTGGAGTTCTTTTCTACGTTTTACTTTGATAGAAAAGTAAATGATGTTCTTGGGGATGTTTGTGTTTGGTTTAGATTGTGTGGTCGCGAACATGCTTTATCTTTGCCAAAATTTACAGTTGCACTTGGTTTGTATGAGGAGAGTGAGGTTAGACATAGGTTGTTTGGACCACATTTTGTGAGTTTAGCTAGAGCTAATGATCAATACACGGGTATTGATGAATATTGGAATAGAATTGGTGATCCAACTTGTCTTAGGAGAAATTCTTCTAGGATTAGGAATCCGTTGTTGAAAATTTTACAAAAGTTGATTTCTTGGGGATTGATACATAGGAGCGGTGGACAAGACAAATGTAGTCAACCGGACCTATGGGTGATGAAGTTGTTGGAGGAAGACAAGAATGGGAATGTGGCATGGATTATTGCCGAGTATCTTACTAAAAGAGCACCGGGGATTAAAAAACAAAGTGACGTTTGTGGAGTCATTATGTGACCACGTTGGCTAAAAATCTTGGGTATTTTAACGATGATGAGTTGAGGAAGTGTAGAGTGAGATTGGAGAGTGAGATATGGGATGCTTTTAGTTTCGGAAAAGCATTGGATAGGATTAACAAGACTTTGGGACCTTGGATCGAACCAAGTGTGAGGGCACAATCCGGAGCTTATGTGGGAGCGCCATCACAACCTCAAATGGGGAGTTTTCCGGGTAACACCCAAAGTGGTTTTGATTCAGGATGGGGTGATTGGAACCGTGAATTAAATGCTATTGAGTGTAGGGAAGTTTGGAGAGATTCAATGCAAATGAGGAATAATTACAACTATGATTATTCCATGCCTATGATCCAACATTTGGCACAAGATGCCAATTATGAGGTACCTCCCTACAACCCACCAAATGTTCCACCATACCCTTTACCATATTCTCCATATCCTGGACCATACCCCTACCCTTATCCTGGTTATTCACCATTTCCCGAGCCATATCCTCCATACGGTAGACTTCCCGAGTATGGTAGTTCAGGTGTTAACGTGGGTGGACCAAGTTTTAATCCTGGAGGATCGAGTTATGATGTTGGAGGTTCGTCGTCAAGAGCTGGAAAGAAGAAGAGACGAGTGGTGGACAAGGACGATGAAAAAGATGTTGATGAGGATGAAGAGGAAAGCGAGGACGAGTTCATTCGTTCCGATGTGAGTTATTGATGGTGACGTTTGATCACATGGATTATGGTTGGTTTTAAAAATAATTATGTGTCAAACAATTTCTATTTCTTTTATCTTTAACTATTTCTCGTAGGATTTATAACGTAACTTAATTTTCTATTTATTTGGTTTAGATTTTTGTTTGTGTTTGTTTGGTTGTTTCGTATATTTTGCAATTTTCTTGCAGGAGTTTTGTTACGGAAGCATATAGTTGATCAACATTTGGAGTCGGTAAACTCATTTGCTTATTATGATTAAATATGCATGTTGCGTATTTAACTCCGGTATTTTCTAAATTTTTCCATTTCCTTTACTTTGAAGTTATTTTTTATTACATTGAGGACAATGCAAAACTTAAGTGTGGGGGAAGGAAGAAAATAGAAAAATTGCATAATTTTTAATTTGTTTTAATTTTTAAATTTTTTAAAAATTTTCGTTTTTAGAGTCGTGAACTTTAGTAACTAGTAGTAGTTCGCCCTTCATATTTTAGTTAAAATAAGGTTGATTTCATGGTAAATAATAATGATATTTTTGGAGAATAAATTAAAGTTTTAAAGAGCAATTCGTCTCGGAATTGATAACATTTGCTAGCACAATTTTATACCCTTATTACTCTAAATTGTGAGGATTAGTTTTTTTTTATGAGAATAGTATTTCTTATACTATTTACACATTTCATGATGAGTGTGCCGGTGGTTGTGTTAATTCTAGAACTTGTACTTGTTATGCATTACGGTTAAAAACATTTTCGAATGATAAGGATATATTCATATGATAAGAGGCAAACTTAGGAATAAAACCAAATGGCCATCCGTTTACAAAATAATTTTTGCTAACCATATTGGTTAGTTACCCTCGTATTTGGAACCCATTTGTTAGCGTTCATTTTTAGCGCTAGATACCCCTATTTTAACCCTCCGAGCCATCCTTTTCATTTTGATTAAATCCAGAAAAATACAAAAATATTTTACACTTTAAACCTTAGCCTTACCCTTGTCAAAGTCTAAATGGTGGATTGCTAGTTGCTTGGTATGTTGGATTGTTTTTTATGATTATTAGTTAGCCACACTTCACAATTCATGTGTGTGCCATTCCAACAAAGATGAAGGTGCGCAACTTCGTGTTTTGTATTTTTTGTTGTGTATGCTTATGCGAAGTGTGGAGGTGAGGTGATTTAAAAAAAATAAAAAATAAATAAATAAATAAATAAGTCATCGCAACTATAAGGTGACAAATATAGCCAATGTGCTATATTATTATGAATAAAGAAAGTCATGAGATATGTTGTTAGCCGATGTGCTAAGTTTGAAGAATATTTTTATGGTGAATCCATGTATCAACATGTGAAAGTTCGAAGAGGAGAAAGATTGTAACTATTATCATTTTTTTTGGGTTTGTGGATTATTTGAGATTAGCAACTATGGGGCTTAGACTTTGATTTTATTTTTCTTTAAAACCAATTTCATAAATATTCCCATGCCTTATCCTTACCTTTTTGACTTAGTGTAATTACTTTGCACGAAAGTTTATAAAACCCTTAGCCTAAACATTACAACCCGAATAAAATACCTCTTTGATGAATTATTCTATTGTTTTGATACTTGTACAAGCCTATGGTAAGAAACATAAATCATGATTGTGCAATGAGTGATCTATTAATCGTTACACATATTGAGTGATGAGTGAATTTCAAATTATCTTCGTGAGGTGCTTAGAATTATTATCAAGCTCTTTATTTACTTGATTGAGTTCAAATAAGATATTTGCAATATTGCCATTGAATTCAACTTTCTTTTAATTAACACTTGCTCGAGGGCGAGCAATGCTCAAGTATGGGGGATTTGATAATGCTCAAATTTAACATGTTTTTAGTCGCGTTATTGTTTGTTTTATGAGTGGAAATTGGTCATATTTGTATATATTTGTTACTTAATCGTGGAAAAGTGTTTATACATGCAAATATAGCCAAAAGCAGGTAAAAATGATTAAAAGATGAAGTAATGAAGTGGACATGCATTTTTGGAGAGTTTCAAGAGGATCAAAGAAGAAAGAAACGTTGCATGGACAAAAGGATTTGATAAAGAAAGGTTGTCTACACGAAATTATCAAGTTCTAATAGACAAAGTCATGCCACAAAGAAAAATAATGCATGCAACGTAAAACGACGAAGAAAAGACATAGAAATACGGTTCAGACAAATTCCAACCGATCGGTTGCAACCCGCAACCGGATCGGCTGGAAACGTGCCAAAGATTGACCATCCGATCGGATGGCAAGAAACCGATCGGATGGGGTTGACTGAAGTTACAAGTTTTGCATTTATTGGCGAATTTACTCTCCATAATCATGTGTGGCTGATCATTTCTGCTTATTAACTGAGGATGGACGTTTTTACTTGAAGGATAAGTGTCATTAAGCTATATAATGAGCACTTAGGGTCTAGAGTTACTTGTACCACCATTATCTAACTTAGTATTACACCAAATCTTGTTAGTTTATCTTATATTGCCTGAAAGTTTACTAAGTGTTGTAAAAACGTCCAGAACGTGTTGAGTTAGAGTCTCAAGCATTGGTTCGAGTGTGGAGTTGTTTACTTACGTTAGTGAGCAATTGGAGGAGTGTGGTTGCTATAGTTCCACAAGTTTATTCGTTGTAATTCTCAAGACTAGGTACATCTTGATACTTATAATGAACAATTGTTACTTTAAGTTTTATGAAAGTTTTCTTATTTACTTGTGTTTTAATATGATTGCTATGGAGTAATTTGTGATATACTTGTGTATATGAAGTGATTGGTTAATGGAGTATTATTTTATGAAAAAGGTGATGCATGAAACCATATCTATTTTATGAGTTTGTTGAAATAACATCTTTTCTTGCTTAATTTTTCGGTAAAAACAATTTCTTTAAAAATAGGTCCGAAAGGAATTTCAACTTGTTTTTATTCCAAAATATTAATGCACCAAATTACTATGGAATAGGATGCTTGACAACCATCTTATTTACTTATTAAAATAGATTTGAGACAATTTCATCACGAAAAAAGGACCGAAAGGATTCGTAGGAATTTCATAAGAAAAGAATTGATTTTCTAAACAACCATGTGATTATAGGATTGTCATACTAATTTGATATGTCCGAAAGGAGTCATTTAGGTGATAGAATTCTTAGTGGTAGTGAAAACATGACATACATCATAGATTGTATAACTACTCATTTTTAGTTGCGCATCATAACAAATTTTACACCAAACTTTGTACTCAAATTGTTACAATACTCCTAATTACCAATCAAGGAATTATACACAAGTATATGTTAGTTTTTATTGAGTTTCTTTTCTTTTAAGATTTTACATAAATTTGGATTGACAACCCTTATTTAACAAACGTTTTTCTTATTACTAAAACCACCAAATCCCTTGGGACGATCTCGACTTACCCACCTTTATTACACTGGACGAGTATACTTGCTCGTATGTGCTAGATAATAATCGGATAATTCGTGTTTATAAATTTTAAAACTTGTACTAATAAAACGCACATCAGGGTTATTATAAAAAGGGTGTTATAATAAAAAGTGTAGGAAGTGATCTCAACCATTGGATTTAAATTACAAGTTTAAAAAAGCGGAGTGGCGTTTTTGTAAATATTACAAACTTGAGGGTCTAAAATGCATCAACTAAAAATATCACCTAACTCTTAATATCATTCACTCTCCCTCTCTTTCTCCCCATTCCGATCATTTTCTTTCTCACTCTCGTCTCTATTCTCTCTCTAAAAAATAAAAACCCTAATAAAATCAAACAAAAATTACTGCATCGATTGATTTATGAATGGCAAGTACGAATCTACCACAAAAAATCATTACCTCGTAAGTTTTTTATAAAAATATATCATGATTTACTGCATTGATTTGTTATTATAATTACTAATAGTTCATTTTTTTATAAATTTAGCAAAAAAAAAAAAAAAAAAAAAAAAAAAAAAAAAAAAAAAAGAGTTTAAAGATGAGTGATGAAGCAGAAAAAAGAAGAAAAGTTAGAAAACAAGCTGAATCAAAAAATTGATCGCGGAACCATCAGGTAAAAGTTATTTGTGATGCAGTAGCATTTATTTTGAAATAAGTTAGGGTAAATAAAGTTTATGAGATGTGCGAAGTGATTTTGTATGTTTCATGCCTTATATAATGTATTAGTAGTTTATTTGTGATGCAGTAGCATTTATTTTGAAATAAGTTAGGGTAAATAAAGTTTATGAGATGTGCGAAGTGATTTTGTATGTTTCATGCCTTATATGATGTATTAGTTGTTTATTTGTGATGCAATATCATTTATTTTGCGGTGTGTTAGAAGTTGAATGCTTGATTGTTTATGTGATGCACTAGAAGTTGAATTGAGATGCAGTAGAGATATATTTACGGTGTGTTGAGGACAATGTAGGGTAAAGGTAGCTTGATGTACTAAACTTCATTTTCTAGTACTCGTGATGTACTAGAAAATGAAGTTTAATACAGTAGGATGTATGTTGATAGGTATGATTTAGGCTAAGTCAGAATATATATCGATTATGAGATGTGCGAAAGATATTTTGTGTGGTTGATAGCTTATATGATGTATTAGAGACTTAACTGAGATGCACTGCTATTTGATTTGCGGCGTGTGTGGATAAGTTAGGGTAAACGTAGCTTATGTGATGTGCGAGAGAGATTTTAAAAGATTGATGCCTTATATGATGTATTAGAGGCTTAACTAAGATGCACTGCTATTAGATTTGCGGCGTGTGTGGATAAGTTAGGGAAAATGTAGCTTATGTGATGTGTGAAAGAGATTTTAAAAGTTTGATGCCTTATATGATGTGTTAGAGGCTTAACTGAGATGCACTGCTATTTGATTTGTGGCGTGTGTGGATAAGTTAGGGAAAATGTAGCTTATGTGATGTGTGAAAGAGATTTTAAAAGTTTGATGCCTTATATGATGTATTAGAGGCTTAACTGAGATGCACTGCTATTTGATTTGTGGCGTGCGTGGATAAGTTGGGGAAAATAGCTTATGTGATGTACGAAAGAGATTTTAAAAGATTGATGTCTTATATGATGTATTAGAGGCTTAACTAAGATGCACTGCTATTTGATTTGCGGCATGTGTGGATAAGTTAGGGAAAATGTAGCTTATGTGATGTGCAAAAGAGATTTTAAAAGTTTGATGCCTTATATGATGTATTAGAGGCTTAACTGAGATGCACTGCTATTTGATTTGCAGCGTGTGTGGATAAGTTAGGGTAAATGTAGCTTATGTGATGTATGAAAGAGATTTTAAAAGTTTGATGCCTTATATGATGTATTAGAGACTTAACTGAGATGCACTGATATTAGATTTGCGGCGTATGTGGATAAGTTAGGGTAAACGTAGCTTATGTGATGTGCGAAAGAGATTTTAAAAGTTTGATGCCTTATATGATGTATTAGAGGCTTAACTGAGATGCACTGCTATTTGATTTGCGGCGTGTGTGGGTAAGTTAGGGTAAACGTAGCTTATGTGATGTGCGAAAAAGATTTTAAAAGATTGATGTCTTATATGATGTATTAGAGGCTTAACTGAGATGCACTACTATTTGATTTGCGGCATGTGTGGATAAGTTAGGGAAAATGTAGCTTGTGTGATGTGCGAAAGAGATTTTAAAAGTTTGATGCCTTATATGATGTATTAGAGACTTAACTGATTTGCACTGCTATTTGATTTGCGACATGTGTTGATAAGTTAGGGAAAATGTAGCTTATGTGATGTACGAAAAAGATTTTGTGTGGTTGATGGTTTATATGATGTACTAGCGGTTTAACTGAGTTGCAGTAGCATTTAATTTATATGATGTACTAGTTGATTAACTGAGTTGCAGTACCTTTTATTTTACAGCGTATGAGGATAAATTAGGGTTAATATAGATTATGTGATGTGCAAAAGTTATTTTTTATGTTTGATGATGGTTTCATTAATGTACTAGAAATTGAACTGAGTTTCAATTGGTTATAATGAAACAGATGACGAAGAATCAGACGAAGAAGATATAGTTAAAATAGCAGCTTTTAAAGAGGCTGCTAAAGAAAAATGGAATGAATTACTTCATAGTCTTGTTCTTGAACATGCGGCAAAAAAGAAGAAAAATGCAGCCAGAAAGATTGTTAAATATTCTGCACCAAAATTGAAGAAGAAGAAAACCATTTAAGTTACTGAATGCAGTACAAGTGAAAAGAAAAGAAAGGGTAAAAGACCTGCAATAGAGATGGATTCTGAATCAGATTTTGAAAGTTCATATTCAAAAATGGCTCTTGTAAGAAAGAAGAAAGTTAAAAAGGAAAAAGTTAAGTGAGAAGACGAAGGTTTAATACAGGAAGTTAGAAATAACGAACCCAAATCTATCAAAATAAGAATGTCACCGAGAAATCTGAAGAAGGTTCTGGAGAATTTAAGAAGTCAACAGGTGGAGGAATTAAGAAAGATGGGATTGGCGAGTTTCATAATAACTTCAATTTTTATTCTATACCATCAAAATTAGGGCTGTGGGTGGTTAGAAATTTCGATTCAGAAACCTGCTCGATTAAAATGAATGATGGAAGAAAAATAAAAATTGCTCGAGAATTGGTTAGGGATATGCTAGGAATCCCAATGGGTGATATGAAAGTTGAAGCGCTTGCAGAGAAAAATCTTTATGAGGAGACTACTGCAAAATGAAGAGACATAATGGAAAGTATTGTTGTTAAAAAAATTTATATATCGAAGTTGGAGGAACATTTGTGCAGTCTAACTGAAGTTGATTGGGAGTTTCGGATTGCTTTCCTTGTACTGTTCTTCTCCATATTTGGCCAAGGAAACAAAGATGGGGAGGTAAATGAGAGAATTATACCAATTCTCTCTAATACTGATAACGTGTCTCAGATGGATTGGTGCTCGTACGTTGTAGAGTGTATGGTCAAGGAGTGTTCCGAATATAAGCCAAACAAATTTTTCTGTGGACCATTACTTTTGCTTGTTGTAAGTTTTCTATCTTTTGTTACATTGTGATGCACTAATAAGAAATAGTATGATGCAGTATATATAGATATGTGATGCACTAATAATAAATAGTATGATGCAGTATATATAGATATGTGATGCAGTACCATTTGAAACAGGGATGCATTAGATATAAAAAATATGATTGTCTGATTCTCACTACTATCATGCAATAGACATAAAACATTGATGCATTATATTTCACTCTCATACAATAAAAATTACGATTATATTTTAATACTAATTTATTTGTTGCAGATCATATATGTTAATTCAACGACATCTTAGACTGTCATAGTGGAGAAAACAGTACCAGCGTTCAAGGCGTGGAGTTCAAGACTTTTGTTTGAAAGGCAAAAAGAAGAACTCGCATTGGGTTTTGGATGTCTACCAATTGCGGAAGGTGTTGAGGTGATTGAACCACTGATGAAAATGATTGAAGGACCAATGAAAAAGAAGAAATTGGGTAAAAAAAACACAAGAAGAGTGTAACAGGTATAATATATAAAAATATTATATATTTTTAAAAAGAGAAACTTTTTGAAAAACTTGTTCATTTTTAATTTAATTCTATGTTTATGTACTAACAGGGGACGAAGAAGGAAACCTTGCATATCAACTACAGACTCCAAAAATTGATCTTAAATATGGACTCTATGGAACAATTGATATGGAAGAAGCAAGTAAAGAGTTCAGATCAAAATCTTTTGATGTATTATTAATTAAAAAGTATAATACTCTGTGATGCACTAGATATTGAACTTAGATGTACTAGAAGTTTAACTGTGATGCACTAGATTTTGAACTTAGATGTACTAGATTTTTAACTTTAATGCAGTACATTTAATCTTATAAAATATGATACACTAATAAAAACACTGTAATGCAGTAAGCTAATTTTGTTTCTTTTAAATGTTTAGGAAATGAAGGGAATTATAAGAGACAATATGGTGTTGTGTAATCAGTTGATGCTGGATACTGATTACAAGTTGATGATAGCACTGAGATTAAACCCTGAGGATGAAGAGTTGAAAAAACTGGTTGAAATTAGAAAGGATTTGTTTGTTGAATCGTATAAAGAAGATTGTCATAAAAATGGTGATGATGCAACAAATGTTGATGAAAATGATGGAAATGGTTGGGAGAATGTTGATGATGGAAAAAATCAGAATGAACAAATGGGTGATCAGAATAAAGAAGATGGTGGAAATGATGATATCGCTGGGGACAAAGGTATAAATGAAGAGGGAATTAAAGATGATTTGAATGAGTCAGGAAACAAGAAGACAGCTTTGAACGAGAATCATGATTTGATTGATATGAAATATTTTCTGGAAAAAGTGAGCAATAAGGAAAAGAAGGATGATATATTTGGGACCAACCCTGAAGTTTCGGGACAAGATTTAGTTGCAACAAAATACAACGCTATAGTTCCATTTGATATTGATTTAAATTCAAGTCAAGGCTTATCTCAATCAACAATGAGAATGAGAATCAATCACAAGAGATGCAGTATGATGACCTTGAAGATATTGTACATTTGCCCGAATCTCACGAAAGATACATTTTCAAGTATTAACAAAAGAAGAAAACTGAATGATGAAGATGTTACACTATCTCAGCTAAGTTGGGCAATTGAAGGCAAAGAAAGTTTGAATGAAACTGAGATGGTTGACCAAATAGTAAAACTGCCATTTCTGTCAACCGGTATAACAGATGCAGCAAAAGGGTTAGCTGCTGATGCACCAAGTGCCATTCCTGATGCACCAAGTGCCAATGCTGATGCACCAAGTGCCACTTCTGATGCACCAAGTGCCATTGCAACAAAAGCTGCAATTGCAACTCCGCCATACCATAGTACCAAGTTAAAGCTAAAAAGAAACAGTTCTGGAAAGTATGACGTTGAGAAGGATGATAATTCAAATGAAGCCAAAAAGACAACTGTTGATGCGGCAAAAGAATCAGCTGTTCATGTGATTGATGCGACTCCGGTGAGCTCTATTGCGCCTATAAATTATATTCCATTTGAGAATATACAAAAGGAAAAAAAAGTTGCTGCAGCAACCAAAAAGCAACCGGTTAAATGAGCAAAAAAGGTAGCAACCAATGTGGAACCGAAAAAAAGGGAAGGGGTAAAAAGGAAAACAAAAAAGGAAACGGTCAAACCTCAAAAAGCTCCAACGAAAAAAGCAGAGCCTAAAATAGTTCAAGAGAATACACAAAAACCTAAAAGAGTCCAAAAGAGAGGCGCAAAAGCTGTGGTAGAGGATAAAGAGGATGATATATTGAAGGAAAAGCGTATAGTAAAGCCCTCTAATGCTATGAAGTCGCCATACTATGATAGGAAAGTACACATCTTAAATGGAATGAAGCAGATATGAAACTAGTTGAGTACATGTGGAGTGACAGCAGTCCTGAAAGGTAATATATTACTGCATCACTATTCATAAGCTACTGCATCAATGGTTATATGTCATTGCACATGTTTTTTTATGTTACTGCATTATAATATATATTACACTGCATCAATACTAAAATTTTACTGAATCTTAAATGTGCAGTGATATTGTTTTCGAATCAAATGGATTGCAAATAGAAGGTGTCTTTTTCTTAAGCCTTTATCCTGAAGTTGAAGTTGCTGCACCTGTAATAGATGTATGGAGCAAAATACTAAACTATGAGGAGCAATTCCGAGATGACATTTCAGAAAAGAGAAATGTTTATTGTAGTACATTAATGCTGGTGAGTAATTCAACTATATAATATAGCTAAAATTAAGATGTAACATATTAATGCTTATAAAACGTTTCTTATTTACAAAAACAGCCTCATCGTATGGTGGATTTTGAAGAAGGAAAGGATTTGGAGAAAAGAAAAAAGACATTTGAAGATAATTTTAACTGTGTTTTGAAAAATTCAGGAGTGAAAGACATGTATGATGTTGGTTTGGTAAGTAAAAAAAATTGATTTATTATTATGAGTTCTAATAATTTGATTTTTATAATTAATTCCAATGATGTTTAAGCGTAAAAATGTCTGCAGATCTTCTTTCCTTGTATTAAGATCACTGAAAGTCGGTCGAATCATTACTATCTCATATGCTTTAATATGAAGAATGGTAATATCGACATACTTGACAACGTGGACAACGGTATTGAAGATATCTCAGTTAGATATGGGAAGTATGCACAGGCTCTGGTAAGTATACCTAAACATAAAAAGAATGTTTTTTACTGCATAAAAATGATATATTTACTACATTCTAAACTTTTTACTGCATCATAGTGTTATATTTAGTGCATACAAAAAAAATAAAATTAATTTAACAAAATCTTATTATTTTTCACAGATTGATACATTTATCAATTACCTTGAAAAGATAAAGCATCCAAAGATTGCTGAGATATGGTTGTCGATCCCAAGAATGGTGCCGTTAAAATGGAAGACAACTTACAATGCTGCTGACTACGGTATCTTTGTCATGAGGCACATGGAAATGTATGTGGGGGAAGATGTATTTTTGTTTGAACTACAAAGTGAAGGTGTACATCTGAAAACACAAATAAAGATGCTTCGTGCAAAGTACTTGGCAAAGATATTACTAAAAGATCTTAATGTCCAAAAGAAAAAATTAATGAAAGATGCAGAAGCTTTTGGGAAGAATCAAGGAAAGAATTCAAAGATCTTAACTCATATTGATGTCAAAGTTGATGCAAATTTGATGAAGATGTTTAACGACACTCTAATCAAGACACTTGAATAGATCAGTGATGGGAAGTTAGCGTTGGGATTACTAAAAAACTAAAATCTTTTGGATATATTTTAGACAATGTTTCTATGGTTACATTTGGTTAATGATCAGTGTTTGAATGGTACTTTGGAATTTAGACAATGTTTCTATGGTTACATTTGGTTAATGGTTGAACAAAATTAAGAACTTAATGATCAGTGTTGGTTATTACTTTTATTTATGGTTTCTGTTTTATAATTATTGCATCAATATATAATTGTTACTGCATTACATTTCATTATAATTACTGCATCAATATATACTTGTAACTGCATCACAGTTCATTATAATTACTGCATCAATATTTATATGTTACTGCCTCACAGAGATCATTAATACTGATGCACTAAAACAATAATAGCATGTTGAGAAAACTAAGCCAATCTTCCATTAAAACTGTAGTTGTTGGTAAGAGTTACCATTATAATTACTGCATCAATATATACTTGTAACTGCATCACAGTTCAATATAATTACTGCATCAATATTTATCTGTTACTGCATCACGGAGATCATTCATACTGATGCACTAAAAAAATAATAGCATGTTGAGAAAACTAAGCCAATCTTCCATTAAAACTGTATGATGCACCTTTCTTTCTTTACAATTGAATAAGTTTTTTATTTGTAAAAAAAATGAAAAATGTAGAATGTTTACAACTGAATCATTTTTTTATTCATAAAAAAAAGAAAAAATATAGAAAAAAATATTCATTTTTTGCGCGTAGATTCTCTCAAACCAGCTCTTTTTGTTGTATCTTGTTGCTTTGGTTTCTTCGATGGTCGCGCCTGTTGACAAGTCCTGGAATTGTGTCCTTCCTTCTCTCCACATACCCCACATGCCCTTCTCTTTGACAGTTCTTCAGCAGATACTTCGACTCTTGGCTTCATTCTTGAAAAGACACTGGTTCCTTTAGTTTTACTCTTCAATGGATTGTTCATTGTTTTTTGTTCAGGCTCTTTAACACCAAACATTGAACCAATAACAGCTTTCCCATTCATTTTGGGAACTGTTGGAATATCAATAACAGCTTGATTCAATAACTCTTGCATCTTTTCTTTGTAGATATGCAACTTTCTTAAGTCATGTACCAAACGATCAACAGTAGACTCAAAAATCTCATATAATTCCAAAACTTCATTCCTTACTGCATCTGATGCACCACTGATTCTGGGAAGAGCAAATTTTGAAGGTTTCACGTTCTTTAACCACCGTTTCTCTAAGTAGTTTCGGGGAATCTCCTCTACATTGTTCATCCTTAGAACATATAAAGCATGGCGACATAACAGGCCATAATACTCGTACCGATTACAGCTACAATGAAGTTTCATCTCAGACTTACAAAATTCAACCTATAAAAAAATTTTGAAAAATTAATAAAACCTATGATGCACTAGATGTATAACTATGATGCAATATATACAAACTATGATGCACTAGATTTATAACTATGATGCAGTAGATATAAAAAAGTGATGCAGTAAAATATAATACCTGATAAACATTGTCAACGAGCTCTCTCTTCTCAAACTGGGAATCACGAACTGAATATTTTTCCATATTCTCACTTTGAACAACATTCAATGCAATACAGAACTTATAAGAAGCAAGCATCTCATCTTGCACATCAAAGAATATAGTTCTTGTATATAGGTTAGATGCATCTTGTTCCATCAGAAGGTCTGTTTTGAATTCTGGAGATCTATACCTTGAATCATGGTCATTCTTACGCTCAATGTACCTCTGATACTCGATAGCAGTGTCGTGGTGGCTTAAGAATTCAACAAGGGGAAGATGGGGGCTGGTCCATTTACCAAAAAAATGGTTCTCACTTTCGGATCTTGAAGTAGTACGCATTAGCCCTGCCATATGAACATCATGCAAATACGCTGGTATCCATCTCTCTCTCATTACAAACATTTCACCTAACCATTTATTATCATGGAGATCAAAATCATTTATCATTCTCTCCCACTCTTTCTCAAATACTTCAGGTGAAATCTGGTCAATCCAAACAATATCGCATATGCGCTTTTTAAAATAAGGCCCACTAAATATATCAGAACCAACCTGGAAAAACATAAAATTGTTAATATAATAGGAATGGGAATGGATATAAATTATTTTACTACATCAGTTTATGTAATAAATAAAATTGCATCAATTGGAAAAAATTAATACATCAACGGTTTTTAAAATATGAAAATCTTTTTAGTTTGAATGGATACAAAAAATAAACTACATCATTTAATATAAGCAACTACATCATAGGCATAAGTACTATAAAGAAATACCTTCGTACTCAATTTCTGCATAATATGCCACATACACAGTCGATGCCTTGAATTCGGGAAGCATTCTTCAATAGCTATCTTCATTGATGGATCTTGATCTGTAATAACAACATTTGGATCCTTCCCAAAAGCATTTTTTAATTCATTAAGTAACCATATGTACGCTCCGGCAGACTCATCAACAAGCAACCCGGAAGCAAATGTAAGACAACGGTTATGATGGTTGATACCCGTAAAAGGAACAAATACCATTTGATACCTACATTTTATACCATATAAAAACAGTATATATCAGTCAATAACAAATAAAAAAGTAAATAAACAAAAATTCGGAATACGGAACAGAATGTACTTGTTAGAACGAAATGTCGCATCAAAGGATACTATATCACCAAAAATTTGATAGTCCCTAATAGCTTCTTCATCAGCCCAAAAGAGACAAACCAACCGATCGTCATCACCTAAAACAAAAAATTAAAATAATAATAATAATAATAATAATAATAATAATAATAATAATAATAATAATAATAATAATAATAATAATAATAATAATAATAATAATAATAATAATAATAATAATAATAATAATAATGTGATGCACTGAATATAATAATATGATGCACTAGAGATTATAACTGTGATGTAATGAATAAATGAATCACCTTTATAATAATTGACATAAAAGCCAGGTGAATAAAGCTTTCGACTAAGCAGCTTTTCAACAGCCATTTGAGCATCTCGGTCTCCAATAAAAACACTAATTTTCTTCTTATTGTTCTTACAGTCACTCTTTGTAACACCAACTCTATCAAAGCCACCATACAACTGTTTCAATAACCTAAAACCGATTGCAGGACCAAAATTTGCATTCGAAACTTGGTAAAGAAAATGCTGCTTTGTATATCCCATATTCCTAGAATTCTTCATAAAAATCATATCCTTTTCTGCTACGAGAGGATGGTTATGTCCGTCTTCAAAATTAGTAACTTCATAAACATTTTCAATTTTCTTAAGAGTAAGTGAGGCTAAACAGCCACATCTAAAAGAAGCCTTCCTCCTTTTTTTGCTTATTCTTAAACTCGCCAAACTTAATAGAACCATTACTGCATTCACCTTCTTCAGAGATATTGGCATTTGAATTTTCATTTACAGATTTCCCTTTTAAAGGTAACCCTTCTCTTAAACAATAGAAGTATTTTATAGTTGTCTCTTTTGTACCTGCAGCCTGGTACTGTCCACCATTCCTAATGTCAAAACCGCCTTTTTTTACCATAAGCTACGTAGAAACTATAAGCCTGATCAATTAAACAAACTGACAACCTTTTATAGGTTTTTCGCCGCAATCAGGATACCATGTCCTATTGCCATTATCGTCACAAATATAATAACCAACATGATCTCTAACTCGAACACTTTCGACCTCAACATCTGAAAGGATTGCATCACAGTTTTAAATATATTGCATCACATATAAAAAATCATTGCTGAGATTTTAAAAACTCAAAAAAAAAAAAAAAAAAAAAAAAAAAAAAAAAAAAACCTATCTACTAGTACATCAAACTCTTAAATCCACTACATAATAATAGTAAAGATAGTAATAAAATTTCAAAAGTACAATAAAATAAATAAGTGCATCATAGAATTATTTCTAGTGCATCACAATTATAAAAACTCAAAATGCTGAAATTTAATACCAGATCAAAAAAATGTACCTATAAACTAAAAACATTAGAACTAATGCATCAAAATATTACATCTAGTACATCACACATATATCAATTTATTCTATTTGAGTATGATTTGAAATTTAAATATTTTTATGACTGATATATAAACTTTGAAACTAAAAATCAAAAAATTAAAAAACAAAACACTACACTCTAATCTATATTGCATCATACACATAAATATACTGCATCAAATACTTATAAGTAGCAATAAAAAAAAACAATAGTTAAAAAGCAATCAAGCTTGAATAAAAATCTTACTATCAGAAATTGAGGATGAACTAGATTCATTATTAACAGAAACTGAAGATTCAATGGTTGATGATTGAATACACATCTTCAAAAAAGCGGTGGTAAAGGCGGTGGATCGATTGGTGGAAGGCGATGGTGAAGACGGTGGAACACGGTGGAGAAAACGGTGGGAAGATGGTGGAACACGGTGGTGAAGGTGGGGAAGACAGTTGGGAAGGTGGGGAAGACGGTTGAGAAGCTGAGGAAGAAGATTGGGAAAGACGTGAATTGTGAGAGATGTAAAAAAAAGTAATTATATAGTGTATTGTAAATTAACAAAAATACCCCTGCAGTTATGAAAAAATTGGGTTGACTTTGGGGGACACGTGGCATGCTGCAGGTACACTTTTTATTTTATATATATATATATATATATATATATATATATATATATATATATATATATATATATATATGATGCGTGAGAATTCCACCAGGCTTTACCTCTCGAGGGATCTCGAGAAGCTTACAACCCACACCAGGCAGTGTACTTGATCGTTATAGTATAGTATAGTGATAAGTACCAGGGGATTGATCGTTCAACTCAGGAATAGTGGCGCTAGGATTAGAAAGCCTAAAAACTAGGTCTAGAGGCAAGGGTTAATTCTTTTTGTATTTTTATATTTTTATAAAAGCAATTAAAAATCTCGGTTTTTAGAAGAGTGGGCGGAATTAGTTGCTAATCAACTAACCCAATAACTAAGATGCAATCAAAATAAAATAACAGAAATGAAAATAAAGCTAATTAAACTAGTGGTGTGAACAATAATAGGGAGAATTGTGTTTACTTAGGTTTCATTACTCCCTAGATATCTTTTACAGGTTGATAGTTTGTTACAATTGCATGGATGACGGGTTATATTCATTAATACCATTCGTGGGGTGGCGTACGTACTTCCCTAACTCTATAAGCTCCTACTTCACTCTTATGTCGAGCCGTTAAAAACTCCTAACATGGGATCATTAGAATTCGCTCATGCATTAAATACAACCATAATAACCTAGTACGCATTGGTTCATGTTTCTTAAGACGTTCAAGCATGTCACCATTGGAAGTCTGCCAGTTTTCTTAAGCCTAACATCGAAATCATTCATCCGTAACAACTATAAACAAACAATCAACCCATAATTAACATCTAGGTTTCACTACATTTAAGCAAACACAAAAGAAATCTAGCCTAGCATGTTAAATTCAAGACAAGCGTAAGATATATTCAAACAACACATAGACATATTGAATGAATTGAAAGAGTACTTATCTCAAATTGACATGAAAGGTTTCAAAGGGTAAAAACCATTGAAAAACAGTAAAATTCGTGCTAGGGTTTCTCCAAAGTTACACCCTACTTTTCTCTCTTTAATGAATGGAAATTGCAAAACAATATATAGATTTTATAGGGTGACGGCGTCAAGAAGGAATGTCTAACGCCGTCAACTCGCCGCCCATAATGTTATCGGATTGCCTAGATCCAGATTTGACGCCGTCATGTGTAATTTAGCTCTGGGCCGTCACCACATCTTGAACCTTGACGGCCATACGTGACGCCGTCACGTTTTCTCTGGACCGTTACCACTTCCAACTCTTGACGCCGTCATAAGAAGACTCTTGATGACGTCAGGTACTGTTCCCAGCAAGGAAAATTAAGACTTTGCCGTTTTCTTCACTTTTATGCTCCAAAAACGTCAAAAATGCTTCCTTTTCCAGAATTCACTCCAAAAGTACCTAAAATAACAAAAGGAATGATTTAGGGCAATATTTGATCAAATAAATTTGAATTCGGGCTTAAATGACCCCTTAAAAATGGTTCATTTTTCACCTCATCATATACCCTTACACTTGAGATTTGCTTGTCCTCATGCAAATGCGCTTTTATTCTAATCAAAATACAAGTTATGGGTCATTTAACACTAATATAAATGTAATTACAACAAATAATCGTTCCACTAAAGACCAAAGACAAGCACGGAGATCATATACTAGCACCTCACAAATAGTGTTTAGATACTCACATCTCTCAGGTGTAATAAAGTATATATCACAATATGGAAATGGAAAACATCTCTCACTACCTGTCATAGCAAAATAGATTACCATAGGCTTGGGAAAGGATCAAACCTCCACCACATGGCGTAAGCACCTAGGATAAACTATCAAAGAGGTCTTTTAAAGGGTTATAACGTTAGGTGTAGGGATATGGAATACACGGTTTTGTTGGATATAGGCAATCTTTACTGGTGGTGAGTTAATCATCTTGGTTAATTACATGTACAATATGGCGTTGCTAAGCCAAGAATAGACTCGACTTAAGCTAATGAATGAAAAATAACAAAAACATAAAACAAACATAGAATGAAACGGGATGGTAGTCCGTATGTTTTTTCTCTTTTTCTTTCTTTTTTATTTTTTCTTTTTTTACTATTTTTTTTCTTTTTCTTATATATATATATATATATATATATATATATATTTAGTTATTTATTTATTTTTTTGCATACACTCTTACCCTACCATTCAAAATAATAAATCATAGGGAATGAACATTCCCCTTACACTTGAATTTTTACATACTTTACAATAAACTAATCTAATGACTCGAATTAAGATAATCAAACACTTGGAGTACTTTTAAGATTAACGCACATATGGGGGTAATAATATGATGTTCTTCCCCATTACTCCATAACACAAGTACTTTACCCATGATTCCCAATCGTCCCAAAACAATATGTACAAGGATATGACTCGACTTAGCAACCATGTAATCAATTAGATAATTAACTAAGGGTTTAAACATGTAACAATAATACACTAAAGATGAGTGCATACACGGAAGGCTAAGGCGATTTGGGTGTACATTTAAGTGGGTTGTAACAAATTCTTCCTTTAAGTAAGATGCTTAAAGTTAGAAACGAAAAGATAGGCTCGGAGGGGTGTACTAGAGGTTTCGTGTACTAAAAATGAGTACAACGCTAAGGTGTGGGAAAAATTAATTGACTTTACTAGCCAAGTAATATGACTTAAATGGTCAAGTAATTATGATACGGGTTTAACACAAGGGTGATCCTAATGCCTCTTATCATGTAGTAAATCCTACTACACGAATGTAGTCTCACTAGCGGTCTCGGGATGCATCACTAACGCAAGTTCTAGAATCTAAATGCTACCGGTACACTCATAAGCACTAATAATAAATGCTTTTCCTATCAAATCTAAAGGCGAACCTCACATATTTGGGTGGAAAATTTTTCTGAATCGTACGGTTATGTGCTAGTCATACGACTCCTATCCATGAGACGCTTGCTAAGGCTAAAGTTTCACTCCTAAATGTTGTAAAAAATTTTAAATTTGGCGCTAAAATTACACTAACAAGTATTTCTCATAGTTTTATTACACACCTACCATCAAACAAACAAACTCAAGTGCAAGTGTATCCTATAAGGTATCATCATTTACCCTCCCCTTACACTTAGGATGAACATTATCCCCAATGTTCAATTAAAGAATGTAAAAGTGAAATAGGTAAAAAAAAAATGAAATCAAATACTCCCCTGATTCGTTTGGTGTGGATAGTGTGGTAACAAGGTTAGATCTTCCTCCAAGAAAATGAACAATCAAAGCTTCCCTTCAACAAATATAAATCATCTTCTTGTCATATGTAACCTGTTAAACCTGAGAAAACAAACAAGGCAACCTCGCGTAAAATCGGCGGCAATCTATATATACTAAAAAGTTCTAGAAAACAAATTAAGATATAATGCTTGTGGAATGAATGTTTGCAGATTTCCTGGAGTTTATAAACTAAAGAATTAACAAAAACTTCAAGATTCCGTTAGAAAAACAAAACTAGCAAAATTTCCAGAATTTTACACATGACGCCGTCAGGAGTTAACTCCTGACGCTGTCAGAAGTGACCTGCAGAAATCTTTACGTTAAGTTTCTGAAAAATTTCTGGAAAAACTTATGCCTTGCTTCCTGGAAAATCCTGCAAAACATCATTATGACTCGATACAAGCATTTGACTCAAACAAATATTAATACACATGTCCATTTAATATTGTGGAGAATCATGATCAATTTCGGTTCTTAAAAACATATTTGGGGTTTCCCCTTACACTTATCTTTTGCGAAATACCTTTGTATGAAGTTAAGACAAAGTCAAACGACAAAAGAAAGTATTTTCACAATTTTAGTTTTGAAACATGATCTACCAACATTAAAAATAAAGCATGCATACGGAAGCAAATAACAATCAAACAATTAAAAATCATACAAAACATGGGTTGCCTCCCAAGAAGCGCTTTTCTTTATTTACGAGTCTTATAGCTAGACTCAAGGTCATGGGCAATTACGTTATATGGGTGAGTTCCTCATTGAGGACATCTTTGGGATCAAACTTGGGTTTCAACTTCCTATCGTTTTTCTTGGTACGGTATGACCTTTCAAACTTTTCTCCATCCGGATCATATAAAATCATCTTCATATGCCATGATCCGTCACCTTCCTTAGGTGGCTTGTCCCACCTCCATTTACACTTATCCCCCTCTCTTTTCCACGTGTTCATCTCTATGTTAATAGGAATTACTCCTAAGAACTTAATCATTTTCCTAAAGACTAGGGGGTCCTCAAAAGGGTCTAGCTCCTCATCTCTAGCTATGAGTTGTTCCACCGAATGTGTTTTATCGATGAAACCTTTTTCTAGATAGAATGGGCGTTGAGGTCCTATAAAGTTTCTTTCTATCCAAGGTCCATATCTAGATGGTCTCCTATTTATCTCTACCCAATGTGGTGTCGGTTCGTCCTCACAATCGTAGCTATGCTTCTTAACATCATATACCGACCAAGTATCTCCCTCACCTACCGCTATCTTAGATTCATTACAATCTATCATGGCGCTAGCGGTTGCTAAAAATCATCTTCCTACTAACAATGGGCATGTAGTATCACTAACCATATCTAGGACGTGAAAATCCGTTAAAATAGTTAACTTCCCTACGTGAACAACTACATCCTTGATCATCCCAACCGGGTGGGCAATACTCCCATCCGCTAGACCAATTAGTACCTCCGTCTCCTCTAACTTTCCTAGCTTAAGAGTGGTAAAAAGGGATAAGGGAATCAAGTTGAGGCTTGATCCTAAATCGGCTAGTGTGTCGAAAGCTTCGGATTTTCCTATCTTACAAGGCAAAACAAATATACCCGGATCATCAAGCTTCTTAGGCAACTTGTTTTGAACGAAAGCGGTCCCATTTTTACCCAATTTAAATTTCTTATATTTTTCTAGGAGGGCACTATAGTAGGGAGCACGGGCTAAGACATCAATGACGGGGCGTTCAAGGTGGAGTTCCTTGAATTCATCGTCAAGGTCTTGTGTAGGAGGTGTTTCAACTATGCTTTTGACCGGTTTGATATTGGGTGTTTCATTTGATTGGCCCATTTGAAGAATTTGGTTTTGCTTGAAACACGTGCTCATTGATTTAACCGAGTAGTATTGTGGACAAGAAGTGGGTGACGAAACCGATGATATGGAGTTAACGTTTAGTTTCGTGTTCTTGACCGTGTCGCTTGGGAGTGCTCCCATTTCTCGGTCATTGAGAACTTTCAACAATGTGTCAATTTTGGTGGTCATCTCTCTTTGCTTTTGTTTGAAATCGGCTTCAAACTTAGATATGCGATCTTCTTGAGATACCATAAACTTGGACATCAACCCTTCAAGATTATTGGTACTACCATAGTTATTAGAAGCATTGTTGTTGAAAGTACGGTTGGAGGGTGGACCGTTTGGTTGGTAACGATTAGGCGGATTGGAAGAATTGTTTTGGTTTTGTTTCCACCTAAGGTTCGGGTGATTTTTCCAAGAACGGTTGTAGGAATCACCGTAAGGGTTTGGCTCGGGTTTGAAAGTGTACCACTTGTCTCCCGCTTCGTCGGTACGCGAGGATGCGTAGTCCGCAAAAGCTGTTCCGGGGAGCTCCACGCAATCACGAGTGTCATGGGGACCACTACATAATTCGCATGAAGAAGTGATTTTGTTCACTTAGCTTGAATGCTTAGGAGCTTCGTAAGATTTCATGAGAAACTTGACTTGGTCCTCAAGTTCCATGATCCTACGGTCGGGAGTGCCAGAATTGTTCGAAGGCAAAGATATTGCCTTGACAGTTTTGTTCAAATCACGATGATCATTCCAAATTTTGTTGTCATAGAGAGCAAGATCTTCTATGAGTTCCCATGATTCTTCCGCACTTAGATCACGTAGCTTGCCACCGGCCGATTGGTCAATGGTTCGCCTTGTGGAGAGATCGATATGGTCATAGAAGATTTGGACTTGGAGCCAAAGATCTATGCCATGATGAGGGACTTTTTGGAGTAAGTCCTTGAAACGAGTCCATGCTTCATATAGAGTTTCACCTTGATGTTGTTGGAACATCAAGATATCATTTCTAAGCTTGGTAGTTCTCCCCGGTGGGAAAAATTGAGCAAGAAAACGAGTGGTGAGATCATCCCATGAGGTGATGGATCCCGCGGGTAAACGTTCAAGCCATTGACTAGCTTGATCACGTAGAGAGAATTGGAATAGGCGTAATCGGGTCGACTCTCTAGTTGTAACATCAAGGTCTATAGAATCTACGATTTTAAGAAAGTCCTTGAGATGTTGATTAAGATCTTCGGAACGAAGTCCATGGAATGCACATCCGCTTTTCACCAACCGGATGGTGTCGGATCGCAAGGGGGACACATTAGCTCCTTGGGTGAGCTCAATAGTGTTTCGATAGCCTTGGAGGCTAGGACGGGAATACTCTCCTAGGGTTCGGGTCCTAAGAGGTTGGTTTTCTAGTGGTGGGTTTTGTGGGTGGTTTTGTTGTGGTGGGTTGATGGGTTCAAAGATGTTACCACCTTCCATGATGTCGGATGGTAAAGGTTACGAACAAAGACACGAAGAAATAGATAGACTAAATAAAACCTAAAAAATAAAAATAAAATCTTACTAGAAAGGAATCTAACAAGTAGACCGAATAAAAAGAAATCCTAACCTAGACAATAACTATTCCCCGGGCTGCAGCGCCAAAAACTTGATGCATGGGAATAGCACTAGGCTTTACCTCTCGAGGGATCTCGAGAAGCTTACAACCCCCACCAGGCAGTGTACCTGATCATTGTAGTATAGTATAATGACAAGTACCGGGGGATTGATCGTTCAAATCAGGAATAGTGTCGCTAGGATTAGAAAGCCTAAAAACTAGGTCTATAGGTGAGGGATGATTCTTTTTGTATGTGACGAAATTTCGTGAAATTTTCAAAAAAAAATTTTACATGTGACGAATTTTTTTTTTTCACATGTGACGGAATTTTTTTTTCACATGTGACGAATTTTTTTTTCACACGTGACAAAAAAATTTCGTGAAAATTTCTAATTTTTTTTTTCACATGTGATGAAATTTTTTTTTCACATATGACAGAATTTTTTTTTCACATGTAACGAATTTTTTTTTACACGTGACAAAAATAATTTCGTGAAAATTTCCAAATTTTTTTCACATGTGACGAAAAAAAATTTCAGAAAAAAAAAATTTCGAAAAAAATTTTTTCGGAAAAATCGAAAAAAAAAATTTCAAAATTTTTTTTTTTTTTTTTTAAATTCGAAAAAATTTTTTTCGAATTTTTTTTTTCGAAAAATTTTTTCTAAAAAAGAATTTCGAAAAAAAAAATTGGAAAGAAAAAATTTTTCGAAAAAAAAAATTTTGAAAAAAAAATTCGAAAAAATTTTTTCGAAATTTTTTTTTTTCAGAAAAAAAAAATTTCTTTTTCGAAATTTTTTTAAAATTTTTCAAAATTTTTTAAGAAATTTCAAAAAGTTAATTAATTAATATTAGCCATTAAATTAAAGTTAAAGGAGGATAAAATAAGTGGATAGGATTGCTTCTCGCGTTCTCACAAAATTGAGGCTTCTCATTTGAACGCTTCACTATATATATATATATATATATATATATATATATATATATATATATATATATATATAGGGTCATGTTCAATGCAGAACCACTATTTTGTACAGAACTTTACAGAACCATTTTGGACCAATGAAAATTTAGTATTATAAAATCTTTTTATTTAATTCATAAGGGCATAATAGTTAAATACATTTTTCTTTTTCTTTTTCATTTTTTTAAAATAAAAACGTTTTTTAAATCCCTTGATTTTTTTTGCATACATGTTAATCTGAAAAATTGAGGTGCATTTTTTTTTTAATATTGTAAATTTACATATGGTTTTTTTAAAGTATAATTGTTTAACTATCAAACTTGTTTAATTGAAATGGTAGTTGCACATATGTTTTTTAGTTGTTTTTTTAGTGTATACTCTTTAATCTTCAAAATTTATAACCAAAGACATAAAAATATACATGTAACCTCTAAATTTATAACCAACCAAAAAGATAAATAGTATAACATAAAATTTGATATCAAATGGAACAATTCAAATACAAATGTATCTTGGTAAATATAGATGTGAACGTCATTAAAAAAACATATGTGCACTCTTCCAAAAATATGTGAGTACCCTTCCAAGAACATATATGCACGTTGCATTTTCTCGTCAAATTCATTAAAACATATGTGTCCTCCTTCCAAAAACATATGTGCAGTTGCATTTTATCATCAAATTCATTAGAATACAATTCAAATACAATTCACATTTCACATAAAGTGTGCACGCTTCGAAAACATATACACGGCTTCTAGAACATATATGCACGGCTTCGAGAAACATATATGCACGGCTTCGAGAACATATATGAACGGCTTCAAGAACATTTTTGCACGCCATCGGGAAGCTTAGGTGCATCAATTGATCATCTTTATCACACCGTTATTCATATGATTGAGCCATTCCTATGAAATAAATATACAATAACAAAAAAAATAGTTATACCAAATTATAACATTTAAAAAAAAAAAATTAGTTATACCAAGTGATAAATTAAATTGGCATGTTTCTCAGGCTCATTAATCAAGTCACTTATGAAAAATATATGCAACTAATCAACCACTTTAGCAAAAGAGACCGAATCAAGTGCCTTTTAAAAAATAGGCCTCAAGATCTACACAAGGCTTACCTCTCTATCTAGTACCTGGTTATTTATTTTTAACTAAATCAAAGGCCTTATAAAATATAAAACCCAAAATAAAAGCTAAAGCAAATAAGTGTTACGTCAAGAAGTACCGTGGACGAATCAAATTATCATTCATATATATGATCGCAACCACAAGTAAAATTATATGACTTATAATCATTACCTTGAGTCATTTTTAATTCATATTTCACAAAGTAGCAGTGGACCAATAAAAAATGGACCAACGTGAATCATCTTCAATTAGCATGTATGTTCGATATTATGATTCGTATATACGAACGACCTATACAAAATTAAAAATGATATCATTACCTTTAATCAATCGAATATGTATTTCGCAACCACCGCCAGATCTTGTTAATTTCATAATCATCACTGGATCGTGTTATTATTCATTGGCGACGGTTGTAAGAAAAAATGAAGGAGGCAGATCTGTGGAGGATCTATGGTGGATTTGATTAGGGTTATGTTGGTAGATGAGAGAGATGTGTATGGTGGTTAGAAGTGAGAGATCTGAGAATATATTACGGTTTAAAATTAAATAATGTGGAGTACCTATAATACCCTTCAGCCCTTTTTTATAATTTAAAAACAAATGTTACATCTTTTCTATAATTACATTTTTGGCACTATTAATCTTAACCATTGATCAAACAATCTAATGGTTCATATTTGGTTCTGTAGGTTCTGTACAAAAAATTGTTTCTGCATTAAAAGCTACACTATATATATATATATATATATATATATATATATATATATATATATATATATATATATATATATATATATATATATATATATATATATAGGGGAGGGTTAATGTGAGATCAATGTTAAAATTCTAAAAGTAAGACCTAATATGGACCATTAGATCATTGTACTTGTGTTAGATTAGATTAACATTAAATGAGGGTCATTATACTAATTAAATATTGATTAAAGGGTATTTTAGAGAATTCAAATATGGTCAATTTTTTTTTTTTAGTTTTTGGCTACTAATTTTATCCAAGTGCATTTGTTTTTATAGATAACGTGATACATAAATACATTAAAAATATATTTGCATTAACAAATACACAGGACCATTATCAACAAACAAAATTAAAAAATTATCAAACTAAAAAAACAAGATCTCGTACATAATCTGATCCAAGTATTAACAAATACAATACCTAAGATACACCAACCTACCATCTCTTACAAATACACACATTACATTGGACAATAAAAAATCTTTAAAACAATGAAATCCCAGCTGATAAACGGCACCAGATTCCGGTACACCGGATATATTGGTTCACCGGAAAAATGATATATCGTGCTACACCGTATATATCGTGACAGCAGCTTATGTGGGTATCACCTGCTATATCGTGTTTTCGTAAAAACAAGCAGATTCCGGTACACTGGATATGATCTGGTACATCAGTTAAATCAGGTACACCGGATAAAATCCGATACATAAAAAAAAAACAACAAAGGTATCACATTCTAGGGATAAACCACCTTCGTGAAATTCGGTACACCAAATAAAACCCATCTTCTTGATAAATCTGGTACATCAGAAAAACAACAAAGATATAACCTGCTAGGGATGTGGTCACAAATCCGGTGCACCGGATAAATCCACAATGGTAACAGACCTGTTGTGGCTAATATGTTAATTAAAAAAGATCAAAACCTATTTAAAACTCTGATGTGGATCTAGTATTGAAACTCTGATGTGGATAACATGTTAAAACCGGACAGTACCATCATTGTCAACCAATATTAAAACTCGGATGTGGATCTAATATTGACACGACAACTTTATGTAGTCCATCAGATCTGTGACACGACAACTTTATGGTTCCTGTAGCGTTTTACCCAACGAAACATCGCCGGAAAACCAAGCCCCCGTAGGGATAATGAATCCTCGCCGGAAAACGTCTGATACATCAGATCTATGGCGTTTATCATGTGGGGGTTAGGTGGTTTTAACATATCGAATATTTTTTTGTGAGACATACCTGTTCGAGACCCCATAAACGAGACCCAAATCCGTGTTTTTGGCCGGATGGATATAGGTTTGATTCGGTTCTGCGGGTTTGATAAAGAAAAAAAATTACGGCTGTTAATTATAGATGGAAAATGAAAAAAAAAAATTGTCACCGGCGGTGGTCTTGTTTGCCGGAAAATGTATGAGAGAGAGGAGAAGATGATAAAATAAAGTGTGACTAGTTATTGTGATGCATATGTGTGAGACTATTTAGGATTAGGGAAAAAAAATAAGGTGTGCAAAATACCCTCAATGCCCTTTTAGATTAATTATTAATTTTAATTAAAATAAATGCTTAAGTTACTATCAATACCACTTGTCCTCCTATTATTGGTTCTTGAATGAATCTTACTTTTAGAATTTTAATAATGATCTTATTAGAACCCAATTCTATATATATATATATATATATATATATATATATATATATATATATATATATATATATATATATATATATATATATATATATATATATATATATATAGGGGGCCATTCATATGAGAAATCTAATTTTTGTGAGAAGGTGAGAACTAATCTTAGCCACTCATTTTATCCTTCTTTAGTTTTGAAAAAAAAAAAATCACATGTGAAGAAAAAAATTTAAAAAAAAAATCGAAAAAAAAAAAATTTCGGAAAAAAAATTTCAAAAAAAAAAATTCGGAAAAAAAATTTCGAAAAAAAAATTTCGATTTTCACATGTGAAATTTTTTTCATTTTTTTCACATGTGAAAATTTTCAATTTTCACATGTGAAAAAAAAATTCACATGTAAATTTTTTTTTTCATTTTTTTCACATGTGAAAATTGAAAATTTTCTCATGTGAATTTTTTTTTACATGTGAAAATTGAAAATTTTCACATGTAATTTTTTTTTTTCATTTTTTTCACATGTGAAAATTGAAAATTTTCACATGTGAAAAAAAAAATTCACATGTAATTTTTTTTTTCATTTTTTCACATGTGAGTGAAGTTTTTTTTGACATGTCATGAAAAAGAATTTTGAAAAAAAAAAATTCGAAAAAAAAAATTTCGAAAAAAAAAATTTCGGAATTTTTTTTTTTCACATGTGAAAAATGACGGAAAAAAAATCGAAAATTTTATGAAAATTTTTTGAAATTTTTTTTTTTAATTTTTTGAAATTTTCAGAAAAAATGGTTAACTAGTATTAGGCATTAGATCAAAATTAAAGAAAGATAAAATGAGTGGCTAGGATCCCTTCTCACCTTCTCACAAAAATATGACTTCTTATTTGAACGCTTGACTATATATATATATATATATATATATATATATATATATATATATATATATATATATATATATATATATATATATATATATATATAGGCAAAGGATCACGTGCGGATGGATCTGGACCGCCCATTCCAGAATCCGATCTCCCATTCCAGAATCTGATCTTGACTTTTTGTAAAAAAGTCAAGATCTGATGCTAATATCACGGTACCAATTGATCATGAAAACGATTTTTTTGATTTTTTTTCCTTCTCAGCGATCCTTACTCTAGTTGTGTTCTTTTATTTTTTTTATTTTTTCAGATTTTTCTGAGCACTTTTTTCTTTTTTGATTATGAGTGCTAATGTGATATTAACGATATTATGAGTGCTACCGTGATATTAAGCTTTTTTACATGTAAAAATGAACCGTGATATTAAAAACCCGTGATAGTTACTGTGATATTATAAAACCAACGTGATATTAAGCTTTTTTACATGTAAAAATGAACCGTGATATTACGATATTAAGAAAAAGTTAAAGTGATATTAAAAAAAATTAACTTTGATATTAAGAAAGCGTGATAGTTACGGCGATATTAACAATTTTTATTAAGAAAAAGTTTTTACGATATTAAAAAAGTTATTGTGATATTAAATTTTTTATTAAAAAAAAAAGTTTTCAGAATCTGATTTTGACTTTTTTACAAAAGTCAAGATTTGATCTTGACTTTTGTAAAAAAGTCAAAATCAGATTCTGATATCACAATACCTTTAACGATGAAAACGTTTTTTTTTTTGAAATTTTTCTCAGCGATTCTTAATTATTTGTTGTCCTCTTTATTTTTTTAATTTTTTCATATTTTTTTGAATTTTTTTCAAAAAAAAAGCTAATACGATAGTAACAATCTTTAAAAAAGACGGGATATTTACGATATTGCCACTCCGCCTTTTTCAGATGGTTGACTAGATGAAGGGCTGAGATTCGTCCGTACCATCCGCACTAAAAAACAAAAATGTACCTGATCCTCACCCTATATATATATATATATATATATATATATATATATATATATAGAGGGAGGTTAACATAAGATAGTATATTAAAGTAGGAAGAATAGGAAACAATCTAAACCGTCAGATGTATCAAAAATGATGTCATCACATTAGAGTAAGATAAATGGCATTAAGGTAAATAATTTTATATTTTGGGTAAATTTGTAATCTTATTTGAAGACCACATGCACGATGCAACTCCTATTATTAAGCCCTTTAATATTGTTTGACTTTCGTTCACCATTTTTTCACCTTTGACGTCTTTGCAACCATCTTTTACAGCTTCCAGGCCCGGCCCTGGCTATGGGCAGCGCGGGCGACAGCCCAGGGCATAAAAAAATGGAGGGCATCAAGCTTCTAGTGTTGCGCATGACCAAACTTGAACAAAGGGCCGACTTGTCGTGTTTTAACGTAAATATGATTAAAGTGTATGCTAAAACTTAATATATGTGAAACATGGATGAGTTTTGGTAATTTAAAAAAATAAAATAAAATAAAGGCGGCAAACAGAGTTCTGGGTTATACGATCGGAGAAGAAGATAAGTTTTAGAAATACTTAGTTTACACCTTAAGGTTTGTAGGATTTACATTTTTATTCTACTCTTTTATATTTGGGTAAATTGCAAAAATGGTCCTTCACGTTCAACGAAATTGCAAAAATGGGACCGAGATAAAAAGTAGCGCAAAAAAGACACTAACGTTTCACATTTTCGCAAAATCGCCACTGAGAGCCCTTTTCCGTTAATTTCATCGTTAAGTGTCATGTCATCGAGGGTAGTATCGTCATTTTAACCCTTTCCCGCCAATAACTTAAGTTGCCAGTGTTTTGTTTTACAAATTTAGTCCTTTAGAGCAATACTTTATATACCGGTATCAATTTCTTCCAAGGAGAACATTAATTTCACAGGTAAAGATCTTGAAAATGGTTAAGCTTTGGCAAAATCGTGCACGCAGTACCCCGATACCTGATTTAGGAATCCTTTATAGTAAGAATACTCTGTTCCATTTTAATGTTTTCCATTTAAACTTGTTATTTTTGTCGGAAGTAATTGATGTTTTATGTGTTCCACAGATTTGAATGAAAAGGTGTGATGAGTGCTCAAACACTCATCGTTTTTGTCGTATTTAAACTGCCAAAACATCCAAAAAAACGCTCAGAAATGCATCAAAATACCAAAAATATCCCAGGGATTGTATTTTATACGTTTCAGATGCAAAATGAGTAAAAACAATGGAAAACGAACAAAGTTTACACAATTGGCAGTTTCAGTCCCTCAACTTTCAAAAATTTACAAAACTAGTCCCTGAGCATTTGTTTTAAAAGGAAAGTCAACCTAAGGCTTTTAAAAGTCAACAATAATCAAATTTAGTCCTTGGGTAAAAACTTTTGAAAAATTTCACTTTTGGTCCCTGCAGTTTAGAAATTGGCATAATCAGTCCCTGGGGAATTTTGAAATGGAAAATATATTTTTGGTTCTTTGGTAATTGAAATGTGGCAAGATTGGTCCCTGTATTAACTATGGATGGTTGGCAACTTTGGTCCTCATAAAATCACCAAATTACAAATTGGTCCTTGCAACTACAAACGGACCCTTGTGTAATTTTATTACCAAAACCCAATCCTGATCCAAACAACCACCCCAGCCCATCCAATATCTTTGGCCCAAATACCAACCAGCCCACCATCCCATATTATTTATAAAAAAGGAGAACCGGGTCAAACTCAGGTCAACTCACCTCCATCTCCTACCTTCTTCCCCGCCAAAACCAAACACCACAGCCCCCAACAACTGTACCTTCCCCAACATCCTTGTCCCCCCCCCCCCCTCCTTTCTCCAACACACCCTACCCAGCCACCCTACACCATCACCAATACCAATCCCACTTGCCCTCACCTCTATCCACGTTGGCAATCCACCACTTCATTTGAGCGCTAAAATACAATTAAAGGATGAGATGAAGCAGAGCCCAATCCAATGGCTGGGAATTACTCCAAGAAAGCACAAGTACCTTTCCAATGCTGTTTATCTCAGGAAAAAGACACAAAGAGGAACCCTAGCTTTTTAGTTTAGTATAAATACTAGCATTTGTAAGCCCAAAGAGGCAAGTAGCTAAGTAGTGTTTAAATAATCTTTTCAATTCAGTATTAGAATAGTTTGTAATCTCTTTTCAATTTTAATGAAAGTACTTCAGTTTTCAGTTACTTAACCTTGTTCTCACATTCAAAGTTCAAGTAAAAAATTTAAATCTTTAGTATCAATTTGTTCAAGCTGATTAGTGTATTAATACTCTCTCAGAAAAGCTTATAAGTTCTAAAAAAAAGAAACAGAAAAGGAAACATAAAAAGGAAATCAATCGGGTTCATAAAATACCTCTGCTAGACATTATGGGAAGCTTTTTGGAAGTTGCCAGTTGTGGAATGGCAAGAGGGACTTTACTAGCATGTCTTAAGACAAGCTAGAGCTTGTTGCTGATTCAAGAGCACCTAGTTAAGCTAGGCTCAAGGTTTTTCAATTTTAGCTTAATTTTCTGAATTTAGTATAATTTTAGCATAGTGTGCTTTAGTTGTAGTTTAATGCTTATTTTGGTTTAATTATGTTCATCTAAGCTTGTCTTAATCTAACACTCAGTATCATAATCTGTTTATTGGAGTTACTTCATAAGATCGTGTAGCTTAGTTGTTATAGGGGTGTTTGGAAATAGCTTGCAATCTGTGGTGTGGTTGTTGTATTGGCTCAAGTCTGTTTTCCTTGTTGTTCTCAGGACTAACATAGCCCAACTCAAATATTCGAGTGGTCATTTGTACACAAAAAAGTCAAAATCACCTCAAAACTTCATAACAGTTGGACTGTCACATCTTTTGATTGTTAATTTTTCCTTTTGGGTAAAGAAAGTGATTAAGATTGTTAAATGTAGGTTTAATATAACTTAATTCAATTAATTCAGTAATCTAAATTGGATCAAATCTCAGTTTGGTCAAAGTTCTTTCAAAAGATCAAAATTCAAAGTCACACATGTTTCAGATTTTCAAAAAAATGCAAGAATTAATTTGAATTTTGTAAAGAGATTTAGGGTGTCAAATTTGTTTCTAATTGGAACCTACCAGCTCAACTTTAGGAATCCATGGTTATTTGAATTTTCTGATTTTATTTGTGGGCCCCACAGAACCTCAAAGAGAGGTGCAGGGGAAGATTGTCCCCTGTTCCAGCAGGTATACCACCTCCATCACTCACTTTGGTGTGTTCCATAGGACACCATAGTGAGAGCCAAGGTTTGTTCTTGCTTCCTAGCTATTCACAAGCTAGTTGGGTAGTAGAATCAACCAAGTTTGAGCCCTTAACACCTGTGGACCCTACCTGTTTAGGGTCTGCAAGTTTTGTCCCCAAACAGTCCCAACTTAGGAGTTTTAAGAGCTTATTTTTGTGCTAATTGCTTATTCAATAGCAAATTTTAGTTGTGTCTTGCTTAGAATCACCCAAGTAACTTATTTGGACATTACTTTACCTCAGTAGGCCCCACACTTGCCCAATTCAACCTGTGTTTCATCCTAGTCAACAATAGTCAACTGTCAAGCTAATAAGCTTGCACAGTGCTTAATTTTGAGTTTCATAAAAAGTGCCTTTGTAAAAGTTGTCTCATTTCAGTGGTAAATTAGTTGTGTAAAAGAAAAATCAAGAAAATCCCACTTTTCAAAAAGTGAGAGCTTCTATTTAAGCTTTTTAGCTTATTTATTAGCTTTTTCAAAAGCACTTTTCATTTTTATAATTTTCCTAGGTCACTGTTAACTTAAAATAATTTTAGGAATTTTTTCAGATTTTTCTTGTTTCATTTAGTATTTTTTATAATTTAGTTTAGTTTAAATTAATTAATTAAATAGTTTTTAATTAGTAATAATTAATTAAAAGTTAGGAAAAATAGTTTTTCTGTTTTAAAATTAGTTTTATAATATTTTAGATTTTTCTAAATTTAATTTTCATTTTTCTAGTTAAATTTCATAATTATTTGTAATTTAGGATAATTTAGTTAATTAAAAAGTAATTAATAATTAGTAATTAATTAGTAGTAATTAATTAAATAGTGTTAAAAATAATTTTAATTTTCCAAAAATTTTCTTATATCATTAGGATTGTAAAAATATAATTTTCATATTAATAGGACTTTATTTGCTCACGTTTCGCGTTTTATTTCGCGCACTCGCGTTTCATTTAAGTTAACTTTTACGTTTTTAATCCTAGCTTACGTTTCAAGGTTCCCTAATTCCTATTATGTTTCCCGTGGTATCTTAAGTAGTTTTTAAGGGTTAAATTTCATTTCCATTGTAAATTCACACTTTGGTTACGTATTCGTTCGTTAATTCGTGATTTTCGCTAATTTAACGTACCACAATACCAAATAACCTTTCTCAACCAAACATACAAGATTTTAATCTCGATCTTTTCATGAAGCTTTCCATTCACACCTCGTTGGGGTACGACTCGGGAAATCACTTCCCGGTCTCACAATTTGAATATCACTTTCACAAGTTTTGCGAGGTAATCGTTTTCCTAAACGGTTTACTCGTACTACTTCACGTTTATTTGTCTCACGACAAATTATACCTCACGTTTGTTGATATTTTGATAAATTGTTTTTGCACACACCAAAACACAACGAATCAAATGGCGCCGCTGCCGGGGAGGCTGTGTGTCGAAAGTCTCGATAAGGTTTAGACGATTAGTCTTGTAGAACCTTCGCAAGAAGTTACGCTTTTATAAAACTTATAAAAAACCAAAAATATTTTTCTTTTGTTTCTATATATGTATTATATCTGTATCAGATAAGAAAAACACAAAAAGATTTTCCCGTTTATTTGTTTAATAATAACATTAAAATCTTACCACCGCAAATCAAGGCAGAACACCTACCAACTGGGGGTGTGACCATAATAAGTTCCCAAACCTAAGATCAAAACTTGCCTTTTTATCACTTGCGTTTTGGAAAACTTTTAAACGAGAAACAAACTTTAAGAGGAGTCGAAACGGTATGTGGCGATCCAACGAACTTCGCCCAGTGAGAGATCTATTCTTCTCTCCCGCTCCTTTGTGCGTTTTTCTTTAGAAGTTGACCTTGCGTTCTTGATTATTGGTTTAAGTTCCCTTGTCGTTAAAGTGGTATTGTTTTAATTGAGTTTGTTTTTGTGGTGCATGCGCACCCGTTCGTCTACGTCAACGAATCCTTTGCAAACGCTTAACAACATTCCAAGAAGAAGGCGTAATCGACGACGTACCAATCCAATAGTCGAACCCGAGATTCGTACTATTCCTACCATGGCGGCTGAGACCACTATGAATGAGCTTCTCCAAGCACCCATCGAGGGTTATGGAGATGCTATCGTTGTTCCAGCCATCGTGGCTGACAACTTTGAGCTCAAAATGGGGTTGATAAATCTTGTCACCTCGCGTCAATTCTACGGTTTCGAAAGGGACGATCCTCAAGATCACATTCGATGGTTCAATAAAATCACATCCACCATCAAATGCAAAAATGTCCCTGAGGAGGCAATCAAACTTCTCCTCTTCCCGTTTTCCCTCGATGGGGCAGCCAAAAATTGGCTTGACAAACAACCCCCTCGATCAATTGAAACATGGGAAGATTTGGTTAAGAAGTTTGTGAATGAATTCTTTCCTCCTTCGAAAACCACGACCCTCAAGAATGAGATCATGAAATTCACTCAGAAATTTGATGAATCATTCGGTGAGGCATGGGACCGTTATAAGGATATGCTTCGTAAATGTCCTCATCATGGTTTCTCCGAGTTAATGCAACTCGACACTTTCTATAATGGTGTGAGCCAAATTGATCAAGACTCTCTAAACGCCTCCGCGGGAGGTAATTTCTTGAATCGAACCACAAAGGATGCTTTAGTGATCATCGAGAATAAGTCTAAGGTCCGCATTCCACGAAGCAAGCCCGTTGTTTCCCAAGTGAATGTTAGTCCTTCTACTTCATCACCCGTGGCTCAATCTAGCACCGATGCTAGACTTGACAAACTCACGGAAGCTATTCATGCTTTGGTTCTCACCAAAAATAAGAAAGTTTCTCCTCAACCTGCCGAAGTCAAAAAGGTTGAAGTTTGTGTTACTTGTGGTGGTCCACACGCATATTACAATTGCACTGCCACCGATGGCAATCCATTTGAAGTTAATGCGATAGCCGGTAATCCTAATCAAGGAGGTAATCAATACCGTCCTCAAATAGAGCCAAATTACCGTGCTAGCAATCAAGGTGGTCCACCCGGTTTTTCTCAACACAATAATCCAAATCGATTCAATCAAAATCAACAAAGAAATCAAAATGTTCAAAATCAATTTCATGCCCCCAATAATCAATTTTCAAATCAAGGGGGAAACTTCAATCAAGGTTTTCAAGCTCATAATCACCAAGCTCCTAATGTTGCTTCAAATGAACTTGCTAATTACATCAAAGCAAATGAAGCTAACATGAGGGGCATGCAAAACCAAATCAACACTTTGAAGAATGATTTTCAATCTTCAATGTCGAGACAAGGAAATGAGCTTAAGAATGAACTTCGAAACACTAATCACAAGATTGAACAATCTCAAAGCAAGATTGAGAACATGTTTGCTAGTCTTATGAATCAAATAAGTCAAGCTCCTACTTCGGGTACTCTCCCGGGAAACACCATTCCCAACCCGAAGGGTGAATTGAAAGCTATTTCCACTCGTAGTGGTAAAGTAGTAAATGGACCCTCGACTCCTATTCCTCCACCTTTGTATGAGATGGAACAAGAACCCGAGGTTACAAAGGACAAAGTGCAACCCTCAAGCTCACGAAGTACCGCACACGTCCAACCCTCGGTTGATCCAACTTCAATTCCCGAATTTGCTTTTCCAAAGAGAATTCCTAAGCCTTCAATCCCGTATCCTTCAAGGCTTAATGATCAAAAACTCCGAGAGCAAACTAATGATCAAATGAAGAAGTTTCTTGAGATATTTCAAAAGTTACACTTCGACATTAGTTTCGCGGATGCCCTTCTCTATATGCCCAAGTTCGCTTCCACTTTCAAGAGTCTTTTAAGTAATAAAGAGAAATTGTTTGAACTCACCAAAACTCGTTTGAATGAGAATTGTTCGGCGGTGCTTCTAAAGAAACTTCCCGAAAAATTAGGAGACCCCGGGAAATTTCTCATTCCTTGTGATTTCCAAAAGCTAGAAGAATACTTCGCCTTGGCCGATCTTGGCGCTAGTATAAACCTCATGCCTTTCTCTATTTGGCAAAAGCTTTCACTTCCCGAGCTTACACCAACACGAATGACTCTTGAATTAGCAACCCGAACGGTTACGGTTCCGAAGGGTATTGCTGAAGATGTCTTTGTGAAGGTTGGTAAGTTCCATTTCCCTGCCGACTTCGTAGTCGTTGATTTCGATGCCGATCCTCGTGTTCCCCTTATTTTGGGAAGACCATTCTTGAAAACGGCTCGTGCATTAATCGACGTCTTTGAAGGTGAAATGACTCTAAGAGTTGGCGATGAAAAGTTGGTCATTAACATTGAAAACACTTCAAAAGATCTTCTCGGCCTTGAACGAGAAGCAATCAACCAAATTGATGTCATCGATATTACATGCGATGAATACTTTGAAGAAGTGTTAAATGTGCAAGGATCAGTTAATTCTACCATCGATATCTCTTCCCCCTCTCTCACTCCTTTTGAGGGAGGTGACTTCATTTTGGAAGAGATTGAAGCTTGCTTATCATGTGATTCTCGTGTTGATCATGATTCTATCAATCCCGAGGAAGAAATACTTCTACTTGAGAAGTTGCTTAATGATGATCCATCATCTCTTCCTCCAAAAGAACTTCATAACGAGGAGGTCAAAAATGTTGAAAAAACTGATGACTTCCCCGAGGTCGAACTCAAGGACCTTCCGCCTCATCTCGAGTATGCATTTTTGGAGGGTGACGAAAAGTTTCCCATCATAATTGCCAAAGACTTGAATGAGGAAAATAAAACCGCTCTCCTCAAGGTTTTAAAGTCACACAAGCGAGCTATCGCTTGGAGACTTTCCGACATCAAGGGTGTGGAAAACTAGAAGGGGGGGTTGAATAGTTTTACGTCCTTTTAAATTTATTTCCAAAATATTTTGTTGGTTATAAAAACTTTCGATTCGATCTTAAGTGAATTCAAGCAACAACCAATATGAGCAAGTCTAAACTAATATTGAAAGTATTGAAATATAATGAAGAAAAGATAGAGTTAGAAAGATCAAACCACAACACGCGAATTTATAGTGGTTCGGCTACAAGGACACCTTCCTTGCCCTACTCCACTCCCCGAGTACCACACTCGAGAGTTTTCTTCACTATGTCAACAAACTCCTTATGGTGGAGAAACCTTACACACCTTGGCTTACACAAGTTAACGACACTAAGCTAAATGTCGAGTTCTAATCGTAGCTAGAACCAATCTCACACCAAATATCACACCACGTGATCTTCACACCTTAATCACACCTTCACACCTTCTTCAAGACTTCACACCGTCTTCACACCTTATCAATCTTCACACCTTCTTCTATGCACAACTAAGTCACTACTACTAAACTAGTTTACAACACACCAAGATTATACAATCAACAAATATTCACAACACCTTAACAATTAGCTATCACTAGTACTATATGAAACTAGCAATACACAACACCACTACAATAAGATGGATGTAGAGAAGTGTTCTTCTTCTTGCACTTGAATGGATGAAGCTTTGGATCACTTGGAAACAAAGACTTATGAAATATATGATCAAAGGATTTTAGATCTAGAGAAGAGGATTGGATCAGAAAGTTTATAGTGCAAAAAGGTAAGGAAAATGTGCAAAATGATCCAGTATTTAAAGGGCCAGATTTTACTGTTCGGGAGCGTTGCCGATCCCCTTAATTGTAGGCCGGTCCCCTTAATGATTAAGGGGGCCGCCTAGTAAAATTAAGGGGGCCGCCCTCCTGAACGTTTGAAAAGATTCTCTGGATAAAATTTGCCCTTTTTGGTTGGAAATTTGAAATCATATTTTTGTGGTTTAATAAAGCTTTACCAAAAATGATTTACAAATATATATAAAATGTTAAAATCATTTTATATAATGTTATGTATTAATATAAAATTTCCTTTGATCATGTAATGCATAAGTTACTAAGTTTATGCATACCTTAAGTGATATAAGATGTAGAAGTAAATATTTGTCACCAAATACTTGTTTATGTCTTATTCTTGACTTAATTTGATTTAAGTTTTGTGATTATCAAAACATAGGTTTATTGAGAAATATTAATAACATTCACAAACATTATTTATATCAACAATCTCCCCCTTTTTGATGATTACAAAACTTAAACTCATTAGCTCAAAAATTAGTTTTTAAACAAGTATTTTAGTGAGTTTATATGTACTTCTCCCCCTTTTTGTAATATCAAAAAGGTTTAGCCGACAAGTTTTCATTTGTGAAAATTTTGACGGGTAGAAACTCCCCCTTGATGTGTACTCCTCCTCGTTTGGGGGCACCAAGAGAACGAGCTATGGAATGCTTGCAAAACAAAAATATTAGAAGAACAAGTATAGACATACACACAAATATAATGTAATAAGGAAAGAAAGAAGCATTCATATTAGAATAATTGTTGTGTCAAGACACAACAATGCAAGTACAAGTAGAGAAAAATACAAGATATTAGCAATTACATAAGCTAACAACAATAGAAATACATCATCATGCAAAGGGTACATAGACTTCATAGAGCTTGCAAGCAAAATGGAGGGTAAAGACTTTATTTATTAAGCATGTCATATGCTTAATTCGGAGAGCATGATGGTGATGGTGGAGTAATGGGTGAGAATTGTGGTGGAGGGATTATTGGAGAGGATGGTGGAGTTGGTGGTGGTGGTGGGTTGGTAAGCAAATGTTCAATATATGAAAACATATATTGAATTTCATCTCTAAGGCCAAAGATGACCGTGCGGTTGTGGATACAACAAAGGCAAGAATCACCATGTGATTCAAGCATCCTCCAAGGTATGGGATTGGTAAAAAAATGGTGGTGAAATTTGTGGTGATGAGAGATGAGCATCAAGTGGTGTTGTTGGTGAAAGTGAGATGGTAAGATGAGTAGACATGGGTTCTTGTGTAGGAGGTGGTGATGATACTTGTGGTGACAAGTGTAAGTGGATGTAGTCATTGATTGATGAGGTTGAGGGTATGGATGATGAAGAAGTTCCATGAGTGGAAGGTGTTTTAGATGGTGCATTGGGTGCACTTGGGGATGAGCATTTGGGTGGAGGTGATGGTGTTTTGTTGTCTTCATTTGTTAAGTCAATGAAGAGTTGTTTTGGTGGGATGACCACAAGTTTTTGTTTCTTGGAGGTTTTGGAGTTTGAGGTGCTTGGAGAAGTCATGATGATATGATGAATGATGAGATGAGGAATGGTGATAATGGAGGGAATTTATAGTATGGAAGTGGATGATTTAGGTAAATGTTTGAAATGGTTGAAAGAGATTCTAAAATCAGTTGGGTCAAAATGGGAAATGGTAGCTGAAACTAGAGAAAGGATTCACAAGATGCAAAAGAATACAGTAAACCCAGTTCCAGATGGCCGGTCCCCTTAATTGTATGCCGGCCCCCTTAATCATTAAGGGGACCGCCTAGGGAATTAAGGGGGCCGCCCATCTGGTATTTTCCCAGACGACCAGAAACCCAAAATTTGCAGAATTTGGCCATTTTTCAAGTGTGTTTTTCCAGCAAGCTCTATTAGGAGTACATACTTTAGGAATGATGATATATAAACATATATATATAATTAAATTTTGCATGCAAATAAACATATTATAATCCATATTGAAAAGAAGCATGGCATAACATTAATATGATAATAATTAAAGTCTAAACATCATTCCAAATAACACAAGAAATTAACACAAGTATTTCCGAATAAATCGGGCAAATAGCAAACCATACAAATGTCTAAAAGAAACAAGTAATAACAAATAACAACACATCAATATCTTCTACTTCTTTTTCTTTCCAAGCATCTTCCTAAACATCTTCCCAACGGATTTGAATCCTCCTCGCATTTCTTCATGCATTTGTTGTTGTCGATTGATGATAGACGTTTGACGAGTGAATAGAAGCTCATCGGTACGTTCATGAGGAAGAGGAATTTGATATTCGGTATCATCAAGATCGGAAAGATCTTCCACAAAGGTCGTGGGGGATGGAGTACTAACACGTGAGGTGTCTTCCTCCTCATCATCATCGTCATCACGATGAGATGTAGAACCACGACCCCTGGAGTACAAAGGAACACGAGATTTTCCTTTATCACTACGAGGACGACGAGTACGAACACGAGTAAGTTGGTTCAAAGTAGGAAGGATATGAACGTAGTATTCTCTTTGAAGATGTGGGTAATGTTCCATCACATAACGGTAAAGTCGTGTGAGAAACATACCGTAAGGAAGATTGGCATTTGTGGTGTTTTTGGCGGACATGATTCGATGAATAAAAAGATAAGCCAAGTTGTATTGCTCTTCAGCAATAACACAATAAAGCATGTGGGCAATGCTCGCCGTGACATGATCACGGTGACCACCAGTACCAAACGCATTCTCTCGAATGATTTCTTCCCACTTCTTCATATCTTGGCTTAGCTCTTTGAGGAGGATTTGATTGGCATGAATGTCAACATTCTTCGACTTGATTACTCGACTAGTCGTACGACGTTCTAGTTCAAGCATTCGACGAATGTCTTCAGGACTAGGAATCTCAGAATAGTAGGGGCCATCCTGAGGACGATTTATTTCAAGAGTGGAAAGATCCCATTCATTTGAGAAAACGGCTTGGCCGTTGAATGGAATTCTAAGAATTTGTCCGAATTGAGCAAGAGTAAGAGTAATAAATTGATTTTGAATCATGAAGGAAATGAGGAGATTACCATAGGGATCGGTTTGCACCGTCACTTGGCTATAAAAGTCGAGGATAAAACGAGGAATGATAGGTTCGTTGATTTGGAAAAGACATTCAAAACGAATATTAGAGAACATTCGTTCGGTGTCATCAGATTCATAGAAAGATGGATCGACAATTCTTCCTTCGTGAATGTTTCTATTTTCAATAGGACGATAGAAACATGCAACTGAAGGAGACATGCCAGGAGTAGAAGAGACTTTTGGAATGTATTGTTTGGTTTTGGATACATCACCGACCGTGGTCTTAGGCATTTTCACCTAAACAATATAACAAAAAAAAAAAAAAAAAAAAAAAAAAAAAAAAAAAAAAAAAAAAATTAATATAAGAACAACTATCATGCATATGTTATATATTTATATAATTATATGCACTATATGTGGAACGAAATTCTACTTCGACACAAAAAAAATATTCAATGAAGTAGTTTCATGATGTTCCTTTTATTTTGACTTTAAACTTGTTTAGAATGTACAATATCAAAAGGGTATGATATCATAATTCATTTCGAAATAAGGCTAGATATATATTAGATCATATATCTTCCATTTCGTAAAAGTTTGACGCAACATAAGCTTGTTTAAAAGATTGAAATGCGAATTTTAGTTTTCAAAATTATCATTTTAAAGATAAACCAAACGCTCCCTTAACTAGACAACAATATCCTAAAAATATCAATATATATATTGATTATATATCTTGATGACCTCTATTGATTCTAGTATTATTGACAAAACTTATAAGCTAATTATAGGTTTCAAATAACTTCATATAGTTATGGTGTGTTCATGAACCAAACGCCCATGTTGTCTTCATGAACCCTTTAATCAATAATTTGAAAAGTATGTTTTGATTGTTTAGAAAATTAAAACAACGTAATGTAGTAAGTTTTAAATGGTTTTTAAGAGTTATATCAACAATGTGACTTATGAAAAATAAAATTCGACTAGGGTTTATGGGCGTTTAATGATTTTGACGAGATGATATGTTATACTAATTTTGAGTTGCAAAACATCATCCTAATCCTATGGGGAGCATTTGGTAGTTCAATTTCTAACTTCAATTACACTTAAAATCGAATTAGAATGAATTTTAATAAAATGCATAATTATTGATTAGACACTAAATCGAATGAAATGTGATGAAATGCATGTTGGAAAACTTACAAAAGATGTTGTTATATGTTTGGTAGATGTTTGCCCCTTGCGAAACAACCTCGAATTGGTGATATGATGGAGGATTTTGAAGTTTTTGGGTGTTTTGGTTCGTACTCAGTAGCAGTGGGGAAGAACAAATGAGTGAATGGAGTGTTTGGGACTAGAATTAAGAAGGAAAAACGGATTTGGAATTCTCAGATGGCCGGCCCCCTTAAACATTAAGGGGACCGCCCTCGATAACAAGCCGGTCCCCTTAATCATTAAGGGGGCCGCCTTTGAAATTTTCCAAATTTCGCGGAATTCGTTTCTGGAACAAAAATATTTATACGTATATACTTAGATTTATAATATATCAAAAATACGTAAACGTCTATTGGCACGATGATAAAATACTTAACAACTTTTAATTACCGTTATGATAATTAAAATATACCTTTGACAATTTTTGGATAAAATGATCAAAGTGTTAAGTTGATGAAGGGTTTGAGGTGTGTTCGGGAATATGTGAATAAGTGTATATATATATATATATATATATATATATATATATATATATATATATATATATATATATATATATATATATATATATATATATATATATATAAGTATAAATGTGTTTGAAAGATGGGTTGATGAGTGAGATTTGAAGGATAGTGGCGGAGATAGGATATACTTGGCGAGAGGAGTTTGTTTCATCCATAGTGTTCACGTGCGAAGGCGTTCTTGCATTAAAAGAGTCCACTTGACTCATATCCCTTCATCATCATGAGTCTCCTAAAAGAGGACTTACTAGAATAACGTGAGAGGGGGAAAGAAAGGGTTCGATAAAGAACGATTTCTCGGAGTTCTAGAAAGTCAACAAATGACGTATCTAGGTTATGTGCAAGTGAATTTATATATATCTATATATATATTTAATATATTACGTATAATAGTATATATATATATATATATATATATATATATATATATATATATATATATATATATATATATATATATATGTATATATAAGTATATATGTGATTCTAACACATAGAAGACAATGACAAATTATATCTAAATAATTAACGAAATCAAACAATGCATATTTATCTAAGCATGGCAATGAGTTGTGAAAGAATGGCGTACCCGGTGGTCTTCAAAAGAAATCTTCAATATCATCAAGATGAAATATAGACTTTGAAAAAGTCTATGTTGAGAGAAAAACCAAGATTGCCTCAAGGAATGTTTGTCTAGCCATTTGATCTCCATTGTCCTTTTGGTCCAAAGTTATTTGGTCCAAACATGTTTAACATTTGGCTCGGGTGCATGAAAGGTGGTAGAATGCCCCAAGGATTGTAGCTTTGTTGGTAGTTCCACATTTGATTACTATTGTTATTATAGTTTTGTCTATTTTGATTTCTTCTTGGTTGAGGTGTTTTAGACCTAGGATGAGAATTATTTGGTTTTCTAGGTGGTGGAGTTTTAGATCTTATTTTGGGTTTAGACAATCCTACTTCGGTCTTTAAAGACGGTTTATAAAAATCTTTAACTTCTTCATCATTGGCAAGAGGTATTTTCTTATCATTAATAAGTATATACTTAGGATTAGATTCTAAAGATTTTTGTTTGTTGAGTTCACTTTCAAATTTTACATTTTTAATCTCGCTTGTTGAAGCCTCATTTGAATTAAATCCTAAGCCGGTTTTGTCTCCGGACGTTCTTTGAATACTTATTATTTTACTAAGTGATTGACTACTATTTTCAAATTTGTCAAGTTTGCGAATTTCTTTCCTAAGCATTTCGTTTTCACCTTTAAGCTCTTGACATGATTTACATTCTTCAAAAATTTCTTTACCTTTTTCTAGTTGATGTATTTTAATTTTTAATTCAAGTACTTCATTTTCTAATTGATTGTTAATGTATTTTAGTGATTTGTTTTTGGTCATTACTAGTTGTCCTAGTTTGCATAGTTTAATATATTCATTATCTAAATCTTTTTCATCTAATGATATACTTTCATCACTAAAATATTCGGTTTCGGAACGTACCTCATTTGGTGTATTCGCCATGAGACATTTTTCTTCCTTTCTCGTTTCATTCTCATCATCATCACTATCACTCCAAGCACCTCCAACAAATGCTCTTTGATTTTGATCTCTTGTCATCATTGGACATTTTCCAATAAGGTGATTTGGATCTCCGCACTTGAAACACTTTCTTTCAATCTTGTTGTTCTTGTCATCTTTACTCTTTTGAAATGTTTTCTTTTCGTCGTACGGTTGTCTTACGAATCTTCCTCGCCTTTTGAAGAATTTCTTGAAATCTCTTACGGCCATGGCGTATTCTTCGTCATCACTTTCGGAAGATGAGCTATCTTCGATACTAGATTCCTTTCTAGCTTTCAAGGCAATTGACTTGCTTTGCTCTCGTTTTTCCTTGACCATTTCGGAGTCCTTTTTAATGATGACTTCGTAGACTTTTAGATTTCCAATTAATTCGTCAAGTTGCAAAGTTGACAAATTCTTCGATTCTTCAATAGGTCACTTTAGCTCGCCATTTTGGATGAAGAGCCCTAAGAAACTTCCTAACAAAATTCTTACTAGAAAAATTCTCATCAAGTGCTTTTAAACTTGTGATGATAGTGTTAAATCTAGCAAAAGCATTGTCAATTGATTCCTCTTTCGGAATCGTGAATTGCTCGTATTGTTGAACAGGTAGATCTATCTTATTATCTTTGACTTGACTATTACCTTGGTGAGTTATTAGTAAAGAGTTCCAAATTTCTTTTGCGGTTTCACACATAAAGATCCTTTCGTACTCTTTACGTGGTAGCGCATTATAAATAACCATTTTTGCCTCATTATTTTTAGCAAGTTTTCTTTTTAAATCATCATTTTGTTTTTCAAAAGGTACGATTTCATCTTTCTTAGTTTCCGGGTTATTTTGAATAGGTAAAAAATCACCATTAGTAATAACATGCCAAAGATCTAGATCTTTTGACTTCACATAAGTTTCGAATCGATTTTTCCAATATAAAAATCCATCACTTTCAAATAGTGGTGGTCTTTGCATAGATTGCCCTTCTAAATATTTTTCAGATTCCATAGATCGTTACAAGTTTTAAAATACAATATATTTTAAAGATCTTGCTCGACGTGGCTCTCTGATACCAATTGTGGAAAATTAGAAGGGGGGGTTGAATAGTTTTACGTCCTTTTAAATTTATTTCCAAAATATTTTGTTGGTTATAAAAACTTTCGATTCGATCTTAAGTGAATTCAAGCAACAACCAATATGAGCAAGTCTAAACTAATATTGAAAGTATTGAAATATAATGAAGAAAAGATAGAGTTAGAAAGATCAAACCACAACACGCGAATTTATAGTGGTTCGGCTACAAGGACACCTTCCTTGCCCTACTCCACTCCCCGAGTACCACACTCGAGAGTTTTCTTCACTATGTCAACAAACTCCTTATGGTGGAGAAACCTTACACACCTTGGCTTACACAAGTTAACGACACTAAGCTAAATGTCGAGTTCTAATCGTAGCTAGAACCAATCTCACACCAAATATCACACCACGTGATCTTCACACCTTAATCACACCTTCACACCTTCTTCAAGACTTCACACCTTCTTCTATGCACAACTAAGTCACTACTACTAAACTAGTTTACAACACACCAAGATTATACAATCAACAAATATTCACAACACCTTAACAATTAGCTATCACTAGTACTATATGAAACTAGCAATACACAACACCACTACAATAAGATGGATGTAGAGAAGTGTTCTTCTTCTTGCACTTGAATGGATGAAGCTTTGGATCACTTGGAAACAAAGACTTATGAAATATATGATCAAAGGATTTTAGATCTAGAGAAGAGGATTGGATCAGAAAGTTTATAGTGCAAAAAGGTAAGGAAAATATGCAAAATGATCCAGTATTTAAAGGGCCAGATTTTACTGTTCGGGAGCGTTGCCGGTCCCCTTAATTGTAGGCCGGTCCCCTTAATGATTAAGGGGGCCGCCTAGTAAAATTAAGGGGGCCGCCCTCCTGAACGTTTGAAAAGATTCTCTGGATAAAATTTGCCCTTTTTGGTTGGAAATTTGAAATCATATTTTTGTGGTTTAATAAAGCTTTACCAAAAATGATTTACAAATATATATAAAATGTTAAAATCATTTTATATAATGTTATGTATTAATATAAAATTTCCTTTGATCATGTAATGCATAAGTTACTAAGTTTATGCATACCTTAAGTGATATAAGATGTAGAAGTAAATATTTGTCACCAAATACTTGTTTATGTCTTATTCTTGACTTAATTTGATTTAAGTTTTGTGATTATCAAAACATAGGTTTATTGAGAAATATTAATAACATTCACAAACATTATTTATATCAACAAAGGGTATTAACCCGGAATTTTGTATGCACAAGATTTTGATGGAGGATAACTTTAAACCGGCGGTCCAACAACAAAGAAGGGTAAATCCAAAAATCCATGAAGTAATCAAGCAAGAAGTCATAAAACTTCTTGATGCCGGATTGATTTACCCTATATCGGATAGTCCTTGGGTTAGTCCGATTCATTATGTGCCCAAGAAGGGCGGTATTACGGTTGTTAAAAATGATGATAACGAGTTAATTCCTACTCGATTGGTAACGGGTTGGCGTGTTTGCATTGACTATCGAAAGTTGAATGACGCCACCCGTAAAGACCACTTTCCTCTACCTTTCATGGATCAAATGCTCGAAAGATTGGCGGGAAACGAATATTATTGTTTCCTTGACGGTTTTTTGGGTTATTTCCAAATTCCCATCGATCCTCAAGATCAAGAAAAAACGACTTTCACGTACCCGTACGGAACATTTGCTTATCGTCGCATGCCTTTTGGCTTGTGCAATGCTCCGGGCACGTTTCAAAGATGCATGATGGCCATTTTTCACGACATGATCGAGAAAACAATGGAGGTCTTCATGGATGATTTTTCGGTCGTTGGGAATTCATTCGAATCATGTCTCACCAATTTAGACAAAATGCTTCAAAGGTGTGAAGACACCAATCTTAGTCTAAATTGGGAGAAAAGTCATTTCATGGTCAAGGAAGGAATTGTCCTTGGCCACAAAATCTCTAAGAGCGGGATTGAGGTTGACAAGGCTAAAATAGATGTCATTGCTAAACTTCCTCCTCCCACTACTGTTAAAGGTGTTCGGAGTTTTCTGGGTCATGCCGGCTTCTATCGTAGATTCATTCAAGATTTCTCAAAGATAGCTAGGCCTATGACCCGACTTCTTGAAAAAGAGACTCCGTTTGTCTTTTCTGCTGAGTGCATCGAAGCTTTCCAAACTCTCAAAAGAAAGCTTACCGAGGCACCGATTCTAGTTGCCCCCGATTGGGACCTACCTTTCGAACTTATGTGTGATGCGAGTGATTTCGCCATAGGTGTGGTCTTGGGGCAACGAAAAACCAAGCATTTTCAGCCGATTCATTATGCAAGCAAGACCCTGACCGAAGCTCAAGCTCACTACACCACAACGGAAAAAGAATTACTAGCCATGGTGTATGCGTTTGAGAAGTTTCGGCCATACTTAATCTTGACTAAAAGCATAGTGTGCACGGATCACTCGGCTCTCAAATATCTCTTTGCCAAGCAAGATGCAAAGCCGAGATTGCTCCGTTGGGTTCTCCTCCTACAAGAATTTGATATCATCATTCGTGATAAAAAAAGGAGCCGAGAACCTCGCTGCTGACCATCTTTCCCGATTGGAAAACCCTCATCAAGATGTTCTCGAGAAAAAGGAAATAAATGAAATGTTTCCTCTCGAGACACTTAATGTGCTTTCTAGTCGTGGTGATTCTAGTACCCCATGGTTTGTCGACTTTGCAAACTACCATGCGGGGAATTTCGTTGTGAAAGGGATGTCGTCCCACCAAAAGGATAAGTTTTTCCAAGATGTGAATCATTACTTTTGGGACGATCCCTATTTGTTTAAAATTTGTGCGGATCAAGTTATTCGTAGGTGTGTTCATGGCCAAGAAGCCATGGAAATTCTTAAGGCTTGCCATAATGGACCCACCGGAGGTCATCATGGCCCGAACTACACCGCTCGAAAAGTATTTGATTCCAGGTTTTATTGGCCCACAGTTTACAAAGATGCCCATGACTTAGTCAAATCTTGTGACTCGTGTCAACGTCAAGGAAAGATAACACAACGGGATGAGATGCCACAAAATGTCATCCAAGTTTGTAAAATCTTCGATGTTTGGGACATAGACTTTATGGGGCCGTTCCCGTCTTCACGAGGGAATAAGTACATACTCGTGGCCGTTGACTATTTGTCAAAATGGGTCGAAGCCAAAGCTCTCCCAACCAACGATGCCCGAGTAGTTGTAAAGTTTTTAAAATCGCTCTTTGCTAGGTTTGGAACTCCCCGTGCTATCATTAGTGATCGCGGTACTTACTTTTGCAATGACCAATTTGCAAAAGTCATGCTCAAGTATGGTGTCACTCACCGGCTTGCTACCGCTTATCACCCACAAACGAGTGGGCAAGTGGAGGTTTCAAACCGTGGTTTAAAAAGAATTCTTGAAAGGACCGTAGGCGAAAACCGTGCCTCTTGGTCGGACAAATTAGATGATGCTCTATGGGCTTTTCGCACTGCTTATAAAACACCCATCGGGTGTACTCCCTACAAGCTCGTGTATGGAAAAGCGTGTCATCTACCGATTGAGCTCGAGCACAAAGCTTATTGGGCTTTAAAGAATGCAAATTTCGATCTAAAATCCGCGGGTGATCATAGGAAAGTTCAACTCAATGAACTAAATGAACTTCGTGATCAAGCTTACGAAAACTCTTTAATCTACAAAGAGAAAACAAAAAAGATCCACGACTCCAAAATCAAGAACCGTGCTTTCAACGTTGGTGACCGAGTCCTTCTTTTTAACTCTAGATTGAAGATATTTTCGGGTAAGCTTAAAACCCGCTGGACTGGACCTTACACCGTTGCCAAAGTTTTCCCGTATGGTACCGTCGAGTTATCTCAAAATGACGGTCCAAATTTTAAAGTAAATGGGCATTGGTTGAAGCATTATTTTGGAGGGGGCATACCACCCATGGTTGTCCCGGACCTCCAAACTTTCCCCATGGACCAATGAATTCGGGGATCGAGTCAAGCTAGCGACTCGATAAACAAAAACAGTAGCAACAACATAGGTTTTCACCTATGTCTCTGATTTCTTTCTACTTTCTAACACCCTAGTGTGGGGGAGTGGCTGCCCCCTGCAGCTGTTTTCAATGTATATATTCATCAAAAAAAAATGTGTGTTTGTATGTACAGATAAATAAAGTGAAAAATACAAAACGATCTTCCCACAGTTAGTTTTTAATATTATCTTTTTACGTTCAAAGAGTCGGCATAATAGCCGGGACTTTGAATATTGAGGACAATATTCAATTCTAAGTGTGGGGGAGGGGTAAATTCTAGCGAATTTTATCAAATTACACCGTCTAGAATCCCCGTTTTTGGCCTAAAATTTTAAAAAAAATTTCACTTTATTTCAAAATTTTTGTGGTATTCAGTCCGCCGTGTCCAAACGACAAAAGGGATTGGCTAATCCAGGAGCAAACGGCTCTTGGTAAAGATATCTCAAATCCGTTTACGGCTTGCAATTTGCCCAAAATTGTATGGTTCCTCAACTCCCCATATCCTCAAAAGCAAATGAGTTGGCTAGCCCGCAAGATTATGGCTTGTGGTAAAGGCCGTGGAAAAACCATAATTGGTAATCAGCTCACCAAGATGTTGACTATTCCATCAAGAGCTGGCTAGTCCAGGAGCAAACGGCTCTTGGTAAAGACAAATCAAATCCGTTGAAAGCTGGTGGTTTGCTCAAAATCACACGGTTATCAGGTGTGCCACAGTTCTTACACCTGGCTACTCCAGAAGTGATGGCTTTTGGTAAAGAGTTTCAAATCCATCAAGTTTTCCAAAAAAATATTGCTAGGGACTAGCAATAGTTCATTGTGGGGGATTGATGAGTGTTCAAACACTCATCGTTTTTGTCGTATTTAAACTGCCAAAACATCCAAAAAAATGCTCAGAAATGCATCAAAATACCAAAAATATCCCAGGGATTGTATTTTATACGTTTCAGATGCAAAATGAGTAAAAACAATGGAAAACGAACAAAGTTTACACAATTGGCAGTTTCAGTCCCCCAACTTTCAAAAATTTACAAAACTAGTCCCTGAGCATTTGTTTTAAAAGGAAAGTCAACCTAAGGCTTTTAAAAGTCAAAAATAATCAAATTTAGTCCTTGGGTTTTGAAAAATTTCACTTTTGGTCCCTGCAGTTTAGAAATTGGCATAATCAGTCCCTGGGGAATTTTGAAATGGAAAATATATTTTTGGTTCTTTGGTAATTGAAATGTGGCAAGATTGGTCCCTGTATTAACTATGGATGGTTGGCAACTTTGGTCCTCATAAAATCACCAAATTACAAATTGGTCCTTGCAACTACAAACGGACCCTTGTGTAATTTTATTACCAAAACCCAATCCTGATCCAAACAACCACCCCAGCCCATCCAATATCTTTGGCCCAAATACCAACCAGCCCACCATCCCATATTATTTATAAAAAAGGAGAACCGGGTCAAACTCAGGTCAACTCACCTCCATCTCCTACCTTCTTCCCCGCCAAAACCAAACACCACAGCCCCCAACAACTGTACCTTCCCCAACATCCTTGTCCCCCCCCCCTCCTTTCTCCAACACACCCTACCCAGCCACCCTACACCATCACCAATACCAATCCCACTTGCCCTCACCTCTATCCACGTTGGCAATCCACCACTTCATTTGAGCGCTAAAATACAATTAAAGGATGAGATGAAGCAGAGCCCAATCCAATGGCTGGGAATTACTCCAAGAAAGCACAAGTACCTTTCCAATGCTGTTTATCTCATGAAAAAGATACAAAGAGGAACCCTAGCTTTTTAGTTTAGTATAAATACTAGCATTTGTAAGCCCAAAGAGGCAAGTAGTTAAGTAGTGTTTAAATAATCTTTTCAATTCAGTATTAGAATAGTTTGTAATCTCTTTTCAATTTTAATGAAAGTACTTCAGTTTTCAGTTACTTAACCTTGTTCTCACATTCAAAGTTCAAGTAAAAAATTTAAATCTTTAGTATCAATTTGTTCAAGCTGATTAGTGTATTAATACTCTATCAGAAAAGCTTATAAGTTCTAAAAAAAGAAACAGAAAAGGAAACATAAAAAGGAAATCAATCGGGTTCATAAAATACCTCTGCTAGACATTATGGGAAGCTTTTTGGAAGTTTCCAGTTGTGGAATGGCAAGAGGGACTTTACTAGCTTGTCTTAAGACAAGCTAGAGCTTGTTGCTGATTCAAGAGCACCTAGTTAAGCTAGGCTCAAGGTTTTTCAATTTTAGCTTAATTTTCTGAATTTAGTATAATTTTAGCATAGTGTGTTTTAGTTGTAGTTTAATGCTTATTTTGGTTTAATTATGTTCATCTAAGCTTGTCTTAATCTAACACTCAGTATCATAATCTGTTTATTGGAGTTACTTCATAAGATCGTGTAGCTCAGTTGTTATAGGGGTGTTTGGAAATAGCTTGCAATCTGTGGTGTGGTTGTTGTATTGGCTCAAGTCTGTTTTCCTTGTTGTTCTCAGGACTAACATAGCCCAACTCAACCATTCAATTGGTCATTTGTACGCAAAAAAGTCAAAATCACCTCAAAACTTCATAACAGTTGGACTGTCACATCTTTTGATTGTTAATTTTTCCTTTTGAGTAAAGAAAGTGATTAAGATTGTTAAATGTAGGTTTAATATAACTTAATTCAATTAATTCAGTAATCTAAATTGGATCAAATCTCAATTTGGTCAAAGTTCTTTCAAAAGATCAAAAGTCAAAGTCACACATGTTTCAGATTTTCAAAAAAATGCAAGAATTAATTTGAATTTTGTAAGGAGATTTAGGGTGTGAAATTTGTTTCTAATTGGAACCTCCCAGCTCAACTTTAGGAATCCATGGTTATTTGAATTTTGTGATTTTATTTGTGGGCCCCACAGAACCTCAAAGAGAGGTGCAGGGGAAGATTGTCCCCTGTTCCAGCAGGTATACCACCTCCATCACTCACTTTGGTGTGTTCCATAGGACACCATAGTGAGAGCCAAGGTTTGTTCTTGCTTCCTAGCTGTTCAAAAGCTAGCTGGGTAGTAGAATCAACCAAGTTTGAGCCCTTGACACCTGTGGACCCCACCTGTTTAGGGTCTGCAAGTTTTGTCCCCAAACAGTCCCAACTTAGGAGTTTTAAGAGCTTATTTTTGTGCTAATTGCTTATTCAATAGCAAATTTTAGTTGTGTCTTGCTTAGAATCACCCAAGTAACTTATTTGGACATTACTTTACCACAGTAGGCCCCACACTTGCCCAATTCAACCTGTGTTTCATCCTAGTCAACAATAGTCAACTGTCAAGCTAATAAGCTTGCACAGTGCTTAATTTTGAGTTTTATAAAAAGTGCCTTTGTAAAAGTTGTCTCATTTCAGTGGTAAATTAGTTGTGTAAAAGAAAAATCAAGAAAATCCCACTTTTCAAAAAGAATTAGCTTCTATTTAAGCTTTTTAGCTTATTTATTAGCTTTTTCAAAAGCACTTTTCATTTTTATAATTTTCCTAGGTCACTGTTAACTTAAAATAATTTTAGGAATTTTTTCAGATTTTTCTTGTTTCATTTAGTATTTTTTATAATTTAGTTTAGTTTAAATTAATTAAATAAATAGTTTTTAATTAGTAATAATTAATTAAAAGTTAGGAAAAATAGTTTTTCTGTTTTAAAATTAGTTTTATAATATTTTAGATTTTTCTAAATTTAATTTTCATTTTTCTAGTTAAATTTCATAATTATTTGTAATTTAGGATAATTTAGTTAATTAAAAAGTAATTAATAATTAGTAATTAATTAGTAGTAATTAATTAAAAAGTGTTAAAAATAATTTTAATTTTTCAAAAATTTTCTTATATCATTAGGATTGTAAAAATATAATTTTCATATTAATAGGACTTTATTTGCTCACGTTTCGCGTTTTATTTCGCGCACTCGCGTTTTATTTAAGTTAACTTTTACGTTTTTAATCCTAGCTTACGTTTCAAGGTTCCCTAATTCCTATTATGTTTCCCGTGGTATCTTAGGTAGTTTTTAAGGGTTAAATTTCATTTCCATTGTAAATTCACACTTTGGTTACGTATTCGTTCGTTAATTCGTGATTTTCGCTAATTTAACGTACCACAATACCAAATAACCTTTCTCAACCAAACATACAAGATTTTAATCTCGATCTTTTCACGAAGCTTTCCATTCACACCTCGTTGGGGTACGACTCGGGAAATCACTTCCCGGTCTCACAATTTGAATATCACTTTCACAAGTTTTGCGAGGTAATCGTTTTCCTAAACGGTTTACTCGTACTACTTCACGTTTATTTGTCTCACGACAAATTATACCTCACGTTTGTTGATATTTTGATAAATTGTTTTTGCACACACCAAAACACAACGAATCAAGGTGTTTTCTTTGCAAATCCATCACAATGGTGAATTCACCTCAAAACCAGGAAGAAGATATCTCTTTGGAGATACAAATTGGTTTGACGAAAGTCACTCTGAAGTTTTCTCCATGGAATTATTGGGCGAAATGTTAGAGGATTTAGGTTACTCGGATAGTACCCTTATGTTTACTCACTTTAGGATACCTGGGGAGTCACTGGATGATGGTTTGCTACCACTAAAGTCTGACGAAGATGTGAAGACACTTCTGGAGTATGTTCCTATATTTACACAATTGGATTTGTATATTGAAACCGATGTTTCAATTGTTGAGTGTGAGATGATGGATCGAATGATGACTAAGGGCAAGGGTGTGGTGATAGAAGAAATAGTGGATGATGATATGAATGAGGCTGCTGGAAAGTTGATGGTGAGACTGGAAACAGTGGGAAATTACTATTGTTAGAGTGGCATAAAGAGTGGCATAAGACAAGACAACCTGAGAAGGCTGGACCTGTTTTTTATACTGATTCTGACACTGACTTCCCACCAACATTTTGTGCCGAAAAAATGATTGCAGATCATGCAAAAAGGATGAGTGATGAGTTTCAATTCAAAAGGTTATTGGGAGAGATTGACCAAGACTTGACTGTGGAGGATTCAAGTGAGGAGTCTACAGGTTTGCTCGATTTTTATGATCTCGATTTTGATGATGCGTATTATGCTGACGCAATTGATGAAGAGGTTGATCAAGAATGGCATGGTGATCCATACCATTTAGTTGATGTACCTGAACCTGAAGAGTTGCATGCGATTGAAGAGCCTCAAGAGATTAGTGACATGTTTGCTGAAATAGATCAAGCATTGGATGAACTTGATGATGTTGTTGCAGCTGGAGAAGGAACAGAGGTGTATGCTCTTTATGCTGAACCAATTAGTTTCAGTTTGCTTCCACTTGTGGATGTTGATGGTGTTGATGGTGATGATGGTGAACAAAGAGTTCGTGATGAGGATGTGATTCTAGATGAGCAGTGTGATGAAGTAGTTGGAGATGGTGAACAAAGAGTTTGTGATGTGGCTGTGATACCAGATGGAAAAAATGGAGTTGGGCAAGATGGAGTGATCATAGAGGACAAGTTTGAAGACCAAGGAAGATCAATCAAGAGGCGAAGACTGATGGCTGACAAAAAACCCAATGTTGCTGCTGACAAGAAACCCAAGGAGTGATCTTGGAGTTCTTGAAGAAGCTTCAAAAGTCCGATGTTATGGAGCTTTTGTATTTGAAGAAGAAGATGGCAGAAGTGAAGCTCAAGCTCTTTGTTTTGATGGACTTTAGAGTTTCTTTCATGGTCATCTTTGTTTTGATTGTTCCTTTTATGTTTCCATCCTTTTTATGAATGTTCCACATGAACTTTAATGATATATTATGAATGTTATGTTTCCATCCTTTTATGTTTCCATCCTTTTGCAAAAGTCAAAATTGATTGTCAAATTGGGTAATTTTGGGTATTTTTGTGCCTGCGCATAATTTTGGGATGCCAAAAACTTGGTAACCCAAACGTTTTTCATTTATTACCCAAACACGCCTAAAACACAGTTTCACATGTACTTACCACGCCTATTTAAAGCCTATACCCACAAACAAACACAGTAAAACTATTTTGTCAAGGATTTAGCAAAAGAATGTCTCAATTTGTCCTTCTTGAGGAACTCGCTGCTGCTGCTAAGTCAACCGAGTTACCATACCAGATGACGGTGTTTTTTGCTAGGGAGACAGAGCGTGATATCAAGTATGCCAAAGAGCTGTTTGTGGCGTATCAAGAGTTGCTTGATATTGTCGTTCAAAGGAACAAGATGATCTCTGAAATGGAACTGGTGCGTCCCTCGGTGCAGATGTTCAAATGCTTGGAGTTCTTGAAGAAGCTTCAAAAGTCCGATGTTATGGAGCTTTTGGATTTGAAGAAGAAGATGGCAGAAGCGAGGCTCAAGCTCTTCAACAAGCACGCATTTGTCAAGGGACTTTAGAGTTTCTTTCATGGTCATCTTTGTTTTGATTGTTCCTTTTATGTTTCCATCCTTTTTATGAATGTTATCTTTGAACTTTAATGATATATTATGATTTTGTTATGTTTCTGTCATCTATGTTTTGTTGTGTTGATTTATTATGTTTTGCTTGTCAACCATTGGGTATTTTTGCAAAAGTCAACCATAATGTTAGCTGCAAAAGTCAAAATTGATTGTCAAATTGGGTAATTTTGGGTATTTTTGTGCCTGCACATTATTTTTGTGCCTTCTTTTTAGATTCATTTTGCGCAATTCTGGGTATTTTGGTGCATGTACAATCATGTGCAAAAGTCAAACATGATTGTCAAAATGGGCAAGTCTGGGTCCTATGTAAATATAACTACTACGAATTACCATTCATTTACCATTTACAACCATACCATTTACCATTCATCTAAAGATCGGGGTACATACACCACTAAAACTAACACATCAACAAACAAACTACACTAATTGCCACAAAATGGCCAGACACCTTCCTCAAAACAAACATCCTCCAACAACGACGACACAAACCCATTCTCATCACCGGCATCATCCACATGTAGAGGCGGCGGCAGGCCCTGGGTAGGCGGCAGCAGGCTCTGGGGAGGCGGCATCACACTCTGGTAGTCCTGGTACTCCGGCTAATCAAACGTGGTAACATAAGCCGAGGTGATGGTGGGGTTCATGGGGTTTTTCCTTTTTCTGTTTTTCCGGCTTCCACCTCCAACAGGGATGTCCCGGAGCACGCCACCATGGGTCCAGTGTCTGCGGCAGCTACGGCAAAAGTGACGCGGCTGCGATGTGTTGTAGTTGTTGTAGTAGCAGAACTTTGTGTCTTCTGAATGACAACGTGGACATGGGCGTTGTTGTGGGGGATGTGTCAGAGTTGTTGTGGTCACAAACGTTGAAGTTTGTTGGTGTGTGTTGGTGGTGGTCGTTGTCGTTATGGTGGTGGTTATCATGGTTGTGTTTTCTGACATTTGCGGTGATTGCATTCTTGTTGTGATTCTGCTATGGTCAACTCGAGTCGTGGTGGAGAAGATATGGGTTGTAGGGGGGTTTATGGGGGTAGATGTTTGATTTTACTTTGCAAATTTAGCCATTGAGGTCTAATCACATTGATACCAAGCACAGAGGTGATTATCTCGCCAAATTTAATAAGTATGAACAGTGAAATGACGATACTACCCTCAAATACGTGGCACTTAACGGGAAAATTAACGGAAAATGGCTCTCAGTGGCGATTTTGCGAAAATGTGGAACGTTGGTGTCTTTTTTGCGCTACTTTTTGTCTCGGTCCCGTTTTTGCAATTTCGTGGAACGTTAAGGACCATTTTTGCAATTTACCCTTTATTTTTATTTCTACATAGGTACAAATGAGTTTACATAATTGACAATTTCAACCCGATTGTGAAAAAATTGTTAAAATGGTCCAATGTTTTTAAATGATACCGTATTCTACATCATTTACAAAAACATTCAAAACGATGTCCTATAATACTATCGTGATAAAATATAGGCACGTTATACACCTTTTTTTTCGAGTTTACGGATACCCAACATATTCTAAATATTTATCTTTACGTAGTTTTTATAGATTAAACCTATAGAAAGTATTGCATCATTTGTTTATAGCTTTTAGAAAGGGCATCTTTTTATTGTCTCGCCCAAGGTAGCAAAATACTCAGGACCGGCCCTGACAGCTTCTTAACATTTATTTTTATTTATTTTGATACACACAATCATTTTGTTAACGATAACTTATTTAAATGATACACCATAACTTGTACATGAAAAACTGATCATACACAACAACAATAAGATTGATACATATCAAAAACAAAAAATAAAATTAAAAAATAGACTAACATCAAGATTTAGATTATCGTTTTATAGTGATACAAAATTACTATCATCGTTGAACGATTATATTTTATAATAATACACATGTATATAAAATTTGATACACTAATACAAGTCAAAATTTTGATACAATACAAGTCAAAATTTGATACACTATGCATTAGTTTACAACAGTTATACACTAGAATCTTTTATAAATTAAATTGAAGTAGTCAATCATAAAATCATATTGATACACTACATAATACAAATCATACATCACTTGCAACATTGATACAAACCCAAAATGTAAACTACCAATAAAAAAATGAAATTTAAAAGTGTTGCCATCTGATGACGAAGACGAACTGACGAAGGCCAAGCAATTATAAACCATGCATTGATACAAGAAAATAATGGTTTTAGATTTTTATAAGAAAATAATGCATATATCTAATTTTATGTTATACTATTTATCTTTTTGGTTGGTTATAAATTTAGAGGTTACATGTATATTTTTATGTCTTTGGTTATAAATTTTGAAGATTAAAGAGTATACACTAAAAAAACAACTAAAAAACATATGTGCAACTACCATTTCAATTAAACAAGTTTGATAGTTAAACAATTATACTTTAAAAAAACCATATGTAAATTTACAATATTAAAAAAAAATGCACCTCAATTTTTCAGATTAACATGTATGCAAAAAAAATCAAGGGATTTAAAAAACGTTTTTATTTTAAAAAAATGAAAAAAAAAAAAAAAAAAAAAAAAAAAAAAAAAAAGAAGAAGAAGAAAAATGTATTTTACTATTATGCCCTTATGAATTAAATAAAAATATTTTATAATACTAAATTTTCATTGGTCCAAAGTAGTTCTGTAAAGTTCTGTACAAAATAGTGGTTCTGCATTGAACATGACCCTATATATATATTGTGGTATATACTTTAAAGTAAAAAATAATAAGTACATTTGTGCACCGTTAGATCAAGTTTGATAGATCAAAATTAAATTTAATTAAATGAGCGGCTAAATTGTAATAAAATTAAAAACTAATGGGTCAATTTAAACTAGTCATAGCATAAAAGTGATAGGTAATTCATAAAAAAGTCAAAATCACTTAGGATCTCAATATTTGCATACACTGTTAATGTTTTAAGTTGCATAATCACAGATATAGGTGCATAAGTAGTCATTCTAGCTTAATTAAGTCATATAATAGCTTAATACATCATTTTCATTCAGTAAGGATCAATCAAACCTCATATTAGTCAAAGTTGCATAAACAAGAAAAAGTCAAAAATATTGCATTAGTTTGAAAACCACTTTTGTTTTAGATTTTTCATTTTCTCATCTCTTAACCAATTTGTCTAAAACTTAGGATTTCTAATATTCAGTAGCTTGTGTTTTCAAAAATCATTTTTCCATAATTTTTAGAATTTTTATTAGTAGCTTAAAGTGTACTGTTTGGCACAAGTTAAGTTTGTGTGAAAACCTTTTTTTGACCACTCATTCAAATTGTATCATCTCTTAGTTGTTATATTTGGTTGATTTATAACCAATCTCAGCATTCTCATTTAGTCCATTTGCATTAGTTTTTCAAGTTTGCATCTCATATAACAGTTAACATTTCAAAATATGGCATAATAGGTTTAGGTGCATCAAAATTAGCGTAGGTAATTGGGTTCAAGCATTGTAGGAATTAGTTTAAGGTTAAAAAAAAGTTTCATTTCAGTTAATGCAAGTTTTCCAAACCTTTTCTTTGAACTTCTAAGGTCAACAAACCAAAACCAACCCATTTAGCAAAAACCTGATACAAAGAAAAAAAGTTGTTCAAAACAGTTTTAGTTTTTTATTTTCATTTTCTCAACTTCACCAAATCCTATCAAATTCTAGAATTCATTAATTTTGAAGCTTGTTTAATTAGTGGTATTTTTATTTTATTTTTTCAATTTTTTATTTATTTTTTTTTTTTGGCTTATGACGTGCCGTAATCATTGGATTAGGCCTTAGTTTTCAAAAGAAAGGTGTCCAAAACTGTTTTGTTTTCGAATTTTCAATGCTTCAATATAAGTTCAAATCTTCTGAAAACTTGCATGCTTGTACTTTTGTTGTTCATCTAATTGTTTCACATTTTTGTGAATTTTTTCCATACCTTATTAGAAGCTTTTTATGTACATGAAAATCCCCCTCTGGGGCTGTTTGAAGCTTTTATCTAAAAAAAATTTTTATCATTAGGTTACGTTATTTTTAATATAAACACTCGTTTTTAAGTTTAATTACGTTTTAGGGTAATTTGCTTTCGTGTAATTATTAATATTGCTTATTTAATTTGTTTTCATTTATATTTGCTTAGTTTAATCATCCAATTTCAAATCTTGTTAATCCTTTCAAATCAGCCGATCACGAAACGTTTTTCAAAGTACAATTTCACACCTCGCTGGGACATAACGACCCGAGAACACACTGTACTTCACCGGATCACATACGCTAGGGTTGACTATATTGACCACACTTGGTTGAGTGGTTGATCTGGGCGTATCAACAACATTAAAAGCCATTCAAAAACGAAAAAGAGAGGACCAGTCAGAACCGGTAAAAGCGGGTGCATTGGGTTGGACTGGGATCATTTTTTTCTATGGTTAATCAGTTCGTCATTGTTATTTTGTTGACGCCTAAACTTTAATTACAGAGTACTCGTCGCTGCAACACGTGCGTACCCTGCTAGTTGATTACTAATATACATGTTCAATTCCGCAATAAGGTTGTAGATTGGTAACTTCTTTTTTTGTGTTAGGTTTTAAAAGCAACATGAACTATTGGTCTATGCGATACCTGTGGTGTTCTCAATATTTAACAGAGTGCGTAATGTGACTATGTGAGGTGTTTCTAGAGCATGCGCTAACCAAATATCGCAATCCGCACCCGCGTGTGAATAGATTGGAAGTGTCGCAAAAACCAATTGCCACATTCAATGTGAATAAACTTGAACTGTTGGTTGTCTCTTTGTGTTGTCAATGTGAGTTGATATATGTCACTTTTAGTTTTCTTTTCTATGGTCAATATTGTTGTTTTACCGACTCTTTTGAGCTAAGTTCAATTCTTCTCTTTTGTATTATTATTGGTTGAGCAGTAAATTGACGCGCTGGTTAGGCTCTGGTGTTTCAAACTTGATCGGAGTTGAGTTAATTCTACAAAGTTTTACCAATTGATCTAAAATTTAAACTTGTTACTAAATATAACTGCGTTGTAAATTCACAGTATGTAAATACTCCAAAGAAAAAAACGAGGCAGTAGGGGGTTTTGATGGTCAAAGATAGGGATGAGCATTTCAACCCGAATCCCGGAACCGTACCGATACCGTACCGAAACGGTACCGTTCTCAATATACGGTACGGTACCGGGACTACGAAATAAGGTGAAAAAAAATCAGGACCATTAATTCGGTACGGGACCGGTACCAAATCAAGAAATTCCCGAATAAAAACAGAAAAAACCCGATTTCCCGATACCAGTACCGAAACTAGTACCGGTATCCGAATCCCGTTCGGTACGGTACCGGTACCACTATTTATGCTCGGGAAAAAATCAGTACTACTAATTCGGTACGGGATCGGTACCATGCTCATCCCTAGTCAAAGATGGTCACTAGAATATAGCTCGTATAAATGTCTATTCCAAATGATTTTATGTGCGCAAATCAAATTTCTATGAGTACATATCAATTCCCTTCAATTAAAAGTAAAGTTATTAATACAACCAGACATAAAAACCAACGAATACTTACGAAAATGTCATTAAAAAAAAAAAAAAAAAAAAAAAAAAAAAAAAAAAAAAAAAAAAAACCACTTTATTAATAGAATCAGACACATCTGGTACATATGAGACAGATCTATAGTTTTTCTTCTGTCATTTACTTGAGTGGAAACATTTTGCTGCAACAAGTTCTTTAATGGACACAAAGGCTCATTTGGATAAGAAAAAGAAGGTTCATTGGCACACCACTTAGCGAGATACATACAGTAAGACACAGTAAGACATGATATCAACTAAGCACTTATGCACTAAAAAAAATGGCCCCAAAGGCCCACTCAATAAGAATCCAAATCGAGAATGTATAGATTCCTGATAATACTGATATAGTGATATTATCTCATTTACAAACAATATAACTAGAAGAAATCTTTCATGGAAACTCAGAAATTTTGGTGCTTACAGCTACTTCAAGGTGAGGTGCCCAACTTTCATCCCAATTTAACATACCTGCAAATAGATTCATTATTAGTTTCAAACCAGTGACCAAAAGATAACCGCCAACACTGTCTACGAAGTATGCAGTTAGCTAAAGTATCAAAGGAATGACTACAGAATAATTTATCTTAAGCCTAAAACGGCAAATTTGATGACAATAAAAGCATACAAAAGAAGCTAAATAAATGACAGTTTAGGGTTACAATTACCAACAATGCAAAGTCAAACTTTATTCAAAGACAAACAGGCAGCTAGTTGAGATACCTGTTTATCAAGATTGATGAAAGTCTTTCTTTGAATAACTTAATATACTACATATATGGACTTTCAAGGAATTTCAGAAGCAATCTTTGCTACGGATTATTTATGTTGCAGAAATGAAGTACCAGAATAAAAAGGTATGTGAAGCATTTACTGGACCTATCCATATTACAAGTTTTAACATTACTGAATTGCTACATATCTGAATTGCAACATATCTGGAGCTTCCTATATTAGTAGTTTTAACACCACTTTACTAAATCGCTTAACCATAAGAAAAACCGAAACCAAACTAAAATTATCAGTTTTAAATAAGTAACCAAGACATCAGTTTTTAGTTTTGATTTTTTCAATTTTCAGTTTGGTTTCGATTTTTCTTCCTATATTACAAGTTTTAACATTACTGAATTGCTACATATCTGGAGATTCCTCTATTAGTACTTACTAACAAAACAGAATACAGTAATATAAGGTATGAATTTTTGAAAAAAAAATAAAAATAAAAAAATGCTGTACCTTGAATTTATTCTCCTTCTTATTGAGTTTCTTCTCTTTCTTCTCCTTCACAGAAGTCTCGATCTGACATCCCTCTACCTGGAAAACAAATGTGTTGTGTAAGTTCTTTGGTTTTAAAAAAGCTGTTGTGTTTTCAAACAAAATATATAACATATCATGGCTAAGGTTAAATAATGATTATCATCAGTTAGAAAAAGAGTGGTCGTGTATTTATTTCATCAAGACAAAAGATGTGATCACCAACCGGATGTGGATTAAATTTTCCATCAGGCGACTTTCCTTGCAACATCTTCATCTCTCCTTTAGTAATTTCCACATATTCATCTTCGACTTCATCAGTGAGCATGCGCCTGAAGAACACATTTCCGCAACTAAGAAATAGAAAGTGCAAAAATCCAATACAGTTTAGCTAAGTCTTACTCTTAAAAAACAATGAAGTTTTGAGAAACATATCAAGCAAACAATTTAATTAAAAAAAACGCAACCCACCAGCTTTTTGGCTCATCAGTTCTTGCCAAAAAAGAGTCAATACTATCCATTCTGGCTTTCTTCAAAATTTTTCTGCCCTGTTTGTCATAGCCCACATGTTCTTCAGGCGTATACCACTGAAATGGAACATCGCCTACTGTATTGCGTGGATCAACCTATTATAAAATCACACACCATAAACATGTCAGCAGTGATTTTATATATATATATAAACAGAAGTCAATAGGAATACTTTAAGGGTGAGCATGTCAATTCTATAAAAAAAACATCATCTAAAGGATCATATGTGGATCCTTGAAAACAGAAATGTCAGGTTTACAAAAAATTGATACACGCTCAAACTAAAATACGACAAAACTTTTGCATTATCCTTCTTTTGCACAAAACTTTTGGTCTTACTTTTAATTTTTTCAAAAAGTAGCATGATCTATTCAGCATTCACAAAAAACCGAGCTTAAATCTGAAAATGTGTACCCTGGACATCTTCTTTCGCGTCCTGAACTCACGTGAACCTTCAGATCCCTGAAAACAGAAATGTCAGGAAAGGTTGAAAACTTTGAGAAAGTGTTCATAGGAACTTTTAGTCTCACTTTTAAAAATATTCAGTGTTGTGTGAACTATTCATCATACAGGCCTAAGTTGGTAAAAACTGAAGTTTAAAAACATCAGGCCCAAGAGGAATAAGTTCACAGCCGTAGAAAACTAGATCATACACATACCATTCTTACGAGAGTGAATCAAGTAAGTACACTACCTTACCAGGACATGTTATTTTGTTAAAGAGTTCCACCTATAATCTAACTCAACACTATCAATAAAAACATTGACCTACTACATAAAAACGTTTTCAATCAAAATAATCTACAACAACACTTTAAACATGTAACATAATTTTTATCTCCGTATAGCAACGTAAAACAGCATAGTCATTAACAGTTTAAGTAACAACAACTAAATATTCAACCTAAATCTATATCAGTTACTCAGAATTGCTAATCAAATAATGCAATTCCGATAATAACAAAGTATCAAATAAATTTCATGGTAAAACTAAAAAATATATTCATCATATCCCATCAACTAAATAACAATAATCTGTCTAAACCTACACAATCATATCACTTATTATAGCATGTTAAGGTTATGATTACATATCTGTCGGATTCAAAAAAATCCATACAAAAAAGATTTACACAAAACTGAACTTCAAGACAGTTATTACATATCTGTCGGATTCAAAAAAATCCATACAAAAAAGATTTACACAAAACCGAACTTCAAGACAGTGACTTCATTCTAAAGTTATTTACCGCAGCTAGATACAATTGTTGCAGTGACTGCTTTGAATTATGCAACAATAGACGTAATACGATCAGTTAAAGATCATCACCTACAGGCTTGTATTCAGCAAACAAACTACCAAACAACAACAAAAACCTCATAATAATACGCATTTCATGAATTATACAACAATAGGCGTAATTAAACAAGCAATGTCGATACGAACTTTCACCTATAAACACAGCTTAAATAACAAAACGTGCACATGAGTCTAATCACACCTATAAACACACAACGCGCTCAACAATACAATGTCGATAACATCATATACTTAGTTGTACCTAAGGCATAATTCAGGCAGCAAAACTAACAAACAACAACAATAACAACAAAAAACGCACAATAACACACATTTCATGAAGACATGAAGTCAACAGCAATCAATGTTATTGAAATAAGGCCTATATGCATTCTCATCATGAACACAGCTTCAACAAAAAAACAGATATATAACAAGTATTTCACAACGATCAGCTTTAGGTTCTAAATCTGAGTCACACATAACGCGCTCACCAAAACAGCATTGATTACAGCAGATACAGATTTTCAGTTATAAGCATACAAACAGCAATTGACATTATCGAAACATATTAAAGAAGTGAGTGTGCTACAAATCCTATACAAGTTACAAGCAAAGCAAGCCAGCAAGTTAGGTTAACAAAATATTATTTTCAACACATTAAAATCAAACTTCAAAGCAAGTAAACCATACAATATTACAAAAATTCAAATTGACTGCTAAATAATAAAGACACTCACAATTTCATTTGTGCTCGTACTTTTCTCAATCTCTTCAGTACTCTGCCTGTCCCTTTGCTCTTGGGACGGCCAATTAAAATCAATAACACCACCAGAACACAAGAGTAGCGGAACATTCATCTTGAAAAAAAATAAAGCAAGTTAAAAAGACATACTATTTCGGTAAATAACAGATAAAAGTAATTTGTATACCTGACATAACTTGGCATGCAAGGCCTCGTCTGGTGTAGCTACAATATAGCCATCCTGGTTATCATTTTTAACCAAGGAAAGGACACACTCAACATCATTGGAGCAAAGCATACCATTAACACATCTGTCAGACAATGAGTCACAAAGTCAAAAGGTAGAAATAAAAAATAAAATATAAATTAATAAAATAAAAAGACTGTTTGAGACAGGGGGTTTCAGTATTGGAATTTTAGAACACAAAACTTACTACATTCCTGATACTGAAACTATAAAATGCATCAGCAAATTTTATGAAAATAAAATTACAAACCCTGCTATCAAGCAATTTGATGCTTCACGGGTGGACACGCTTAAGCTCCTACAATCAGCAAGCTCCTTGACAGTGTGGCTAAACATTAGTAAAGGTAACATTATTAGTACACCTTTTAATAATGTAAATCTATATATTGTATTAACATATAAAACAAATAATACCTAGTGGTGTAGAACTCAATTTCAACAGAAGCAAACAAGTGAGAAATAGATTCTTTACTCATGTCATTCATCTGCATGTACTGGAAGCAAGCACTATCTAACAACACCTTTAACGGTGGAGTTATGTTATAAAATTCTTTCAAAAATTTTACGACTTCCAGCCTGTTATCATTTGTCAGCATGTTCATCTACAAAAACATTCCAAAACACAAAAAATATATATATATTAGGGAAAAAAAAAAAAAAAAAAGACAAATAAAAAAAGTGATCAAAGTCATTCACGCAACATGCATTGATTTCATTGTAACAAAAAGCGGTGTAATCACCAAACGGATGTGAAATAAATCAAATATAGTAATGTTCTAGCATGGTTGTAGAAACCTTTCAGGATACATATAAAATAAGATCTGAACTTCTAAAAAAAGGTTGTACCTTGGGATTCTTCTTGACATTCTCACTTTCTCCTTCAATTACTTCATAATTTGTCAACATTTTCTTCTACAGAAACATTCCAAAATACAAAAAACTATTAGAGAAAATGAAAAAAATAAATAAATAAATAAAATAAAATAAAAAAATACATATGGTACATCTAAGATAAATGCAAACAAAATCATTATTACTTAATTACATGCTAACAAAACAGAATACAGTAAAATACGGTATGAAATTTTGAAAAAAAAAACCGCTGTACCTTGTGTTTATTCTCCTTCTTCTTCAGTTTCTTCTCCTCCTTCATTTTCTTTTCCTTCACAGCAGTCTCGATATGAGATCCCTCTACCTGGAAAACAAATGTGTTGTGTAAGTTCTTTGGTTTTAAAATAAAATAAAAAAATACATCTGGTACATCCAAGATAAATGCAAACAAAATCATTATTACTTAATTACATGCTACAAAACAGAATACAGTAAAATACGGTATGAAATTTTGAAAAAAAAAAAAAAAAAAAAAAAAGAAAAGAAAAAAAAAACGCTGTACCTTGTGTTTATTCTCCTCCTCCTTCAGTTTCTTCTCCTCCTTCTTCAGTTTCTTTTCCTTCACAGCAGTCTCGATATGAGATCCCTCTACCTGGAAAACAAATGTGTTGTGTAAGTTCTTTGGTTTTAAAATAAAATAAAAAAATACATATGGTACATCCAATGCAAACAAAATCATTATTACTTAATTACATGCTAACAAAACAGAATACAGTAAAATACGGTATGAAATTTTGAAAAAAAAACGCTGTACCTTGTGTTTATTCACCTTCTTCTTCAGTTTCTTCTCCTCCACAGCAGTCTCCATATGAGATCCCTCTACCTGGAAAACAAATGTGTTGTGTAAGTTCTTTGGTTTTAAAATAAAATAAAAAAATACATATGGTACATCCAATGCAAACAAAATCATTATTACTTAATTACATGCTAACAAAATACATATGGTACATCCAAGATAAATGCAAACAAAATCATTATTACTTAACTACATGCTAACAAAACAAAATACAGTAAAATACGGTATGAAATTTTGAAAAAAAAAAAAAAAAACCGCTGTACCTTGTGTTTGTTCTCCTCCTCCTTCAGTTTCTTCTCCTCCTTCTTCAGTTTCTTTTCCTTCACAGCAGTCTCAATATGAGATCCCTCTACCTGGAAAACAAATGTGTTGTGTAAGTTCTTTGGTTTTAAAAAAGCTGTTGTGTTTTCAAACAAAATATATAACATATCATGGCTAAGGTTAAATAATGATTATCATCAGTTAGAAAAAGAGTGGTCGTGTATTTATTTCATCAAGACAAAAGATGTGATCACCAACCGGATGTGGATTAAATTTTCCATCAGGCGACTTTCCTTGCAACATCTTCATCTCTCCTTTAGTAATTTCCACATATTCATCTTCGACTTCATCAGTGAGCATGCGCCTGAAGAACACATTTCCGCAACTTAGAAATAGAAAGTGCAAAAATCCAATACAGTTTAGCTAAGTCTTACTCTTAATAAACAATGAAGTTTTGAGAAACATATCAAGCAAACAATTTAATTAAAAAAAACGCAACCCACCAGCTTTTTGGCTCATCAGTTCTTGCCAAAAAAGAGTCAATACTATCCATTCTGGCTTTCTTCAAAATTTTTCTGCCCTGTTTGTCATAGCCCACATGTTCTTCAGGCGTATACCACTGAAATGGAACATCGCCTACTGTATTGCGTGGATCAACCTATTATAAAATCACACACCATAAACATGTCAGCAGTGATTTTATATATATATATAAACAGAAGTCAATAGGAATACTTTAAGGGTGAGCATGTCAATTCTATAAAAAAAAACATCATCTAAAGGATCATATGTGGATCCTTGAAAACAGAAATGTCAGGTTTACAAAAAATTGATACACGCTCAAACTAAAATACGACAAAACTTTTGCATTATCCTTCTTTTGCACAAAACTTTTGGTCTTACTTTTAATTTTTTTCAAAAAGTAGCATGATCTATTCAGCATACACAAAAAACCGAGCTTAAATCTGAAAATGTGTACCCTCGACATCTTCTTTAGCGTCCTGAACTCACGTGAACCTTCAGATCCCTGAAAACAGAAATGTCAGGAAAGGTTGAAAACTTTGAGAAAGTGTTCATATGAACTTTTAGTCTCACTTTTAAAAATATTCAGAGTTGTGTGAACTATTCATCATACAGGCCTAAGTGCAGAACTGGGAGAACACATGTAATCATTATTAATTTACTTGAATAACTGTAACCATGAATATTCATCAATCATCATCAATAATATGACTATTATAAAAATCAACGATTCATAGTCATTAAAAAATATAACAAGACTGGAGTATGATTAACAATTTCAAAAAGTTAGTAAAAACGTAAGTTTAAAAATAGTTTGCAGCCGTAGAAAACCAAATCATACACATACCATTCTTACGAGAGTGAATCAAGCAAGTACACTACCTTACCACGACATGTTATTTTGTTAAAGAGTTCCACCTATAATCTAACTCAACACTATCAAAAAACACTGGCCAATCAAAATAATCTACAACCACCCTTTAAACATATAACATAATTTTTATCTCCATATAGCAAAGTAAAACAGCATAGTCATTAACAGTTAAAGCAACAAAAACTAAATAATCAACCTAAATCTATATCTGTTAATTCAAAAAATCCACACAAAAAAGATTAACACAAAACTGAACTTCAAGACAGTGACTTCATTGTAAAGTTATTTACCGCAGCTAGATACAATTGTTGCAGTGACTGCTTTGAATTATGCAACAATAGACGTAATACGATCAGTTAAAGATCATCACCTACAGGCTTGTATTCAGTAAACAAACTAACAGACAACAAGAAAAACCTCATAATAACACACATTTCATGAATTAAACAACAACAGACGTAATTAAACAAGCAATGTCGATACTAAATTTCACCTATAAACACAGCTTAAATAACAAAACGTGCACATCAGAGTCTAATCACACCTATAAACACACAACGCACTCAACAATACATTGTTGATAACATCATATACTTAGTTTTACCTAAGGCATAATTCATCAAACAAACTAATAAACAACAACAAAAACCTCATAATAACACGCATTTCATGAATTATACAACAATAGACGTAATTAAACAAGCAATGTTGATACGAACTTTCACCTATAAACACAACTTAAATAACAAAACGTGCACATCAGAGTCTAATCACACCTATAAACACACAACGCACTCAACAATACAATGTCGATAACATCATATACTTAGTTTTACCTAAGGCATAATTCAGGCAGCAAAACTAACAAACAACAACAACAACGCACAATAACACATATTTCATGAAGACATGAAGTCAACAGCAATCAATGTTATTGAAATAAGGCCTATATGCATTCCCATCATGAACACCGCTTCAACAAAAAAACAGATATATAACAAGTATTTCACAACAATCAGCTTTAGGTTCTAAAGCTGAGTCATACACATAACGCGCTCACCAAAACAGCATTGATTACATCAGATACATATTTTCACTCATAAGCATACAAACAGCAATTGACGTTGTTGAAACATATTTTTCTTCTGGAAACATAACTAACAAATTCCACAGAATAACACAGTTTTCAGGAAATAAACAGCAGTTAAGCTGAGGAAATAAACAGCAGTTGACGTTATTGACGCAACCTGATACACATTTTCACATGTAGCCACAGCTTAAACAGCATAACGTATAAAACATCAAACATTTCACAAAATATTAACAACAACTTATCTCTATTAATATCAAAAATAGATCATTAGCATCAACAAATATCAACCTAATCAGAAATTTGATCAAAACTACCACATCTTCGTGAATATATAACAATTATTGACGTTTAATCAGAAAAATATCATCAATATAGTAACGTTTAATCAAAAAAAATGATCAAAATTAACACGATATCACCAATATATCAACAATCAGCGAAAAAAATTGATCAAAATTAACACAATATCATCAATATAGTAACGTTTAATCAAAAAATTGATCAAAATTAACAAGATATCACCAATATATCAACAATCAGCGAAAAAAATTGATCAAAATTAACACAATATCATCAATATAGTAACGTTTAATCAAAAAATTGATCAAAATTAACACAATATCGTCAAATATGTAAAATGTGAAAGAGTGTTCGAACCTGATTGATCGATTGTTGTAGTTTACTTCTGAATTAGGGCTTTGAGTTAGAGAGGAGTATTTGGGATTTTTTTTTAGTTTGTTCCGAAATGAGGTATTAGGGGTTATATATGGAGGGAAAACATTTTTTTGATTATCGGGTTCGGGTGTAAGTTGGGTCAAAACCCGATGAGTAGCGGGGTGTTAGTAGCCCGCCCATGATTATAAACTACGAATATAAAAACAATTTACTTGAAGAAAAAAAAAAAAAAAAAGTGAAATGTTACATATACGCACAAAACACGACCAAAAACTTACTTAATTTTGAATACTACGTATATATTAAAAATGTATATTAATTTTTAAAGTTTAGAAAAACAGAAAGTAAAAAAAACCTATTTACGAAAATATCAAATGTGGGTTTGCAGAAATTTGGATCTGAAAAATAAGTTACAAAGTGGTAAAAAAAATCTAGTAAAAATAAAAATGAGAAAATAAAAGTTGTTATCATGGTTACAAAAACCCATAACGATTGATCTCTCAAAAACCATGTTAGACCGAATCAAGATGAAGCTGACGATATACTGTGTGTTTTTTTTCTAACAAAGAAAGAAGGAGGCAGATTGAATACTCATTAGGTTTTCGCGTGTGTAAGCTTGCTTGTTAAGTTGGGCTTGGGCTCACGGCTCACCTATATAACTTATTCTTTTTTATTTTCTATTAATACCATTTATTTTAATCAGGGGTGTTCACGGATCGGGTAATATCCACAATAACCGAAATCGAATCGAACTGAAAAAAACTGAACCGAATTCGTAACCGAACTGAATTGGTCAAAACCGAACCGAACCGAACTAAATATTCGGTTATCGGTTTGAATATTGGTTTGGCAATGAAAATCGAAAACCGAAAATATATAAATATATATATTTTATTATGTGTTTATATATAAAAATAATCACTAAAAGTCTTTGTTAGTATAAATATAACATTATTTACGTTTGAAAAAAAAAACGTTTTAAAAATATATATATAATTAAATAAAAAAAATAACTAAAATTATGTAAAGAAAATTCGGGTTATTCGGTTCGGTTTTCGGTTATATGGGTTTGGTTTTCGGTTCAACCCAGAAAAAAAATTGACCGAACAAACCGAACCGAATAACCCGATAACCGAACCGATGAACACCCCTAATTTTAATTACTCGTGCTACATTTTAATTACTCGTAGTTAGGGCTGTCATTAGTGGCGGAACTACATAGTAGTTAGGGGGTGGCGGTGCCCTCCATGGTTCACCAAAAAGTATCAATATTTAGTGTAAAAAAAATATTTTAAGACCATTTTATTAAAGTACGCCCCACTACAAAAACAAATTGCCTCCCATCTTAAAGTCGAACAATGTAAAAACCTTAAATCTATATCTTAATCTTAAAAATATCAGTTTTTAGTGTTAACAATTTTTTTCATGACCTTTTTATTAAAGTGCATCATGAATTTTTAAAAAAATAAATAATAATAAAATAAAATTTTGCCCCCGTCCTCTAAGATCCTAGGTCCGCCGCTGGCTGTCATTCGGGTTGACCCGGTCGGGTTCGGGTAAACTCGGGTTGGGTCAACTCGGGTCAAACCTTCAAAAAATGTACCCGAACCCGACCCTGTTTAGAACTCGGGTCAACTCGGGTTGGGTCAATTCGGGTTCGGGGCCAACCCGAGTATTTTTACATTGTAAAGTGTTAGTTTAGCCAGGCTAGTCGGGTTCGGGTCGGGTTGAGGCTAAAAAAACATACCCGGATCTGACCTTGTTTAGAACTCAAGCCAATTCGGGTTGACCCGATTGACCCGAATATAATTTTTGACCCGATTGACCCGACCCGAATTGACTCTGGTCGGTCGGGTCAGCCCGAATGACACCCCTACTCGTAGTACATATATGTTTACTCATGTGTGAAAATGATTGAATGAAATGACAAAAGACAAAAAGTAAATTTCACGTCTATGGTATGAGGATAAACGGGTCATTACGACATCTCGCTTCAATCGTTACGTTATATCTTAATCAAATATTCGCTCTTTTCAAATACCTTGAGCGTGAAAAACCCCATCCATATTATTAAAAACTAGCAGGGTATCCGCGCGTTGCGGCGGCGGGTACCCTGTAAATAAAATTTTATGCGAGTAATGTATCTGATTATATGTTATTCGTGATGATTGATGATAATATTATAGATGCCCGTTGAACCGGACAAAACCACAAAAAATCAGGAACCGTTTAAGAAAGTGGTTCGTTGTCGGTCCAGTTTAAAAAACCATGTATACAAGATAAAAATAAAGTTATATTAATTGTATGAAGTTTTTTTTACGTTTATATAGCTTGTGCAATAAGCATATTAACATGTACCGTTTATGTAGAGGGTGTTTTTTTTACAACATTAAATAAGGGGTTGAAAACTCAAATGGTTGAACATTTATTGTATTAGATGGTTGTACTAATAGCTTAGTTAATTGTATTTACTTAAAATTATTTTTGCTAATCTTAAAAATTTAATATGAGAGAAGGTCTAAGATGTATTATAAGTAGTATAGATTAATTACCAAATAAGACCAACTCATAACCCACTTTACTAAATCGGACCAATAGTTAGAAGTTTACAAAAACAAACCTCCGCGCACCTTAACTTTCATATGCACCAGTCATATAAAAAGACACTCATACACGTGGCTAAACCAGATTTATAGATTGAATGAGGAATAGTAAAAGGAAAATGATAAACGGACTTGAAAGAGAACCTACCGCATAAATGACTTGTACAGTTACATAACTGTACAAGTCATTTATGCGATAGGTCCCCTTTTAAGAAGTGATATTTCTTTGTTTGCTTGTAGGCTTTGTAGCTATATAAATGAGTTAAAAAAATTTCTTGGAGTTTGGAATAGTTTTTCATAGCTCATATTTCAAACTTCTGAATTAAATATGCATCTACTACATTTCTATCACATTTCTACGAGACCAACTTTTTAGGAGCGTGTGAGACTTCTTGTGCGCTGTGAATTTTGAGTGCGCTGCACTTTGTCTTGTAGTCTATTTATTTGGTTTTCTCTTATTATGAAGTGCACATAAGGCTTAGGCGCACATGGGCAATTGAGTGCGATAGTGTTTTTGACTGTTGGATGAACCCGTATAATACATCTAATGGAAGATTGATCAAAAGTCAATTTTAGTAAAATACATATTCGCGGTCCATTTTGGTAATTAACACCATAAAAGGTTCATTTAAAAAGAAGTCCTCTATTATTAATATATGCATTAATATGGTTTGTTTTGTCTATATGCTTCAAAAAAAGCTTATCGCTCATAAATAACACACTTAACGTCTATGTTTAGTGTTTTGGTTAACTTATTCTAGTTAGTGAAGTAAAATGGAAACGAAAAACCTAAAAGCTCAATTAGGTTTCATAATCGAGCAGCCACACCTTCAAAACAGTGAATTAACCTTTGAATCTAACAAGACCGACATAGAGGACGATTTAAGGGCGGAGGAATTCGAAGTAGGGATGGCCATGGGTCTGGAACCGGAACCAGTGGATCCGAGAACCGAATTTTGTGAAAAGCAATAACCGAGAACCGAACCGAATATAGTTTTTGGTTCCGGCTCCGGTACTTTTGGGTCTACCCGGTAGGAACCGCTTTTCTAAAGAAGAAAAATAACATCATGCATCAATGAATTAAGCAAATAAAAAACATTAAAAAAATTAAAGTTTTTAAGAACTTGCAACCATTTACGTTTAAACAAATAACAATTAACAACTAAACTATAAACTCAAATAAACAATCATTCTATAGTTTCACTTGTTCATATTTTTAACAAAAAAAAAAAAAAAATAATCACCACTCCATATAAAGGAGGGTTTTTTCAAATATGATCTTCCTTAATTAAATTACAGTAAAACACGTGTTCTACTTCTCTCCCAAAAATCCCTCAACTGTACGATCATTCTATATCCCTCTCAATTTTTTCCTTTGGTCAAAAGCCCCAAAACCGGATCTACAATTTAATTCACACAATTAATTCAATCCCCCAAAACCGGATCTCATATTCTCAAAATCGTTACTCTTAACCCTAAATTGAAATAACTATAATCAATCAATCATCATAGCACCTTATCTATTCAAAACCAAAATCAAGTCGTAACCCGATAATCAATTGTGTATGAATCAATAATTATAAAAATTGTTACATGGATCCTTTGGAGTACGAATTATGGATTTTATCATCGGAACAAAAAAAATTGTTCTTTATCATTTACCAGGTTAGTTTTTTCATTTACTTTTATATTTCGATATTAATGTGTTTATGTTACAAGCTAAAGAATTGGGTATTAATCATTATGGAAAATGTTATATGGAACCTTTTGGTGTTTCGGGTTATTGTTTTTATGATCGACAAAAAAGGCAAAGATTTTTTTTTTCATTGTTACAGGTTAGTTTTTTCATTTTATTTTATATTTCGATTATTGTAGTGTTTATGTTATGATATACTCATGTTTTATCTGTTTTTTTGTTATTTTCAATTGGGAATATTTTTATTCCAAGTTCTAAGTAATATCTCTGTTATTGCATTTGGTACCCCCATAAGAACTACTGAAGTTTGATTCTTGGTTTGCACAAGTAACTTATTAGTTCAGTAGCTAATTACAAACGGTTGGCATCACCTATCGTTAGTCTAACGGTTCATTAAATATACTTCCTTACATCGGTTACAAGTTTCATTTTACCTGTCATATAAGTTTCTTACGATGCCGTGTTATCAAGGACATACATAATGTAGTTAAGTGCAATATGTTCATTGTTAATATGAAAACCACTAACCAATGATGCTTACTCTTGAAATTGTCTCATTAACATGAAAATACTGCACTTATTTTTTGCATGTGATTAACATTACAGGTAAAACATTTGGAATGTGATTAACAATACTAAATACAGCAAGCTGAACTTTATAACCTTTTTCTTTCCTATTAGGACTAATAAGTGTCCGAAGCTCTAATGTGTCTCATACTGCAAAAGTCGGGGAAGTGATGGTGCTCAAACAGGTTGAGGAGGATTAGGATCTTTCAAGGACTCTGATAAGAAGGATGATGCCGAAGGTAGTGGTGGAATGAAGAAATCAACCTGGTATACACACATTTCCATTCCAGTATCCACATAGAAGAAGAAGAGATGGAAGACATTGAGGACTTATTAGTCGGAGTTGGGTCAGCTTGACCTAATTTTCGACTACCCATTACAGCTTGACCCTTCTTCATTGGTTCTTAACACTTCTTCGAATCATGTCCATGAACAGGTTCGTTATTTATTACCCTTTAAAGTTTTTATTTTATATTTTATATTGTGTTGCGTTTGCTTACTGTTTTTTGTTTTTGGTTTTTGCAGACTATTTTCTTGAAGACATTACAGTTTAACAAGCTTATTGGTTAAAAATCTTGATTTCTTGTCTGAGTATTTTGAGGTATGAACCTAAGCTTACCATTGTGATCTGGTCCTTATATAGAGTAGAGCTGTAATAACTCCATCTTACTCCATGTTGGATTCATGATTCCACCTAGATATACATGGTCATTGCGACCCATTTAGTTAGAAATGGGTATATTTAGGCTGTGTTTTATCTCAAATGTTTTTTTCAAATTGTTTCTATTAGATGTTTTTCTCAAATAATTGTGGTGTTATGTTATTTTTTATTGTAGTGCCACTTCTTGCTAAACGCTGGAGTGGGAGAAGATGTCGAGCATGAAACTTCATCAAGCTGCTGCCATTTCTATGGAGGTAGTTAAGGAGGCTTAAACTACCATCAAGGTTGGTTTCGTATGCCTTTTAATTTGTTAATCATCATCTTATTGGTTTTTGAAAGAATAATTATAATATGAAGGAAATCTATCACACACACAAATCTTTAAATAGCGGTTCCCTTTATTTTTTTGGCATTGTGGGCATGTACATTTGTCATCTTTCAGTCAATCGCCCATTATGTGTCAATGTGGTTAATTGAGATCTTTTATATGTTAGGGGTACCTTTAAGTTTGGTTTACGTCTACTGCTTTTTAAGTTTGGAATATTGGCTTGATAATTAGCCATTCTCCATTCCTTGCTCATATCAGGATTGAGTTTGCACGACAGTGTCTCTGAGCCATTTGCAAGAGTCACATTAGCGATATGGAGTGGGTGCAATGCAATGATGGTTTACATTTTTATTATGACAAGAAAGCCATATGTCTCTAGGTTCTTTGGAAAGGAAATCATGTATCCTATTCTACATCTATATTGACCTATTAGTGTCATTGTAACACCTACAAATTTAAGTTTGTCGCAACAGAAAAGTAATTTGGGTGTTACGGGGAGGATCGAAGTTTTAATCTCATAAAACGGTTTAAAAGAAACATTTTGAAAGTTATTTGTCATTCAAATAATATTTTTGATAAAAGATGAACCATTTGATTTAAAATCTTATTAAAAGATACAAAGGCTTGAAAAAAATGACAAATTTGATTTTTACACCATTTTAATTTATCAGAGTAATAAATGCCCACTCCGTGTCTTGTCCTGCTCCATTAAATTACCTGAGATACACATGCTTAAAAGTGTCAACACAAAGGTTGGTGAGTTCATAGAGTTTTATGAAAAACCCTTTATTTTGTTAGATTTCAGGAATATTTGGTATTGATAACATACAAACAGTAATGAAACAAGTATTGAGTATATTGACTATAATCACAAATAAATCATATAAGTATTCAATCACATTCAAATAAGGAATCAATAATCCTAACATGAGCTGGAAACTCATGATGCTAATTTAATCAGATATACAATTCACTTATGGTCAAATTCCTATACAGCTGTATCTAAATATATGTTGAAAACATACATTTCCTTTATAGATATTGCCCCAAGCCTCATGACACACAAGCTTAACCAAAAGAGGTGTTTTATCAAGTCAATGATAAATTTTGCCCTCTAATAATAGGTGATTTGCCAATTCCTATTTGTCTACAAATATAGTGTATCACGACTAATACGACTAACCATTTGCAAATGGCATTCCGCCAAGTATTAGTGGGACAGGAGGTCAGTCCTTAATAGGTTTCGAATCTGTTCACTATATTCGCGCCCACTTTACATGTGATTAATGGCTCATGATTGAGGGACTTTATGGCGATAAGGTAACTTAGGCAATATCAAGGTAATAATGGGATCATTCAGAATAACATCATGTAATCAAGTATCATACCACAGTAATCAGTTTGGGAATATTATCGTTTGAGTATCAGTAATTCAGTTTAAGTGTTTCGCCAGAAACACAAGTATATCACATACCACAATAATCGAATTGGAAACATTATCATATGAGTATCAGTATTTCAGTCAAGTAATTCATCAGTAAAATATATATATCACATACCACAATAATCAAATTGGAAGTCTTATCATATGAGTATCAGTATTTGAATTAAGTATTTCTTCAAGTATTGTATATATCACATTTTAAATCACAAATCATATTAAATAAATATCAATTAGGAAATTGATTTGAATCATGTATTTTATTTCATATACTTATCAATTTATCAAAGTATATGTAAGCATATATCTCCCCCAATGAGTTTAAAACAATTATTGGAAATGGGGCTATGACTCACCTGGATTGATACGGAAATGATGAAAATAAAGTAGGATGAGATTTATGGAAATGATTATGGTAACGTCTTTGATACGGAACCTGATAAATAAATTTATCAGAGAATATAACCAAATACTATTTGGTAAATACGAACGAATAACGAATAATATTTATTCGTTATGACGAATAGATGATGTGCAGTGTAATTATTATGTCATGCATGATATGATAATTTACTTTATTTAAAATATCCATCGTAGTTTTACCTTTTTAAACGTAAGTAAAAATATTAACTTTTGAAATATCGTTATATATATTATTAACGTAAAAATAAATAATATATATATATAAAACGTAATAAAATGCATATGACGTGATGGTTGTCGTAAAATAGAAAATAAAATAAGAATGCCAAATAGATTATGTTTAGTCCTTGTCCTTTTCCAATTTTTACACTTTTTATACTAACGGCGTTAGCGTTACACCGTTAGTCCTTTTCGTATCTAATTTACAATTATGGTCCACTACTTGTCCAAAATTACAATCTACTCTTGGAACATCATATAATATCAAATTTTTATCCTAAACTTTCTGTTTTTACAGTTTTAGTCCAAGTTTTTAATGTTTGGCGGTTTTAGTCCTTTTAGGTGTCGTCACGTTACATTTTTAGTCCAAAATCACAAAAATGATTATAAAAATTTTATAAAAATTTCCGTAGCTTATTTTATTAATTCTAAGCTTATTTCAACAGCTTATTTAATTAAAAGCTTATTTTTCTAGCTTATGGGCCTTAACGAGCCACTACAAAAGCCCATTTAAAAATTTAGAGGCGAGGGCATGAAAAATGTTTTGGGCTTGAACTTGGGCTACTTTTGTGATTCCAAAAATATTTCATATGGGCCCAGCGGGCTTACGGTTCTTAATTTCTTCTTGGGCCTTGAATAAGCCCACTCGACAATATTAAGTTTTATTAACTATGTTTTGATTTTGAAAACTTGGTGAATGCCGATTCAAATTGGCCAAATTTATATGTCGATACGTGAGTATTTTTACATGTTACCTTAATGAAGTTGGTAGTTTTCTAGGTGGTCTATTAGGTCGAGTAAAAATATTGGGTGCTTGTTAAGTAATATTTCATTTTATACATGTGTTTCTTGGGTCACATGGAACTTTTATATATTTGTGAAAATCTTGAAATTATTTCTAAGTGTTTAGTGGAATTTCATACGATGGAGTATGGTTCGAAAATGATTTGATTGATGCATGTAAGGTGAAAATAAACGTGAACTTTGTGTGCTACGTGACTCCTAGGCCTTCCAAGATAGAGGCTAGTCACGTTTGTGTTGCTAAAAATATATACGTACGTAAAATATATATATGAAACTATATACGATCGACTAAATATAAACATGATGCATGTGATACTTTTAACGTGTAAAATGGATAGAATTGAGTTTGAAATAACTTACAACACCTCTAGGGTGGTGAAGAAACGAGTAGGAACGAAGGAAACACAAGAAACTAATATATTCGACTATAACTCAAAGATATATTCGAATGTATTCAACCCGTTCCTTCTCTCTTGCTTCCAAACGTAAGCTAACTTGTTCCTAGACTAATAGAAATGAGTTTTTATGAAGAAAGAATGTTGTGAAAGTATTTGAGAATGAGAAGAAGTAAGTGCATGCATGGAACGTATATATGTATCAATTGAATGAATCGTATGGTTTGAAATCACTCAAGGAAACACATGAACTATGCAATGTCAGTAATACTTGGACTCCTAGTACGAAATATATGGTTATAAATTATAATATGTAATGTGAGAGCTAGATTTGAGGTACTTGTTTGGTGATTCACATATACATGTCGACCATAGTTTTTATCCATAAACGATTTGCTTAATCTCGTACTACTCAATTATGGCTGATCATAGATAATATTTAAACATGAAAACATGCTTGAAATATTATTAGGATCATTTAGAAACAAACCGGGATAAAAACGGTTAAGTTTTGAATAATATATGAATCGATTGAGTTGATTTTTGTTCGATCACTTCGCCACTTAAAAACGTATCAAACGTCGTTCTATGAACTTGGGATCTGACACACTAATATTTGGCTAGGTGGTGAACGAGATGGTGCAAAAATATATAGGTGTCGTGTGTAAAAATTTGGAATACGCGAGGCGTTTTGGAGCTTGGTTAGTCGACTTTTATGAAGTATTAAAAGGGAAAATGGGTTTTGATTTGGGCCGGTGAATAGTAACCGAGAGGTTGGGCTTAGTTTGTAATTAGGGGCCGTTTGGTTTTATAATTTGTTTATTAATTAGGATTAATGAATTATTAAGATTTTGTTAATTGTGTCGAGAACTTGTTTTGTCGTTTGACGAATTTGGCAATATCGTAATCGTGACCATTTTAATATACTAAGAAAATTTTAAATTTCCCTGTAAAAATGGTAATTACAATAATGACAGAAATTATTTATTTAATTAACTGAAGTTAATTATACGAATTTTTACGAGGTTTTACAGTCATGGACTTGGTGGTACTACACATTTGTTTGTGATGCTTATAGATGAACCGTTATGAATTGCATTGATGTATGTTTTTTGGTCTAAACTTACATTGAGTATTAAATCTTATATAACTTGGAAAACGGGTTCATATGTGATCTCATATGCTTAACAGGTCTTATCTTTTCTGAATGATATTCCTAACACACCTCTGAAGGCTCTATCAGATCCCTCTGACCAGGTAATCAATTCTTTGACTTTCAGTTTAAAAGTTCAAAGTGATTGATATGATTAGACCAACTTACATGCATGTGAAAGGTTTAGTTAGATATATGTAGGAAGAGAATTGTCCCTGTTAGTGATTACATGGGTAGATTACAGTATCCATCTACCATGATTAAGGGACTTTAGTATTAATTTCTATGTAGGATTCGTACTCTTGAACTAAGTTCCTTCAAAGTCAACATATCGTACTACGATGATTGTTTTTTCTTATGCTAAGAGGAGGCTCTAAAATATTATGACTATTAAAATATGTATAATGGAAGAACAAGATATACTCTTGGCTCTTCATGAAACCGAACATATCCTTGGAATTTATATATAATTCATCAAAAGGATGAACTGACTATGAGACTAATGGCTTGGGTCGACTTAGATTGATCTGTCAACAATTAATTAGCTTAGTAAAAATCTGTTCGTGATTGTCACCCATATGAGCATGAATTGGTGTGGGTTGCACAAATGGACAGGCTGTCGTGGCATTCACGCGTGGAACAGTAGATCAAGCTCCGAACAGCACATCAAAGCTACAACTGGAAGAGGTACTTATTATTAGAGCTACAAATTCATCTACCTCCTCATTGATTTACGTGTGTCCAAACAGCCCTTTAAACTGAATTTCTCCAAACAACCTCTTTGATCGAGTATGTCCAAACAGTCTTTACCGTCCACGTTGTTTGTTTCAAATTCTAAGGTTGATTAGTAGTAGCTACCAATAGATTATTAATTTGATATGGTTGATAATCGTTAATCCAAACAACCCCATAGCCCGGATAATATTTAAGCTGATCCAAACAGCCCCCATAGCCCAAATATGAGACTAATGGCTTGGGTCGACTTAGATTGATCTGTCAACAATTAATTAGCTTAGTAAAAATCTGTTCGTGATTGTCACCCATATGGGCATGAATTGGTGTGGGTTGCACAAATGGACAGGCTGTCGTGGCATTCACGCGTGGAATAGCAGATCAAGCTCCGAACAGCACATCAAAGCTGCAACTGGAAGAGGTACTTATTATTAGAGCTACAAATTCATCAACCTCCTTATTGATTTACGTGTGTCCAAACAGCCCTTTTAAACTGAATTTCTCCAAACAACCCCTTTGATCGAATATGTCCAAACAGTCTTTACCGTCCACGCTGTTTGTTTCAAATTCTAAGGTTGATTAGTAGTAGCTACCAATAGATTATTAATTTGATATAGTTGATAATCGTTAATCCAAACAACCCCATAGCCCGGATAATATTTAAGCTGATCCAAACAGCCCCCATAGCCCAAATATATAAGCCAACCTAGATATTAGGCTAAACCAAACAGCCCCATAGCCCAGATATTTATCCCATATACATTTTTAATGTCTTTTAATAATTTCATTGTGTATAACTATAAGTCAAATGAACTGTTATGATATATACAACATAATCTTTGACTCGTGTTGTTTGTGCTGGACAAATATTTTCTAGAGTTCATTGCAAATGGCAGAAACTGATGTTTGTATTTGTTATCGTAATTGTTGTATCAGATGCATTAATTATTTGGAAAACTCTTATACTTGCGGTCTTAGGGGGTGTTTAGACTTTCAATTAGTTTATGGCGTTTTTGGTTCTGAATGTTTGTTGAAGTTTTGAATAGCCGTTAAACTTATTGTTTTCTGTTTACAGGTAATCAGCACACAAGTAATCCTTTTCCACTCTTTCAAACGGTCAGGGGTAACCGAGTGCCAGTGCGAGGCTTTGTAGGAGGTCTATAGGCATGCCCAGAAGCAACAACAACAAAGTAGCCATCGTGGTGGACAGCAGGGGCAGTGCCTGATGCGAATCATGTGACACCACATTATGTTCAACAGATCAGGTAATTTTTTATGGGTTGAAATGGTTCAGGTGTAGGTGACCCGAAATATTTTTTTGTCAAAACTCTTAACTTTTGTATTATGACAACATATTTTTTCACATAATGCAGTTTAGGAAGTAGTAGGCATTAAAAAACACACTTTCAGTGATTTTGGAACTGCTTGACCCGTTGACTATTTAATTAAATGTTTGATTTGGCCCATTTGGCCTATAGAGGTAAAAGATAACCAAAATTAATCGACTGATAAGTTAATGGGTCAAAAGTGCCACCTCTATTTATTCATGATTATCAGTTTACCCTCTCTTTTTAACCTAATTTTCTGTCAACTTATGACTGCTCTATGCTGGACGTGCATTTTAAGCTATCATAGAGACACCTCCACAACATCTGGAAAGCGGCTCCAGGGAAGGGTTTTTTCTTGGAGATAGAGCTGGTGTCGCCAAAGGATGCACAATTGCAAGGCTAATCTGGGAGAATTGGCACCTTCATAAGCTCACGAGTAGGGTAGTAAAGAGCACCATATCATCTCCAAGCAGGTTATATGATTTACAAGTTGCGTGTATTATTGGCGCTTCCAACCACTGTAATGTCAAATGGGTAAACTTTTCATCAGGTAGAAGTCGAGAAGTAGATAATCACCCATAGGAAGGTAGTAATGGGCCACTCACCTATATGATTCATATAATGATAATCGAAAGATGTATGTAGGCTAATGATGAAGCCGTGGGGAAGAAGAACTAATTGAAGGCGTGGATGGTTCCTAAATCTTTAAACTAAAGGTCATGTTGAAGTTGGGAAAAGTGGATTATAGGAATGGTAAGTTTTTTCGACCCTTTGCATCTGGTATGGATAAGCACATCTACGGAAATCAAACTTACATTAAAAAGGTTAAGCCTTAATTATTCTATCAAGATAATCTAATGATGTTTTCTCTACAGGTTACATGCAGAACTTAATGCACTACAAGAAGCATCAGGAGGGAAGAAGATAATCTGATCTAAAAGATGCCTACCCAAGAGTTATGCAAGATTTACAGGTATACATACATACATGTATGTATGCATGCATATGTGATTGATCATGACATGTACATCTTATGTCTACGCTCGGTTTTCTCACATGGGCAACTTTATGTGGCCGTTTCACGAGTGAAGAGCAAAAAATGTCTTAAGATGTTGTGACAAAGATGGTAATTACACCAATACTACAATAATGGTGTGTGTGAAGAGGTGCTTCATAGATTATGAATTTTGTTTACATGTATGGTTTCAATTTTTTTCAATAATTTATTTTATTGCAAGACTTGATGTTACAATTATTATATACAAGAGTTTTGTTTTATATTATTTGTATCGATTTCCTAAAAAACCTACTACTGATATATTTTCTTGAAGATATATAAAAGGTAGCCGCCCAACGGGCGAGCCTGGAGCTAGTGCATAATAATCCAGAAAACAAAATAAAATAACTTAAAACTTTGTCCACCAAAATAACTAAGACCGTTTATAGTTTCATAGTTTGTTTCTCTTTGTCTTTTCTGGTTAGTTTCTCTAATTGTTCTTCCATATCCTTAACAATCTCGTCGTCTTTAATAAGATCTTCAACATCATCTCAATTAATTTGCATTCTTGACTTTCTCACCCAATCTTGGGTGCAAATCAAAGCTTTAACAATCAGTGTCGACAAGCGAGTTCTATAAAGGGTAGTACATGTCTACCCGTACTATAAAACTTACTTCCATCGTTTTAATAATGATGATAGTTGTTTATGTGAGTTTTGAATGTTGAATGATCTTGGAATGTTATTAGGTTTAGATTAATTATTGATTTGTGGATGTTTCAATGAATTAAAGATTATGGTTTAGAGTGTTTGCTTGAATTTTTTGAAAGTAGGCTACTAGTTTTTTGTTTTTTTTGTTTTTTTTTTTTTTTTTTCCTCTAAATGCTACGTAGGATTTGATATTTTCTGATAAGTAAAAAAAAAATATATATATATATATACATATTTTTATAACTATTAGTTCTTTGGTTCCGGAACCGAGAACCGGTGGAACGGAACCGAACCGACCCAAGAACCGGAAAATCTCAAAATCGAGAACCGAAACTGGAACCTATGGTTCTGATTCCAGTTCGGTTCTTCATGGTTTCGGTCCAGTTCTCAGTCTGGTATGGTTCTTTGGTTCTTTTGCTCATCCCTAATTCGAAGTAAACACTAAACACAAGCCTCCTTAATTAAAGACGGTTGAGACACAAACACAAACCGATATTTTAATAAAAGGTGGATTAGGGTTTCATTTCCTAACAAAAAACAAAATATAAACAATTAAATCAGCCAACGAATAATGATAGGATTAATCAATAACCAATATTAATTTAACTAAACGAATTAGTATCAGTAAAAGGAATAAGAAACAAGAAAAAAATGAGTTGAGATCACCAATTTTGCCTTTTGAGATAACTAAAACATGTGTGTGTTTCGAAGAGTAGTTAACACAAACCGTTTTTCTAAGAAACAATAACATGCATAATTGGTGGTTACTAAAGTTCGTAGAGAACAATTTTATTGAGTGTACAAACAGTTAATGCTTGTCAAAAATGCTTTAAACATAACCCTAATATGTTTAGCTAGTTATTTGTTTATAAATTCAAAATAAGGTCAATCAAGTGTTTAACTAAACTTATAAGTTTATGAGCTTACATGGTAAGTGTTTTAATAAAGTCCAAAAATTGTGACTCGTAATACTTATGTAAAGGTACAAATCCTCTCAACGAACATATGATAAAAAGATTTTGCCGTATTTTCTTTTGGTCCATTTTCTTTATCTTGAAAAAATAAATAAATAAAATAAAAATAATAATAATAATACTTTAAATATACATTGAATATAACTTTTGTGGAGTTGCCCATATTTTTAGAATTTTACTTCTATTTTTAATTACATGTTTTGTGAAGAAGCGAGGGTGATGAATAAACCCAAATTGTTGAAAGCATAGTTATCAATATCGTGATATTGATTGTAGAATCGCACTATTTTAAGATTCTAACATAAGAAAACCTTGCAAGATCGAAGTAGGATCGAAAATAGCATAGGATCGGAGTAAGATCGTATGATTACGAGTAAAATCGTAAAATCGCTATCAATCTTGATCCTACTATAAAGCCACTTTTTGTTATAAAATAAACTTTTATATCGAATTTGGCCAAATTTTACGATTATCTATGACCCTTAATATTGAACTAGAATAGTACCCGCGCAATGCGGTGGCGGGTACTCGGTAACTATTTTTGTGGCGAGCAAATGTTTTTCAGGGGTCCGGTGGTGGAGGGGTCTTGTGCTGGCGAAAGTAAGTGAGCCAAGAGAGAACATGTGAGTGGGTTGTCTGTGGTTTTTATGTGATAGGCTTATGTGTAGTATGCATACTTAAGATTGGGACAAGACTTATTTTAAGGGTTGTTACAAGTCTTCATATGCTTTAAATGAGATCTATCAATATTGAGAGATGTTACAAGTATGAGAATTTAAGATATTAATTATGTGTATGCTGAATTTTTATACTTAGCAAAAGTAAATTCTTTTTTATAAAAATGTTTTTTGTCTTAAAATTTTTAAGACTATTATATTTAGAATGTAAACCCTTTAAACCCTTTGTATTTTTATTACTACGTTGAACTATATAACTTTCATTTCAATTTGTATGCACTATTAAATATTGTGTAGACTGTAGAACTATGTAACACTACAATAATCTTATAAGAAAAATTGATTTTGTGGGATTTTAAAATTTTGATTCTATCTTACGATCCTGATCTTGTGTAGACAAAAATTATCTTAGATATAATTGCGATCTTGATAACTTTGGTTGAAAGCATATAAAATCTTATTCAAAAAGTTCTCTAACTATCTTATAAAGTATTTAGACATACTAAATATAGAAATACTTAAAATTAAGCATTACATATTTTATTACTAAAAGTACAAGAAATATCAACACAATTAGACATTTAATACACTAAAATCATCATTCATTTATTATATTAATCATTCAATTTATTATTTTTAGTGTTAAATGTGCATTAATGATGATATAATCATTAAATACTTTAATTAATTATTTAAACTACCTTATTTATTTTTACAATATACAATCTAAACAAGCTATAATAAAATTTTCACAATGCACTAAATCAAACTTGGCATACGCCATAACATGATTATTAGTTGTATTTAGATTATTATTATTATTATTTTTTTGATAAATTTGATGGTTTTGTGGATATAGTGTGTGAAATGTGTACCGTATGTGTTTTTATGAGTAGCGATTGGGAGACTTACTTTTAGGCCTAATTTTATGTTTAAAGTTGCAAGTCAATAATTCATTCGTTGTAACAATCAGTCCAGTGCTTCATAATCCAATGAGGTACCTCCACATATGTTAGGCACAAAATTAGACACAAATTTTAAGTCTCTCAATCATTTTTCGGTTTTTATATAAGAAAAAAAAGTAGCGGATTTTGAAGGTTGAAAATGAGTATAATTGTTGCATTACCATATATATCCTTCCTTATATAACGTTTAATCTGACGTCGTTTTGATGCCGTCACATGACGTCACTTTGATGTCACATATTGTTAGAGGTCTAGGTACCCAACGTTTTTCCGTGCGTTTTCCCGCTTAACACGACCGGACGGCGCGAGTTGGGCACCGGGGCTCGCGTTTTCAAGTCCTGAGCCGTCCTGACCAGCCGAGATGGTCCCAGAAAACGCAACACTATGGCGCAAGGTGTGTACCGTGGCTCGCGTTTTCCGTATTTTTTTGCGTTTTCCAGATTTTTTTTTTGTTTTTATTTTTGTTTTATCAATTGTGAAGAAGAATGAATCTTGATGGAGATATTTTTTTGTTATTTTAACTGTGAAGAAAATGAAGATGGAGATAAAGGGACGAAGACCTGTTGAAAGAGAAATATCTTATGACTGCGTGGGATTGAGTATTTAGGTTAAATGTCGTTGGGCTCTTAACGGGGTTATTATTTGATTTTCATTAATTGTGATAATGGGCCTAGTGGAGTAATACCCAAATGTTTTTTTTTTTTTTTTTTTTTTAAAAAAAAAAAAAAAAAAAAAAGCTTGTAATGTATAACGAGTATGGATTAAAAAAAAATTAAAAATCAATGCATGCAAACATTATAAATGTAACAATAGTTTAGTTCGCGGAGCATTTATAAAAACTTAAACTAAATTGTAATATATCGTTACTTTTAATGTATTTTTTATTTTAATTTTTACTTATTTAATGTATGTTTTTATGAATGATATTTTAAGTTTAGTTAAATGTGTTGATTATTTAAATAAATGAAAAAAGAAAAAAAAATGCGAGGTTCAAAGGTGCACGATGGCACCAGAAACTGGTGTTATAGGAGGGAGTAGGTTTTTGGTGTTATGGTGAATTCTGGTGTTATGGAAAAAATGCTGATGTGGCAGCACTTTTCCTCACGGCACCAGTGGGATGGCACCACGATACCTAATGCTCTTAGCCCAAATTTTAGCCCGGTAATGTCACGTTGTCAGTTTTTTAGCCCTAAGAGAGAGGTGTGGTGACTAGCTTATACCTCCTCATTTGGGGCCCACGGGTGCCACATCACTCCAACACCTTTTCACAACTAACCCCTCCTCACTCATAACTAACTTCAACTTACTCATTTGGGGCCTACCACTTACAACTATTTTTTTTAATTCATTTCAATAAATAAATTAAATTTATTTAACAAATTATACAAAATAATACAACCTACTAATTCAAATTTCGAAACAGAGGGCGGGATATTATTAAAATTTTAAAATTCAAATTTCAAAATTTCAAAACAGAGGGCGGGATATTTTAAAAATTTTGATACGTGGGAATCGCACCAGGCTTTACCTCTCGAGGGATCTCGAGAAGCTTACAACCCCCACCAGGCAGTGTACCTGATCGTTGTAGTATAGTATAGTGACAAGTACCGGGGGATTGATCGTTCAGCTAGGAATAGTGTCGCTAGAATTAGAAAACCTAATTACTAGTTCTAAAGGTGAGGGAAGATTCTTTTTGTATCTTTATATTTTTTAGAAAGCAATTAAAAATCTCGGGTTTAAAGGATTTGGGCGGAATTAGTTGCTATTCAACTAACCCAATACTAAGATGCAATCAAAATAAAATACTAAAAATGAAATTAAACTAAGTTATACTAAAGTTGTGAGCAATAATTGGAGAAAATGTGTTTACTTAGATTTCACTACTCCCTAGACATCTTTTACACGTTAATTACTTGTTATAATTGTATGGATGACGGATCGTATTCCTTAATACCATTCATGGGGTGGCACACTTAACTCCCCAATTCTATGAGCTCTTATCTCCTCCTACACCATGCCCAACACAACTATAGGGATTGTAAACAGTGGCTCATGCATTAAATACAACCAATAAAGACCTAGTGCGCGTCGGTTCATGTTTCTTAAGACGTTCAAGCATGTTACCAATTGGAGATCTGCCAGTTTTCTTAAGCCTAACATATAAATCATTCATCCAAGACAAGAATAAACAAGTAATCAACACATAATTAACATCTAGGTTTCATTATATTTAAGCAAACACAAGATAGATCTAGCCTAGCATGATGGAATTAAGACAAGAACAAGATATAGACAACCAACACATAGACATATTGATTGAATTAAAAGAACACTTATCTTAATTGCACATGAAAGGTATCAAGGGGTTGGAACCCTTGAAAAACCTGTAAAATTCGACCAAAATCGTACTTAGGGTTTCTCCCAAAACTTCTCTCTTTTATGTGTAAAAATTAGAAAACTATATATAGGAAAAGGGGTCTGACGGCGTCAAGACCAATCTTGTGACGCCGTCACCTCGCCGCCAAAACTAATCTCGGACTGCCTTGATCTACATTTGACGCCGTCAAGACTTAATCATTTCCAGGCCGTCATGACTTTTACTCTTGACGTCCTATTTCGTGAAGCCTTCAAATTTGTACTGGATCGTCATGGAATTTTGCTCTTGACGCCGTCAGGGAGTTACTCTTGACGCCGTCACCTACTGTTCTCAGCATGGAAAATTAAGACTTTGGCGTTTTCTTCACTTTTATGCTCCAAAAACGTCCGAATTGCTTCCTTTTCCAGATTTCACTCCCAAAGTACCTAAAATCACAAAAGGAACGATTTAGGGCAATATTTGATCAAATAAATTCGAATTCGGGCTTAAATAACCCCCTAAAAACGAATCATTTTTCGCCTCATCATATACCCTTACACTTGAGATTTGCTTGTCCTCAAGCAAATGCGCTTTTATTCTACTCAAAATACAAGTTAGGGGTCATTTAACACTAATATAAAAGTAATTACAACAAATAATCATTCCACTAAAGACCAATAGACAAGCACGGAGGTCATACACTAGCACCTCACAAATAGTGTTTAGATACTCACATCTCTCGGGTGTAATAAAGTGTAAATTACAATATGGAGATGGAAGATATCTCTCACTACCTGTCATAACAAAATAGATTACCATAGGCTTGGGAAAGGATCAAACCTCCACCACATGGCGTAAGCACCTAGGATAAACTATCAAAGAGGTCTTTTAAAGGGTTGTAACGTTAGGTGTAGGGATATGAAATACACGGTTTTGTTGGATAAAAGAAGTTTTACTGGTGGCGAGTTAACAATCTTAGTTAATTACATGTACAATATGGCGTTGCTAAGCCAAGACTAGACTCGACTTAAGCTAATAAATGAAAAATAACAAAATATAGAATGAAAAGGGATGGTAATCCGAATTTTTTTTCTTTTTTAGTTGATTTTTTTTTTTTTTTTTTTTTTTTTTTTTTTTTTTTTTTTTGTGCATACACTCTTACCCTACCATCCAAAATAATACATCACAGGGAATGGGAATTCCCCTTACACTTGAATCTTTACATACTTTACAATAAACTAAACTAATGACTCGAATTAAGAAAATCAAAACACTTTGAGCACTTTTAAGATTAACGTACATATGGGGGTAATAAATGGTGTTCTTCCCCATTACTCCATAAAATAAGTACTTACCCATGAGTCCCAATCGTCCCAAAACAATATGTACAAGGATATGACTCGACTTAGCAACCATGTAATCAATTAGATAGTTAACCTAGGGTTTAACAAATAACAATAATGCACTAAAAATGAGCGCATACACGGAAGGCTAAGGCGATTTGGTTGTACATTTAAGTGGGGTGTAACAAATTCTTCCTTTAAGTAAAATGCTTAAAGTTAGAAACGAAAAGATAGGCTCGGATGGGTGTACTAGGGGTTTCGTGTACTAAAAATGAGTACAACGCTAAGTGTGTGGGAAAAAATTAGTTGACTTAACTAGCCAAGTAATATGACTTAAATGGTCAAGTAATTATAATACGGGTTTAACACAAGGGTGATCCTAATGCCTCTTATCACGTAGTAAATCCTACCACACGAATGTAGTCTCACTAGCGGTCTCGGGATGCATCACTAACGCAAGTTCTAGAATCTAAATGCTACCGGTACACTCATAAGCACTAATAGTAAATGCTTTTCCTATCAAATCTAAAGGCGAACCTCACATATTTGGGTGGAAAATTTTTCTGAATATACGGTTATGTGCTAGTCATACAATCTCCTATCCATGAGACGCTTGATATGGCTAAAGTTTCACTCCTAAATGTTGTAAAAAATTTTAAATTTGGCGCTAAAATTGCACTAACAAGTATTTCTCATAGTTTTATTACACATCTACCATTAAACAAAGCAAACTCAAGCGAAAGTGCATATGTAAGGTATCATCTTTTTACCCTCCCCTTACACTTAGGATGAACATTGTCCCCAATGTTCAAGTAAAGAATGTAAAAGTGAAAAAGTAAAGAGAATGAAATCAAATACTCCCCTGATTCGCTCGGTATGGATAATAAGGTGACCAGGTTAAATCTTCCTCCAAGAAAATGAACGATCAAAGCTTCCCTTCCAGAATATAAATCATCTTCTTGTCATACATAACCTGTAAAACCTGAGAAAATAGACAAGACAACCTCGCGTAAAATCGACGGCATCCTATATAAGTTACTAAATCCTAGAAAACAAGATAAGATATAATGCTTGTGAAATGAAGTTTGCAGATCTCCTGGAGATTATAAAACTTAATAATTCACAAAAACCATAAGACTCCGTTAGAAAAACAAAACCGGTAAAATTTCCAGATTTTTACACCTGACGCCGTCAAGAGTAAACTCATGACGCCGTCAGGATTGACCTGCAGAAATTCTTATGTTAAGTTTCCGGAAAATTTCTGGAAAAACTTGGTCCTACTTCCTGGAAAATCCTGCAAAACTTCATTATGACTCAATACAAGCATTTGACTCTAACAAATACAAATATACATGTTCATTTAATATTGTGGAGAATCATGATCGGTTTGTTTCTTGAAAACATATTTGGGGTTTCCCCTTACACTTATCTTTTGCAAAAATACTTTTAGGTGGAGTTAAGACTAGGCCAAAACAACAAAGTAAAGTATTTCCACTTTTTAATTGCGAAACATGATCAACCAACAAAAAAAACTAAGCATGCATACGGAAGCAAATAACAAACAAACAAAAATAAAATCACACAAAACATGGGTTGCCTCCCAAGAAGCGCTTTTCTTTATTTACGAGTCTTGTAGCTAGACTCAAGGTCATGGGTTACTACGTGACCTCATCCCTTGAAATGATATAACCCATGTAGTTGCGATCATTACTGTTATGGTGGTAGTGCCTCAATCTGTCGATACTCGCAATTACCATTCCACCTAATTTACTTCTCAAGTTAGCTACCCCATCTTGGCTCACACCTTCGATTGTGAATGGCCCATACCACCAAGGACTTGGTTTATCGGGTGGTATTGTTGTTTCCAAGTGTCTCAAGAGTACCAAGTTCCCTTCCTCAAATGGTATATGATTTTCTGCGGGTCGAGTATGTTCGACTTCGACCTGAACCTTATTGCTTTTTCTTCTTTCATTTTTGGCTTTCTTATAGCTTTTGATTCTTGCCTCCCATGCAAGAATTTTATTCTGAACACGAATGGGTGTCGTGCCAATGTTGTTTTTGATCTTTCTCCAACTCAAATTCTCATGCCCACTTCGCGGGGTCATGGGGAAGCTAATCTTTCTTTTTCCAGATTTAAGCTCAATCTTCTTACCTTCATACTTAATGACAGCCCTAGCGGTGGCGAGGAATGGTGCCCCAAGGATTATTGGCATGCATCCATCTCCTTTATCATCTATGATCATAAAATCAACGGGGTACATGAATCCTGCGACATTAACTAATACATCTTCTGCGATTCCTAGGGGGTATACGTACGAGTGTCCAACGAGAGATAACCTAACACGAGTAGGGGCTGGCATTTTTGACGTTAGTTGGATGTAAATAGTTAGGGGCATAAGATTTACTTCCGATCCTTGGTCGGCGAAAGCACTAAGATGTTTCAAGTCCCCGATGCTCGTTGGTATCTCAAAGTTCCCACATGCTATCTGCTTAGTAGCCACTTTTTGTACTAATAGCCTCTCGAATACTGATCCTCTAGGAAGCGTATCATACTCATCTTTCACTTCTTCCTCTTTCTCAGAAACCTGTCTGGAGGGTTGGTTATGCCCATCGCCCTTAATCCAATTTGTTATGGTATTTTTGTTTATATCATGTTTCAGGTAGTAACTCAAAGGTTGGGATTCTGGTGGTTTTTCTAAGGTCTGTTTAGCAGGAGTTTCTACCTTCTCGTTATCCTTACGGACAATGGTGATGGAGTTAACAAATTGGGTGGTGGGAGTGGCGCTTTCTTTCCTTAGTAGTATTCTTTCGGGGGTTCTCTGGTTGGCATACTCCTCTAATAGACTCATCATCTCATTCATTTTCTCTTGCATCTCCTCTTTTTGCTTATAAACTGCTTCCTCGAATCTAGCAAGCCGATCTGAGTGAGTTGCCATATATTCTCTCATCCTAGCTTCAAACTCCGAGCTAAGTTCCTTGGGAGGGGAACAAGGTGGGGTATAATTCTCAAAATTTCAAACAAAACAATGAAAACCTGTGCAAATTCAAAATTCATATTTCATCTGAGCGGGATAATTTAGAATTCAAATTGAAAATTCAAATTCACATAAAAGGGTGGTTACAACAACACGGAACATTACACAAAAGTACAACAATACGAAAAAGAAATACACACGATACGGAAACAGAAATACACACGATACGGAAAAAGAAATACACACGATACGGAAATAGTTAACATAAAACACAACTACTCATTGTCTCTGTCCCATGCCCTTGTGTTTCTCAGAGCGAACCACACATGTTGATACTTAATCCCTTTCCCATAGCATTCATATTAAATACGGTTTGCATTGCTGAGACGACAAGGGTCATCACTTGTACGCATCAACTCTTTGTAAATAACATTATAGTTTTGACATTCAACATTCATCCTACTCCATAGAGCCGTAATACTATTTTTATTACAGTGGGGACCATCACTTTGATTGTTGAACCTTTCTGTAACTTCATTCCAAAAGGAACGTTCAGTCACAGTGGCTGTAGAATCATGAACTTCAAGCCAAATGGTAGCTTCACAATTTCATTCTTCACTTAACATTTCATACAAAACATTTTCTACAAAATACATACAAAAACAATATAACCCAAAAAAGAAAAAAAAAAAAAAAGAAAAAAGGACGGACATTTGCAGGTTTCTCCCTCGTCACGCAGACGAGGAGATCTCCTTTGGCGAGCGACGACGAGCTTCAGTTGGTGTGGTGGCGAGCCTTGGCGAGCTCCTCGTCGAACGACGAGCTCCAACGGCGAGCCCACACCTCTTCCTCTAAATATTGTTATGGTTTCACTTTTCGTAGTATTTATTTAAGTTATTTTTCTAATTTGGAAATTTATTTTAAATGAATGAAAATTTAATTGATTTAAAAACAAGAGGAAACTGCAAAATACATCTCTGTGGTTTACACATTTTGGCATCTTACATCCTGTCAGAAACTTTTGGCAATATACATCCCCCGTTAGGCAAACGTTTGCCACAATACATCCCTCGTTAACAATGAGGACTAACGGTGTGTAGCATATTCATAATTGTAACATGTATGGTTATTGTGATTATATGGATCAAATACAAGAAGAGTTTTAGAGAGAGAAAGAAGTTGGGTGTTTTCTAGAGAGAGAGATGAGAGAAAATATGGAGTGTTAGATTAAGAATGAAAAGCACCAACCCTCTCCACATGTGGAGAGGGGTATATATAGTTTCCTACAAAAAAAGATAAAAACGCCCACACCCGGGCTGTGGATCAGGCATACAGTGGGTAAAGACCCGACCTTCTTCCACGATGTTACTTAAACTACTTCTAACTAATAACTAATCTAACTACAAGCTAATCTTAATGCTTATTACAATAATTAGGTGACCGAGACTTTTACATGAATATTTGTATTCCTAACAATCTCCCCCTAAGCGAGGTCACCTTGGAAATTAAGCTCTTTGTTCTTCAAGCATTCTTTAGATCTTGTAGCTCGTAGGATCTGATTCTTCACTTTTCAGCACACTTTGTACTTCAAGCAATGAACTTGTGATTTGGAGTTCCTTTGAGATGTGTGATCTTTGAGCTTCTTTGAGATCATCAGCCAACGTAAATCTCCAAGCTCATCCATAGTAGTAACGCCTTCATGTGATGTAGTGACTTAAGGACCGTCATGCTCACACCCTTCTGGATCTGGAGACTTTACATCAGAGTTGCGGATCAGGAGACTTTCTCATCAGAGTTGCGGAAACGTTGTTGGTAGTCTCTCAACATTTGTTGTAGTAAGTCTCTCATCGTCATTGATAGTGAGGAGGATGTGTGAGCATGAGGTATGGATTGACCCGATTCAGCAGGAAATAGGAGCCATTAACGCCATCTTTATATGTGTCCCTGAAATAAAACAGTTAGCAATAAAGATAGAGAACGAATATGGGTTTGTCATTCGTTTTGCGAGGACAGACTACCCTCCGGTTTTGTGAAAACCGACCTGTGATCAGGTAGAGACTCTTTTAAAGAGGACTCTCCTTGACAGGAATTTCCAACTTGTAGTAATGAATTTTCCAACGAATCCACTTAGGAATCTTCATACTAAGCATGTTCTCATACCAGAACGTCTCAAAGCAGACAGCACGATAGAGTGAATTGGTGAATAAACATTCACGGATTGATGAGAAATTGATTTATAGAAATCACTCGCGTGTCCTATGATAAACATTTTTGAGACACGACGAGAGTTTTAAGCTTTGAATCACATTTCCATCAAAAATACTTTTGTTTGAGAGATTATACACAATCAATGTGCTCGAAAATTAGTTGGTAAGCACATTGAAATATTTTTGCAAAAGTATCCGTCAATCCATTTCCTGGAACAAGTTTGATTCATTGTTGAATCGCACCATTGTTGCTTTCCAGTTGTCACTTGATCATTGATCCAAGATGGATCTCACATGTCACCTACCAAGAGCTTGAGAGATGTTCGCTCTAGAAGGATTTCCATCTTCACCGTGAATATTTTTTTTATATCACTCAGATGTTCTGGCAATACCACAAGGATAAAGCGCAGGACTCTAAATATTTTATCTTAATTTCCACATTATGTGAAACAATAAGCATATTTGGAAGTGTGTCCTAACGAGATTTATGGATGATCTCTTGGCTCTAGACTCAATGGTGCGTTTTGACCCGCTCCTGGAGACTGGGGAGGCGTCTCCTGTTTTAGGTATCAACATAGCTCGCAATGAGCGGTCGATACATTGCACAGGGTTCCCCGTGAGAATGAAACAAGCTCTTTTAAGAGAACTTGAGTGGTTGGGAAGGTTAGTGCAGTGCGTCACTGGGTCCATGACGTCTTGTCTTCAATACCGGTGTTACCTTAGTAACCGCCAGTAGATTATGAATTGAACCCGGTTTCTGCCCTAAGGTTGAATATATGGAGGGCTATTTCTTTTCACCATTTCTCATTTCATTTCTTTTTCATTCTTCAACCCCTTCAGTACTTACCGAGACTTCACCACTAGAACCTTGTTGGGTTTGTTCCAGTCCTAGCTCTCTCTCAGTCCGCACTCTTCCCTTTCTCACTTTACTCCTTTTTTCAATCATTCCTAAGGACTTCTAATCTATCTAGAGGATTGTCCCTGGGGAGATCCTTCCGGTTCTGGTGGATCATGGGAACTCATACCTAACCTTAACCATCCTTATAACTCCATGCATAAAGATAAATGGTCGGTCTTTGGTATTACTTCCACAAACGCCTTTTGCTCCCCCTTAATATGTGCATCGATATTCGAAAGTGTTTAGCACATATGTGGGAGCCTATTTATTGAGTCCAAAAGATCACTATTGATTATCAGATTTCATATTTAAATCACATTCTCTCCCCCGATCAAAAATTTCAAATCTTTCGAGATTTTGGATCTCAATTGATTTAAATAAGTTAGAAAGCTTTTGGGAGAGAAATGCGGTCTGTTTTAATATTTTCTGATAAAAGGAATCTTTTACTTGCTCCCCCTCAATCTGTGAGGGAGGTTGTTATGTGTCAGATTTGATGAGTTTACAAAAGATTTGAAGTTTTAACGAAAACTCTTTGAAAATGTTCTCATTCTGACACATAATCATCACAAATCGTTTTGTTGCAAGGTTTTTGTACAAAGTGTGGGGAGTTTTGATGATACATAAAATTTTGAGAAATCACTCTCCCCCTCAATCAATGACGGATGTTAAAACTGAAATATTTTCATAAAATATTAAAGTCATTGATTGAGTGAAAATTTTTATCAAAATTTAGATTCAATTTGATTTTCAGTCAAAATCTCATGGTACCACCAAGTTTTGCACAAATACTTTCCGAAAAAATCATAGAAGGGAAAGTATTTGGCGATAAAAAGAAGATTTCTCTTCTTTATCAAGAAATAATGCACTGAAGCGTACATTAGATCGAGGAAACATGGATATAAAGTACTTCATGCCCAGATGAACTTCACCCGGTGAAAGGAACAATCGTCTTTTTGGCGACGTGTTTTCCCCATTTTGAAAAACGGGTTACTATCTGAAGTAATAGCAAGCCATATTTTTGAAGTCCGGGTTGCAGCCTGAAATGACTACAAGCCATCATTTTTGAAGAATATTTTGAGATACGACATGTTTTAGAAAAAAAAACTTTATTCAAAAACCGAAAAACTTTTGCTCAAGCATATGTATGATTCCGTGTCATTGTTGAATGACATTTCTAGAAACGTACATAATATTGATTACACAAGAGACATGTCGTGAGAGGAATATTTTTGTATTTTTTGTGGTTTTTCATATTTTTATGGGTTTTTGTTGTTTTATACTTCTATATTTATAATTTAGTATAATATATGTACAAAGGATACTAATCAGTTTAAGAAGATGTTGACATGAGTACCAGAATGATAGTATCGTTCAGCTCGTTGTAGAAATCAGTAGTCAACATCTCTTAAACTTTCACCACCAAAGCATTCGAGGCTCCTGAATAATCGTCTGAAGCGGTAGTTGCCATGATATAATCTTAAACGGGATTTTACAACTCTTGTGACTTAAACCGAGAGATCGATTCTCTCCCGGGATTTTACTAAAGTCAACAAAAGAAACCGAAAGATGTAATATGCGAGTTAGACTTAGAGAGAGATCTTGGACAAGTGACAATTAGCATTATAAGTCGCGACAAGTCAAGTTACAATAGATCCGATCGTAATAAGTCAAGTCGTAAAAATTAACTCACAACGTCAAATTACAATCAGACTAATCAAGACGACTTAAGTCACAACAATTCACCAAACACAAGTAGTTAACAAAATCACTAGAATCTCACAACTGAGTTAATCGCTAGACACCCACCAAATTTCTGAAAGTTTTTATTGCCTCCTCAATGTGAAGCTTTGGTAGCTTCCCCCCAAACCGACAATCACCTACATAAGACCACTTCCCCCAAGTCGTTGAAGTGATGCAAAAAGTCTCATTGTATGAAGCTCAGAAACCCGAAGAAAGCGATAACACCGAAGTAACAGGGTGAACCACGGATCATTTCTGCGGTTATCAATCCCGGAATGTATGATGAAGCCCGATCACATGACCCTGTTGTACGTCCCCAATGTACACATTACTTTTGCAGTTTTGAGCAGTTGTCTATTCAGGGGAATAAGATATCAACATATTCATTTCACTAAATGCTTTCCAGTTATCTTACACATACCAACTCAATCCATATTGTACGCATTTATCCAGCACAAGAAGAAACGATGACACCAAAGTAACAGGTTGAAGCACTGATCATCTCTGCGGATATCACCTCCGGAATATATGATTAAGCCCGATCACGTGAACCTGTTGCGCGTCCTTGATGTACACAAATCTCTCCCCTGATGGTTGCGATCTCATCGGAATTAGCATAACATTGTGTACATGAAGCATTAACCAGAAGCACTTTACCATAACTCATATCAGCTCATATGAAGATGTTGATAAGCAATTTCATCTCACGCTCCAATTGTTCTTCTCATATTTCTTCCCACTGAAAGCTAAAGTAATACATACCACAAGTATCAAGAGACCACTTCCCCCACATAGTTGGAATGATACACCAAACGCCAGGAGTTAAGACACTGATTATCTCTGCGGTTGTGACATTTGTCTTCCCGGCATAACTTCAATTAAGACGAAGTATTAAGTTCATCACATGTACTCATTATGCATTTAGATGTATGTCTCCTTCCCCCTTGCTGGTTTTGATACCTCAGAATCAGCAACAAATTTTATGCACACGTACTTGAAATCTTGTGAGAAGAACAACCTTTGACTTAAATGGATCTGGGGAGAATCAACTGCTATAGATACACTCACTAATTGGGTTATTACTCCCTCCCAATTAGTAAGCCCATTAATTAACTTGCTTCCTTCCAAACTGACGACCCGTTTGATATAACCTTGATGCTTGTTGAAGAAGTATCTCTCAACTCTGTCCAAAATGTCTTCAGTCTCTTCATCCACAACATAAAATGGATCATAGACTGATAATATGTAGCTTCTTCACGGGTTTGTTTGGGGAACGTTATGTCGACATTTTCAACCCACTTAGAATGCTTCCAGTTCTTCGATAAAAAATCCGATGTACACATTTCTCCCTCCATGATGATGACGATCACTCGGAATCATCATAACTATGTGTACATAAACATGACAACTGGAAGCAATATACAAATCAATAACCCATGAGTAGATGTCGATGACAATTCTCTTCAACAATTCACTGTAGATCAACCCCTAAGTAAACCTCTTTACACTTCCACTCTCTAATAGTAAATGACCACGTATGGAGAAAACCCGATATACCAAATTTGAAACTGAAGTAGAGTTCCCCATTCTTGTGACTTAAGCTTGCACTAATGTTGGAAGAACGGTGTAGAGAATTTATGCACCAAGCAATTCCCTAAGTACTCACTACCTAACCAAAGCATGAGACATTACCACCTCTTGCGATTATCCACGACGACATCGGAGTGTGACACTGAGTATTACAACATAACTCCTTAAAGTGATAGTTAACCAGGTCTTCAACAATCCACTTCGACTGCTGGTAACTAGATAAACCAAGTCTTCAACTTAAATCTCAAGCACGAGCAAGTTATCGTTGAAAGTCATTCATCCAACCAACCCCGACTTCAAGATAAACTAAGAACACATCTCTGTGATAGTCAATCTTCAATCTTAAATATGTGATACCCACTCAACTCCGTAGTCACAATTAGTCTTCCTTAGTTAGTGGAACATTAGGTGTTGGAGGAGAGGAGAGTCATTTCACGAATCAACGTGTATTTTATTCACACTTCTCCCCCTCAAATATTGCATATGAGGATGCGATTTTTGATTTTTGATTAAACAAGTGAATAAAAATACATGTAGTTTATTCACACTTCTCCCCCCTCAAAAATTGCATAAGAGGTTGATCCACTGTCCACACTTCTCCCCCTCAAAAATTGCATTTGAAGATGCCATTTTTGATCGAGTGAATAATAACAAATACAATCTGATGAAGGTAGTCCACTTGATGACTGAACAAGCGTGGAACAAATATGAGGTTTGTTGATGAGAATGATCAGAAGCAAGAACATTTCTCTTCTTCAAAAGATAAAGCGTACTAAAGCGTACACTTTTATTTTTCTTTGATGAACGGGGCCTGAAGTGTTTTCAGCAGACGCCATAATGATGACTTTGAAGACCGAGGCTTGAACTGAGGTGTTCAAACGTCATAGTCGATGAAGAACGAGGCCTGAACTGAAGTATTCAGACATCATAGTCTTTGAAGAACGAGGCCTGAACTGATGTGAACAGACGTCATATGCATGCATACATCAACATTGACTTTCCAGACCTCCTAAAGCAGGAGATATGCTTGGTTTAGGCCTCCATACTTTGTGCCTTCTTTTGTGGTGAATGATCGATGTACCTGCCACTGAGTAAGGAGTACCTGCACTAACATTACAAACTATATTGCATATATATGGGTTAGTGACATGAGTATCCAAACCCTTGGGGGTTTCACGTTCAACCATGGTTTTGCCATTGGTAAGCCGTTTTCCGGTAGGTATCCACTTAAGTCCGGCATCCTTAAAAATTCTACCAGTAGGTATCCACTTATGGTAAGGTCTAGGATTGTTAAGTTTCTTATGCATAGTGGAAGACTTATCTTTATTCCTAGTTTCCAAAGATTTACCAGTTTGTATCCTCCTAGAAGAAGTTTTAGGTTCGTCTTGCTTTTTATGCATTGGGAATGACTTACTATAAATCCTAGACTTAACAGGTTGAACGTTAGCAGTGTTCCTCAATAAATCAGGAGGCATCAAACGAGGTTGTGAGCCTAAGATTCCATCCTTCTGAAGTAGTGCTCTTTTCCTAGCCTTTTCTAGATCATAGTTCTTGTATAGGTCATTGATGTCATATGAATTTTGAATTTTAATGCTCGGTTTCGAAAAGGTTTTCAAACTAATCCTAAAGGAGCTGGGAGTAGGGGCAGCTACTTGTTGAGGTGTAACAGAGCTAGAAGCAATTATCTTGGGCAAGTAATGTGTAGTGACTGGTTTTGTCAAAACTTGTTCCGCATCAACTTGGGAGGCAAACCGAGTTTTTGTAAATTTTGTACGTTCAGATCTATACGCAGTCGGTTGTCTAACAACTGATTGGTTTCTATTCGGTTGAGAAACTGGTTTCCCCAAGATTGATGGTTTTGCAAACTTAGTGTTCACGCTATTCCCTGTTGCTTTTCTTATCTTGTTTTTAACTGCTGTAATTGTGAAACCCTTGTTTTGAAGTTGATCTTTGAATTCATCATTTTTATCAATCAAAGAGGTTGTTTGTTCTATCGTCTTAGTTTTCGTTTCTTTGATTGACACATTCAAATTTTTACAGTGCTTTTTCAAAGACTCATTTTCCTTACGTAATTCAGCCACATAAAGTTCCAATTCGATGTTTCTTGATTTAATAACATCGATGTCATGTTTAGCTTTGACTATATTACTTTTCTCATGCAAGAGAGAAATATGCTTTTTCAAATTGTTGATTGTCGAGTTTTTGTCTTGAAGCCGAGCTTTCAAAGTGTTAATTTCAAAAAATTAACGGAACTCAGGAAATTCCGGATTTTTACATGGTTGGTTAGTTTGAAAACTTTCTTCCTTTTGTTGCATTGCGATTTCAAGTGAAATACAATGTTTTTCAAGTTTAAAAAATCTGTTAGAAAGTTCATTAAAAACTTCTTTATCAACCATATTATTTGGCTTAAGCATCTCAGCCGTAAACAAAGAACTTGACACATCATCATGTTCAGCATCCTGATCACTTTCTCCCCCTTTATGACTCATATTTGTTGAATTAGAACTGGTATTGCTATCAGTCTTTTCCAACAAATTTGTGTCATAACTGGGCTTAATATGATTAGTATGTTGTCGTTCATTAGAAAGCACATTATGTTGATCATATAAGGGTACCTTAGCACATGACTCATGTTCTTTTTCCGGTCTAAAATCAACACTCATATCATGTGTAACAAGAGTCACTGAACTGCTGGTAGTGTCAAGCTTAGCAGTCTCTGATCCTATGCATTTAGTGACAGCTGACCCAACATCCAATGCTTTTCCCGAATCAACAATACCATCACATGATTTCACCCGACATACCTTCACATTGTCATCATACATAAGTTTGTGCCGTGCTTTTTCCTCAATGAACTCCTTGACATTACCCACGAGTTGGAGGAGTGTATCTCTGAACATGTCAACCTCGATTCCAGTGTGATCAGCAAAACACTGTTGTGTCATCTGACTATCATAGTCATAATCCATAGTGGATTTCGAATTGATGAACACTTGGAGTTGTTTGTTGATCACGTCAAGGGCAGCTATGGATCCAATTTTGGAAGATTCTCCTTTGTCAAGTTGTTGTTGTAATTGATCTAAGTTAAGAATCATAGTATCTGTGAAATTCTGAACATCTTGACCAAAGAGTGTTGCAAATGCACGTTCGAATCCCATCTTGAATCCAGTTCCCTCTAAAAGTACCGAGAGGTGTGAATGAAGTTGTCGAAAACATTCAATGCAACTGTCCTTTGCATTATCGAGCAATTTAAGTGGCTGATGAAGCTCGTTGTCTTGTGAAATTGACCACGAAGATGTCATATTAGCATATTCTGACTCGAAAACGGTTGTCTGTTCAAGAACGTTTGTCAGTTGAACTTTGTTGGGAATCTTGTGCTCATCGACCATGTCATACAGTTTAAGTATCTCAGATATGACTGAATCCGAAGAATTTGACATGATTTGAGCGCGCACGGGATTTTACAATTCTATGATTTAAACCGAGAAATAGATTCTTTCGCGGGATTTTACAAAATCAAGAATAAACCGTGAAACAATGAGAAACCGTTGGAACGGTAAATGATGAGATGATAGTTTGATGAAAGTGATGGTTGAATGATCAAAATCCGAATAGACCCCGAAATTATATTCAATAAGCTCGAAAACCCGAAGTTATCTCCAATAAGCCCGAAATATCCTCAACTCACAAATAATTCACAATCACGGATTCTTGAAGCTCAGTCAAAACCGTGGACCAACATTATATCCCAAAAATTCACTTAAAAGACGAGCGGGAATCACGAAATTTAACTATACCAAAAGATCCAAATATGCTACCACTTACATGAACCAAACAAGTAACCCGTTTTTCCCACGTATAATATGTTCACATTCCACACTACATAGCAAATTGACGCAGTCCACAAGCAAGCCCAACCGAATGATAAGAAATTAAAGCCCAAGTGATTAAATGATTTCAGGCCTAAGTCCACAACTAACTCTTACCCTAAATTACGGGTATAAACACTCCCATAATCTTACACAATTAAATCTTTGTTCTTTGTTTTTCAATGAATCTTTGTTCCAAAAGAGATGATGTAGTAGACCTGGTACTGCTTGTGTTGTAGATTGTTATTATCTTGAAAGGTACTAAACTTAACAAATGAATCAATTATATAATAAAGAGATTATCTGAGGTCTTGAGTATCCCTTTCTTGTATTCGACTTGATTAGGATCTATGGGTTGATGTTAAGCACTAATGATCAATAAAGGTCTAAGCAATTAGCTTAATGAATCTGAGATCTTGTAATCATATACTTTTCCTTTTTGTTATACTTTAATTGTGATTACCAAGCTGAAAAGAGAGAATGGATGAAAAATTCTTGTTGTAGTTCAACTTATATAAAGATGCGAGCTAACCGCAAACTTGAACTAACCGCAAACTTGAGCTAACCACAAACTTGAGCTAACCACAAACTTGAGATGAGATAACCGCAAACTTGAGCTAACCGCAAACTTCAGATAACCGCAAACTAAAATGAGCTAACCGCAGATTAAAGGTAACCGCAGATTAAAACTAATCTTTGAAATTGGGAGCTAACCGCAGCTAGGAGGTAACCGCAAACTTAGAGCTAACCTCTAACTTTGAGCAAACCTCTAACTTTGAGCTAACCTCTAAACACAAAAATACAAGAAAGTCAATATCTTGCCAGTTTGTCTTTTTCCCGTTTTTGAGTTAATCTCAACCAAGAAACAAGCTAATCTCAACCAAGAAACAAGCTAATCTCAACCAAGAGCATCCAAAATAAACCCATGAATTCAATCTAAAAGACCACGAATATGATGAAATGATTAATCGAAGGACCAAACTAAGCATATAACCATCTACTAATCATGAAAGTACATCCATAACACATCATATTATACTAACAAGATCAAACCAAGGTGTTTTTCAAGAAAACTATTCTAACTAACCAAACACCACAACAACCAAACTAAATCCGAGAATCCAAGGCCCTAAGTTGAAACCTTGGCTCTTGATACCAATTGTAGCATATTCATAATTGTAACATGTATGGTTATTGTGATTATATGGATCAAATACAAGAAGAGTTTTAGAGAGAGAAAGAAGTTGGGTGTTTTCTAGAGAGAGAGATAAGAGAAAATTTGGAGAGTTAGATTAAGAATGAAAAGCACCAAACCTCTCCACATGTGGAGAGGGGTATATATAGTTTCCTACAAAAAAAGATAAAAACGCCCACACCCGGGCTGTGGATCAGGCATACAGTGGGTAAAGACCCGTCCTTCTTCCACGATGTTACTTAAACTACTTCTAACTAATAACTAATCTAACTACAAGCTAATCTTAATGCTTATTACAATAATTAGGTGACCGAGACTTTTACAGGAATATTTGTATTCCTAACACGGTGCAAAATTTTTCTCCGTTATCTCTTAACGAGACTGAAAATATTACACCGTTAGCCTTCGTTAGCCAAACATTTGCACCGTTAGTCCTCTTTTTGAATTTTTTTCCGTTTTTTGTACGTTTTATCAGGTTTTTAACGTTTTTATCCGTTTTATCTAATTTTTGTCAGTTGTTTTCCATTTTTTCTACGTTTTATCAGCATTTTTACGTTTTTATCCCTTTTTTGTGCGTCTTTGTCCGTTTTTTGTACGTTTTATAAGTTTTTTAACGTTTTTATCCGTTTTTTTTGTCAGTTTTTTTTTTCCGTTTTTTGTATGTTTTATCAGTTTTTTAACGTTTTTATCCGTTTTTTGTACGTTTTATCTGTTTTTTGTCAGTTTTTTTTTCGTTTTTTGTACGTTTTATCAGTTTTTTAACGTTTTTATCCGTTTTTTTGTACGTTTTATCCATTTTTTGTTAGTTGTTTCCCGTTTTTTGTACATTTTATCAGTTTTTTAACGTTTTAATCCGTTTTTGTACGTTTTATCTATTTTTTGTCAGTTGTTTTTCTTTTTTTGTACGTTTTATCCATTTTTTGTCAGTTTTATCCTTTTTTTGTACGTTTTATCAGTTTTTAACGTTTTAATCTGTTGTTTGTATGTTTTATCCATTTTTTGCCAGTTTTGTTTACGGATAAAATACGGATGAAACATACAAAAAATAGATAAAAACGTAAAAAAACTGATAAAATACGGATAAAAACATAAAAAAACTGATAAAATACGAATGAAACGTACAAAAAATGGATAAAAACGTAAAAAAAAACTGATAAAACGTACAAAAAAACGGAAAACAACTGACAAAAAATGGATAAAACGTACAAAAAAACGGATTAAAACGTAAAAAAAAACCGATAAAATGTTCAAAAAATGAATAAAAACATAAAAAAAAACTGACAAAAAACAGATAAAAACGTAAAAAAACTGATAAAATACGGATAAAAACGACAAAAAACTGATAAAACGTACAAAAAACAGAAAACTACTTACAAAAAATGGATAAAACGTACAAAAAACGGATTAAAACTTTAAAAAACTGATAAAACGTACAAAAAACGGACAAAAAATGGATAAAACGTAAAAAACGGGAAAAAAAAACTAAAAAAGAGGACTAAAGGTGCAAATGTTTGGCTAACGAAGGCTAACGGTGTAATATTTTCAGTCTCGTTAAGAGATAACGGAGAAAAAATTTGCACCGTTAGTCCTCATTGTTAACGAGGGATGTATTGTGGCAAACATTTGCCTAACGGGGGATGTATATTGCCAAAAGGTTTTGACAGGGATGTAAAATGCCAAAATGTGTAAACCACAAGGATGTATTTTGCAGTTTCCTCTTAAAACAATAAGAAAGAAAATAAATGACGTGATATCAAAAAAGTGAGGTGTGATAGATTTACTACACATGTTGCTATAAAAGGAGGAATGCTAGAGCCACAAAGAAACATTCACAAAAGCATCCACAAAATAACGTGTCAGTGAGTAATTGGTGGAATCAAAAGGAAGAGAGAGAAACTATTACAAAATACACCAATAACACCTTCACATGTCATTTTATGGATTTTTTTTGTAGTTGCCTTCTATAAAAGTCTAGTACACTTTTCTTATGTAAACATGCCGGTAGCAACAAGTACACATGGATCGGTAAACAATATCTAGAAGCAACAAATCAACTCAACTAACACCTAAATTGAGTCTTAGGGTTGCGTTTAGTAATGGAAAAGTTTCTTTAGTTTTCATTTTGTAGTTTTCTTGAGAATTGGAGAATTATTGTTTCTATAAAGATTACTTGAAAACGTGTTTAAATGAGGGAGCTACTCTTGGGGAAGTTATGGAGAACCCATAAAAGAAGTTTTCTAAATATTAGTTATAAACTCAAGAGAAAAAAAAAAAAAAAAAAAAAAAAAAAAAAAAAAAAAAACTTTGAACGTTTTTTCTATTTTCTTAGATTTTCAATGAAATCTTTACATAAAACAATTCATTTTTCCATTACTAAACAGCCTCTAGATGCTTCATAACACATTGCAAAATCATAGTTGGCTTTTTGTAGTACTATGATATCATTTGTTACCCATGTGTTAGAAACCTATTGGTGTTAGATAGTTGTTACCAGTGTAGACATATATATTTGTGTATACAACTCGATGCAAAATAAAGAAAGAAAACTTATTGGTGTTAGATAGTTGTTACCAGTGTAGATATATATATTTACTTATTGGTGGCTTTGTGCCGGTTAGTTCCACCCAGTATAGATTAATTTTGGTGCAGAAAACTTGCAGAATAACTTGTAGTATAGTTCACCCAAAATTAAACAATAATCATGTTTATAGAGGGTGACCAAACATCAATTTTATCATTAGTTTGGTTTATACAAAAATATTCATGAAATGTCGCAAAGAAACCTTCATGACCAAGTAGGTTAGATCGTAAACTTATCAACATTGTACTCGCAGTGTGATTCTGAAACATAAAACATGTTCTGTGTTCTTTGATAAAAAACTATCGCAAGTCTGATTATAAAGATAATTTGTCATTTATGTAACAAATATATAAATGGCAACCAGACAAGACAAAACAAGTGGTGGATGTGATTAATGGTTCCTGAAGAAACTTCGATAACAAAAGAGCCAGTGAGTCTTAACTGTCACGCTATATCGTACCACAAAAATGAGCCTAAGCTTTACGGCCACCTGTTCACATGCAGTTCTTGCCAACTATATCCTATCCATGTTAAAAGGGAGAAAAACTCATCATTTGAGAAGGTTTCAACTAGTCTTCAAGACTCCAATATGACAAGATCCTCGGTTTGCATGTCATAACACTAGACCTGTAAATAGAGACAAGCATCAAGTAAAATTCTACTTTACATATATGAAACAGGGTATGGAAGATAAAATGGCAATGGAAAGAAAACAGCATTCAACAAATCTTGATGTTCAAAACTTAAATTGTTATAAGCTGGTTGTTAAAGTAAGTACTTGTTCACCTATCACAAATTGTTTAGTCCGTTGCACTAGTAGGAATTTTTTGCTTACGAGACCGCTTCCTTTTCTTGCTCCTGCTCCGTATTGATTCAGCATTCTCATTACTTTCCTGCCGGTATACAAAAAGGAACACGATAAGCAACAAAATAAAACAGTAGGCTCTCAAAAGTGGTTAAAGATAAATTAGTAATTACTTACTTGTTTGGTAAAAGGTTTTTGATTCTCCTTTTTCTTCTTCTTACAAGAGAGCGGATTTGGACCCTGTAAAAGGTCCACAAATGATTGATACTTTGATAGCAAAACTCGACAATCATGAATCAAAGAAAAATTCAAAAGAAACTATGAAGTAAAAAGGTAGTAAATCTATCTGATGAATATTACTTAAAAGACCAATACCTTAGCTCTTTTTCTCTTGAATTGTACTCTGTCCTTCACATCCGTTTTCCTACTAGCAGCATCTTTCTTCAAATCTTTAATGATATTATATGTCGAAACATCATCTGCTTGAGCCGAATCCCCTGCCTCATCTTTTGTTGAACTTCTTTTTGTCATATTAAAAAGCATTTTAAGCTCCAACTCACTCACGTGTGAGCGTTCTTCTTCAGCAGATTTAGCAAATTGTTGTTGAGAAGGAGATGGAGTCTCGAGAAATAAAGCATTTCGAAGAGCATATATTAAAGGCACAGCTGGTACCTGTAATCATAGAACATATAAAATATTATCGTAAAAAGAATCACATATATAATTTAAACCATTATATAAACGAAACATATAAAATTAAGTATAAACCTCTTGAAGCTGCTTGCGCAAGTCGGCATCTTGACTAGCAACAAAGAAATGCTCTGAATTTTTTTCTCCAATAACGTCTGTTAGACAATCCACAGCACTTTTTCTCTTCTCATGATCACACCTACATATAACAAAAACCTTAGTTTTAGTGGTGGAAAATATAATCATAACTACACGTTGAAAAGACAAAACTGACCTTGCAGGTGCAAGATCACGAGCCACATTAAGAGAATCAGTGCAGGCAGCACCAAGACTTTTCAACTCCGCAAGAACACATCTAATGGATAATATTAAGAAGCATATAAGCCTTAAATTTAGCAAAATGTGATAGAAGTTGTAAAAGCATTATAAATATAAATGCATCTAACCTGGTAGTGAACAGTTTGACAGGAGCACCCAAGATATTAGAAATAGCAGTATCAGCTGGAGTAATGCGATTAGTAAGAAGATGGTGTATAAACGTCCCGTCGCACAGGATCTTGAAGGGTGCTCTGAAATTATAGCATGTTGTAAAGAATGCAACACTTCTACGATGACGCTTCTGCTTTTTCAGCTTCATCTGTAAGACAAAGGACGCCGACGTTTACTCTATAATTCATACATGATTTATTAAGAAGGTGAACTGTAAAAGGATGCTTATCATGATGTCATGTTAACCGTAGAGCAGGAATAGAAATCCAAGGTTTTAGACCTTTGTTACACTAACAAAGTGCCAAGCATGACCACTACTAAAAACATGGATTAACATATATACGTAATCACAAAAGCCAGGGATGAGCTACAAATGTTTACCTATGAGGTGAATAAAACCTATCCGATACTAGTACATGCTTTACGGAGGTCTACAATCTAGTCTAACCATATCAAACTAACTTCTGTGCACTTACTTGTAATCCAAGTGTAAACCACTGTTAGAAGCTCATGGAACGAAACAATCCTGAGTTTCTAATAACATCTTCATTTAGGCATATGACCAAATCAACCAAATGAAGAACGCTGAAAGGTGGTGTTTGTTAAGAGGCAAAATCTGTTGTAGTTTGTATTTGCTATATCTATGGCACTCTTTATTTTCTCATTTAAAGTTATAATTTCTCCAATGTATTTGCTATGTGGAGTTTCTTTTTATAAAATGGATTTTATCTTGACACTAAACAAGAACATTAATTTTCAACTTAATTCCAATCTAAATACCATGAACAACATATATGCACCATACCTAGGACCTATGATGGCCTAATATGAAAATTAAAACAACAAGCTGAAAAAGAAACAGGAAAAAAGATACAAACTTATAAAATGAGGTATAGAGTTTGTTATAGCTAACTCACAAACTTTAATGATAAAATGAACATGTAAGTGAATACAAAAAAACATAGATAGGCTAGGAAATAATATAATTTAAACTTTAAAGTGTTACTAACCGCGGAAGAAGAGGGAGGAGCGGTGGAGATGCGATGGGGAAGGGCGGCGACAGGGGGAGGAGGAGGAACAACCGAGAATGTTCTTTCACACAAAAGGGTTTTCACTAGGGTGACTTATACCAGTACTATTTTATTTTAAAAAGAGAAAAATTAAATTAATAGATTTTTGCTACAAATTAATAATTTCTTTTCTCAATTTTTGGGTTAAAGCTACATAATAGCAGCGGCTTATTATACAAAGAAGTCACTAAAGTTTGTGTGAAATTTGTCCTATGAAAATAGAGTTTTAATGTTATTATCCAGGTTACTCAACGTTACGTGTTTGTTTTATTTGTTACTGAACTTTTTAAAACAGTACACTCAGGTCACTCCTAGGGTGGGCAACATGTTGTTAGCACTTTCACTTTTCAAACATTGACACGTTAGGTCTCTGTGGTTTGTGGCGTATCACGAATTTAGTCTATAATTTTTTTATTATACATTTAACTATTAATACATTAGCAAGATCTGTTTTTATACGCTTTCTTACTTTATTTTATCCGTTTTCATCTGTTTTTATACATTTTCACCCGTTTTATACGTTTTTATCCGTTTTTATACGTTTCCGTCTGTCATTATACGTTTAGGCCCGTTTTTATATATTTTTCTTACGTTTTCATATATTTTTATTCGCTTTTATCTGTTTTCATACATTTATACCGTTTTCATCTGCTTATATACATTTTCGTCCATTTACGCGAAGGACTCTCTTTAACAGAATATATTATTTCTTGTTACGCTTTCGTTCATTTTTATACGTTCTTTATATATGTTTTCATACATTTTTATCCGTTATTATCTGTTTTCATATGTTTTTATACGTTTTCATACGTTTTTATCCGTTTTTATCTATTTTCATACGTATAAAACTAGACAAGAACGTATAATATAGATGAAAACAGATAAAACGATAAAAACGTTTGAAAACGGACAAAAACATATAAAAACAGATAATAATGTATAAGAATATAGAAAAGCCTATGAAAACATAAGAAACGGGCGAAAACATATAAAATCAGACGAAAATGGATATAAACGATGAAAACGTATAAAAACATAAGAAAATGTAAAAACCTATAAAAACAAGTGAAAACGTATAAAAACATATGAAAGCGTATAAAAATATATGAAAACAGATAATAACGGATAAAATGTATGAATACATATAAAGAACGTATAAAAACGGACGAAAGCGTAACAAGAAATAAAAATGTATGAATACGTATAAAGAACGGACAAAAACGTATAAAACAGATGAAAACGTATAAAAAGTGATGAAAACATGTAAAAAAGGCAAAAACTTACAAAAACGTATAAAAACGAAAGAAAATGTATACAGACGGATGAAAACGTATAAAAACAGACAAAACGCATGTAAATGAGCAAAAACATAGGAAAATGTATAAAAACAGATGAAAATGTATAAAAGGTTGGGTAACCTGGATGACAATTGGTCGCAAAAAGTTGGGTAACCTGGATGACAAAAAATGCACGCCACGTAGGATTTTCACCGGTAACTCTAGGTTACCCAAAACACAGTAATAAATTTAACCGGTCACATTAAGTTGAGTAACCTGAATGACAGGTTTAAAACTATATTACCTTAGGACAACATTCACGCAAACTTTAGTAACATGTTTGTAGAATAACCCTAATAGCAGCCTAACTTTCACATTTTGTTCTCATACCTCTTATATTCGCTACACTTTTGAAATTATCATAATACTGACACGTCACTAATAAGTATGATATTGAAACAAAATTTAAAAATTTGTAGCATATAGTAAAACAAAAACAAGTACACGAGTTGTAATGTATAATAAAACATAAATACAATTACGTTGTTATTTTATAGCCAAATTTTTTTCAGTAATGTATCAATTTTTTGATACTTTTAGTTTTTCCATTTGAATAAATCGTTTTAACGAAGTAGTTAAGTATTTGTTACTAACATACATAGCTTTTAGAGGTAAGTTTAACACCTCATAACACTTGTGTGTAAAATACTAAAGTTATATCAAGTACTTTAACAACTAAGAGGTGTTTATCATCAAGCTATCATCAAGCACATAAACATAGCACGACAAGTTTAATTGGAGGGCCAAACTGTAACGTATTTATTTTAGAAGGGTCAATTTACATTTTTATTTAACATCCGTACTCATAATGCCTACCACTACAAAGTGTAAGGGTTAAAAATATACATGTGGCTAAAAAATTAGGGGACACGACCCCTCCCGGCCCCATTAAGTTCCGTCCTTGATCAAGGGACGGAGATGATTTTGTATTATTGGAGCATTGATTTAGTGGTATCACTCATCAATCACAAATATCTAGTTGACAGGTTAAAGACATTTTTTAGGAGTTGATCATAGGTTCAATCTCAACTATTTACTACAGGTCACTAAACAACTGTTCATTGACTAAGCTAGGTCTTTGGGAAAGGGAAAGTCGGCACTCGAAACGGGTGCATGAGGTCACTGTTTCTCCGGTGATTTAAACCTCTTTTATGAGGAGTTATTTTTTTTTTTTGGAACGGCATTTTATTAAGCTAGCAAGGAGCTAGATCAAACAGAAATAAGATAAGGGTTCTTAAGCCAATCGTCCCATTTAAGCGATGCTTTACATCTATACTTACACCAATTAAAAGTCAAAGACACTAAATTATCAAAAATTAAAGCCTTCTTGGGAGTCTTGTTATCGAACAGAAGATTATTTCTGAAATTCCAGATTGACCACCATAAACCATAGAAAACACCTTCCATCATACTTTTCAGCTTATTTGGAATCCGAATTGACACCAGCCATGTGCGCCATTCCTCGTAAGATCTCACGTTCTCGTATTCGACATTCCACCAAGATGTTACCTTGCGCATGAGATGTTTAGCCATGTCACATTGGAAAAATAAGTGACTCGTAGTCTCCACACCTTGATTACACACAGGACACATTATGGAATCAATGTCCATACCTCGACGTGAGAGATTAAATCTCAAAGGCAACGCATCAGTTTTAATCTTCCATGCTGTAATGTTCACCTTGTTTGGAACGGATTTGACCCACCTGGTATGACTACCTACCTCCTGAAAACGCTTTCCATCAATAAGCTTGCGGATAGAAGAGACCGAGAATTCCCCGTCACTCTCAAGCGACCATTCGTATCTGTCTTCCCTAGGCAGCAAATTAGTTTCCTGCAAAATATCCAGTAAAGAATTAAACTGTGATTCTTCAGCTCCACTTCTCACTTTCCTTCTGAAGGAGTCGTCAAGGCTTGGACCTGACATTTTCATTCGGACTGACGCTTTCTTAAGCGTCTCAAGGGCATATAACCGCGGGAAAAGATCTTTAATTCTTCCACCTATATACCATTTATCTTCCCAAAACAACATTGAATCTCCATTCCCCAGCTTGACTCGGATCAAGTCCTCCACATTGATACCCTTTTCTTTCAAACGTTTCGCCTCATTAACAATCGTCATCCAACAAGTTTGTCCCCCAACTGTCACATCCCCAACGAGCTTACCATCATCACCATGGATAGCTTTGATTACTCTAGACCATAATGAAGACTTTTGTGAGTAAAAACGCCAAATCCATTTAAGCATGAGGCCTCTATTTAGCGCATATAAGCTTGAAACCCCTAAACCCCCTTTATCCTTAGACGTTAACACATTATCCCACTTCACCCATGACACTTTACAACTATTGCTATCATGACCATTAAAAAATCTACTACGAATGGATTCAAGCGATTTGAGAACATACGAAGGAGCTTTAAAAATCGACATATGAAAAATCGGCATCGATCCAAGAACGGATTTTAAAAGAGTGAATCTACCTCCAATGGAAAGGACTTTTATCTTCCATTTAGACAAGCGAGACATCACCTTATCTATCACCTCTTTCCAAGCTACCTTCCTAGACATGTTTGCACCAACCTTCGTACCAAGATATGTAAATGGAGTCTTGAGAACAAGGCATCCAAGTTTAGAAGCCGCATTTTGAATCTTCCCATCCTCCACATTAATGCCCAAAATCTTACTCTTGCACATATTAATTCTTAAACCAGAAGCCCGATAGAAGCAATCCAAAACTTTCACAAGAGTATCAATATTGAGATCACTCCATTTACCAATAAAAATTGCATCATCCGCATAAAACAAATGAGACAAACATACCTTGGAATTTAGGTTGATACCCATATATAAACCCCCGTCCACCACGCGTTGAAATGATATATGTAAGCTCTCCATAATGAGAATAAATAAAAAAGGAGATAATGGATCTCCTTGTTTAAGCCCTTTATAGAACTGAAATTCCTCCGTAGTACTCCCATTAACAAGGATGGATCCTCTAGAAGAACGAAGACAGCTTTGGATCCACATTCTCCATTTACTACCGAAACCAAATTTATTTAAGATGTCATCAAGGAAATCCCACCGAACCGAATCGTAGGCTTTTTCAAAATCCACTTTAAAGATGAGAGATTGTTTTTTCTTTTTACGGCACCATTGAATCACCTCGTTAAGAATAAACGGCCCGTCTAATATTTGGCGATCCGACACAAAAGCCGACTGGACCTCATGAACAAGATCTCCAATCACAAGAACTAGCCGATTAGTCAAAATTTTGGCGATAACCTTATATAAGCTCCCAATCAAGCTAATGGGACGAAAGTCTTTAACCTTAATTGCGTCAATAATTTTGGGAATCAACGCAATAAAGTTAGAATTACACCCGTTCGGCATATCTCCATTCTTAAAAAAACAATCAACAGCCTCATAGAAATCATTTTCGATCATTGCCCAGAAGTGACGAAAAAAGCTAAACGAGAAACCGTCTGGACCAGGAGATTTATCACATCCGCAATCCCAAACGGCCTTTTTTACTTCTTCTTTGGTAACCATACGTTCCAAATCTTCACACTGATCATTCGATAAGACTTTCGGAAAGCATATATCAATCCTAGCACGGTTCGAAGATGGCTTATTAAATCTGTTACGAAAATGATCAAAAAATTCATGTTTTACCTTCACTGGATCCTCGATCCATGTACCATTTACTAAAACACCTCTAATACTCATTTGGTTACGCTTCTTGTTTAACATACCGTGAAAGAATTTCGAGTTCTCATCTCCCTCGACAATCCATTTAACTTTAGCCTTTTGAGCAGTTTCCGACATATGAGTGTTGTTAACCTTCTGAATCTTATTAAGAGTCTCCAACCGTTTATGACCCATCTCAACCGAATTATTGCCCTTGTCGATAGCCTCATCAAACACTCTAAGATTCTCTTTAAGATTAGAAATCTCATCTCGAGCTTTCAATCTGTAATTAGAAATCCAGCCTCGAATTTTCTCTTTAGTAAACTTCAATTTATACATCAAGTTACGAATTGCATTATTCTTGTTACCAGGAGCATTACACCACACGTCTCTAACCATCTCATCAAAACCATCAATCTCGATCCAATAATTAAAAAATCGGAAAGGAATAGGACCGTAGTCAACAACAACTTCTCGTAAAAGAATTGGACGATGGTCCGATATATAACGATCCAGCGCAAGAGCATTCATATTCGGACACAATTGCAGTAAATTTTCGGACACCATAAATCTATCCAGCTTACTCATCTTTGTAGCAGATTTGTGACACCAAGTGAAAGCACTCCCACCTAGATGAACCTCAATCAAGCCCGCGTTACGAATAAAAGAATTGAAGATATCCGCATCGAGAGGTTTAAAAATCGATCCAAATCTTTCTTCTTTATATCTCACTTCATTGAAATCTCCCATCATAACAATTTCACCATTCCATTGATCCGAAATCTGAATTAAATAGTCCCATAACATACGTTTTTCACTCGCCTCTTGAGGAGCATAAATCACCACAATCATTAGTTCCAACCCTGATTTTAACCATAACCCACGAATAATAACAAAATAGTCCGATCTCATAACACTTGACTTGCAAAAAGAATTAGGATCCCATATGCAAAGGATTCCACCCGAATTCCCAACGGAGTCACTATGCTCATATTCGAATGTAAGATTACCCCAACACGATCGGACAGCCTGAATGTCAATTGATTCCATCTTAGTTTCTTGAAGACCCACAAAATTAACTTTATTTTTAGTACACAACTCCTTGACCCAATCTTTTTTAGCCTTTTGGGCAAGGCCTTGAACATTTAAAGACAGAAAATTCATTTAAGAACCCCGCACTCTCCTTGGGATTTAATCATCTCTGTAATATCATTAACGCACCCTTCCATATTGTACCCCATAGTTTGACCTACCTTCACAACTTCCTCCATAAGACTTAAGATAGAACCTCCCGAACGTGGTGTAGTTGGTTTCGTGAAGCGGCAGGAACCCATTGAATTTGCCTTCATATTAACCGAACCTGAATTTTCTTTATTCCCATCAGTTTGCACGAACGAGTTTTCATCTCCCTCTGCCTCTCCGTTAACCACCTTTACCTGAGCCTCTTCGACATTCTGCTTCTGTACGTTTCCTTCTGGAGTGAATCCCGGGGGGAATTCCAAGCTGGAATCCTTTTCATTTATCTTATCTTCCTTATTATACTTATCTTTATTCAATAAAGGGTATATACCAAATGGGTCTTCCGAATTGTTATCTTTCTGTTTTTCAGGTCCTTCAAAAACAGTTTCAGGTACCTCATCCACATCATCTACTTCTTCCTGGTCGCTATGTATCACATCTTGATTATTATCATCCGACTCATCATCTTCTTCCTCCTCATCAGAAAACACCGGATTCCACCCAGGTACTTCTGTTGCTCGCAACCAATAGATTTTGCCATGAAAAACAACTTTAAACTTTTCCAATATATTCTGATTAATCTTAGTAATGATACAAATTCTTTTGGAATGATAGTATTTTTCGTCTTCAATTTCTAAAATTTTACCCCATTTCACGGCAATTCGATTGAAAGTTTTATCAGACCAAAGTTTAAAAGGAATTCCTTCAACATCCACCCAAGCAATTCTCCCTTCCGGAACAAACTCCTCGGACGCTTGAATAAGTTCCGAGAACCATGAATTCACTCCACCGTTTTCCTTAAATAATTCTTTGACCTTAGTACTTTCAAATTCAAGCAGGACCCAAAATTCACCTAAGTAGCTAATCTTTAAGACATCAAATCCTTCAATACTTAACACCTTCTTAAGATTAGTAAGGGACGCAAATTCTTTGACTCTACCCATCAACGAACACGAGAGATCCTTCGTATTCAGACATTCATCATCAAGCACAATGGAGGGATTTGAATCCGATTCCCCAAGATTACCTCTACCCTTAACCACATTGACAAACGAATTACCAGAAACCTTATTCCCAACAGATTTAGGAAAAACATTAAAATTACTTTGGAACGTCCTTGTCGCATTTTCAACATTACTGGTCTTTTTCACATTCTCTCTATTGAACCTCGCAACGTTAGCATTAAGTTTCAATTGCCCCACCCAGATCGTACATAAGTTTTTAACCAAACGCTCAATGCTAAAAACATTGATAAAACGAACAAATCCAAATCGCTTACCATCCTTAGCCCGCTTTGATGGAATGAAAGAGTCAACCACATGGCCATATTGCTTACAAGCGTGAAACAAATCTTTGGCTGAAAAAGACTCCGGAAAATTCGTAACAAATATCGATGTCGAAATCTTAGCAACATCATCTTCCTTAGTGCGAAAAGTACCCATTGGATTGAAGGGGGCTCAAATCAAAACCCTTAAATCGAACCAGTACAGCCCCAATGAAAATAAAACAAATCAAAACCCTTAAATCGAATGTTCTACCTATGTTGTACCACTTCTGTTGTACCGCCTCTGGTGTCCCACCTCTGACGTCCCAACCTTTGTTGTACCGCCTCTGGTGTCCCACCTATGACGTCCCAACTATAGTGTCCCAACTTTGATATTCCATTCAATTGAATCAGGGTTTAATTTTTTTTTTTTTTTTTGTAAATGACGATCTAAGATGAGATCTGAAAGGTTGAAGAATGATTGTGATGTGAATAAAACTGAGATGAAAAAAGGTTGAATATTTTTAAGGCGTTTGGACCCGCCGGAAATCAGATCGGAAATCGCCTAGTTTTTGTCGCCTCTGTTTTGTCGCTTATGAGGAGTTATGATTGTACACGATTTTAAGTGTGCCTTAGCATATACATAAACTTATTATTAGCAAACCCGTATAATAATATGATAACCAGTGTCCAACTATGTAACCAGATGTATGCCATTCTTCGCATAGCTGAAGCTAAATTCAAGTTGAACACGTTTATCTGATCCAAAATAGCCAGAAAGAACATGTTAGATAGTGACATTTGCACATAATGACATAAATATAAGTAAATTTGGGATTCAGCCTTTCCCCGAAAAGAGGGTCTCAGTATATCAGATAATCATCTAAATTTCTCTTTGAATCGAATAATGGATATGCGACAACATACAACTAAATTATAGCTTCCCTAAAACATGTTTAAGGCTATTCATAATGTGCACTTGCAAGTTACAACTACAGCAGTGTAGATTCAAGCTGGACCCATCTTCCACTTGAAGGCTCGACAATCAGAATAACCTGTCAACAGGGTGCTCGAGACCCTTGATTGCAGACAACCATTCGTGAATAATTTATTAAAATAACTGCACATACAGAAAATGCAAGAAAATACCTCAAACATTCCTTTAGAAAGAAAAAAAAAAACAAAAAAAACAAAAACAAATTTGTATAATAACATGTAATGATTGTCAAGAATTTGATCATTACTATTACATAGGTAACTGTAGTATCTCAATCACACCTTTGAAATCTAGATCAAATACAACTCCTGTTTACTCTACCGATCCTCTAAGAACGTCGCCTTTGCCATTTGGTGGTGAAATGACGCCAAGTATAACAAAACCGCCCAAGAAAACAATCAAAACACCTAAAATATTCACTAATATTGCTTCTGCAGAATAGCGTGAAATTACGTTGTTGGTCTGAAGAAACGTAGCTTTTTCCAAAAGGCCGGTAGCACAAGCAGCAACGGCAAGCGCATAAATGTAGACTCCAAAAAACACATGCCAAGGCATCAGAGAAGCCCTGCTGTTTCTTGAACCACCTGGGTACCAGAATGTCGCGAATCCAGCTCCCCACTAAACAAAGATATGAGGTTCAATAGTTGACTTTTTCAGACCAAAATATGTAGTAATAGAAATCGGGATAAAAAATAACCTGAACAGTAAATAAGAATAGGCAAGCTAAGCCCAACCATGAGTGTAAGCTATAAAAGTTGTCGATGCCTTTGTCATTGTGAAATTTCCACGCAGCCCATAGACCAATTATTCCAAATAAAAACGCAAGGAACTGAAGGGAAAGATGGACGAGCTTTTTGTAACTTTTTGTTCCTGATACTGTCTTGTATGCCAGCATGGCTGCATCCACCAAGAATTAGGAATTATATAGAGTGTTGTATAGTAAGTGTAGTACGTTATACCCTACATATATGGTAGATAACAACAGGATCTGAGAGAAATGTGACAGCAGAAGTTGTTGATATTAGTTGCAGGACACTAGGACCACACTTTAAGAATTTCTTTCAAGTTTCTCTTCTGTTAAACTCTAGGTGGCATGCCTAGACACATAAATCCAGTGACCAATACAGTTTAATAATGTGTTATTCAACTTGCAGAAGCGAAAATTATAAATTCTCGGCACAACATTGGACCACTGATCTAAATGACTTAATTTATGTCCTAATCATGATAATTCATTTCTGCCACTAAATTAAGAGATTTAGGGAGGAGGGATCTTGTTTAAATCTTGCCTCATAACATCTGATTGACCTCCTATTACGCAACAATGTTTGAAGTTGTTATATTAGTCTTTATGTATGCATCTACCCATTATATATTAATGGCACACTTCACTTGCTCATATTGCCATAATATCTAAGTCAAAACACGGGCTTAATAGCAAATATCAAGGGATTAAGACATTAAGTTTAAAGAAAGTAGGTAACAAGTAAACAACCAACGTAGATTGTGCCGATGTTGTAACAGTAAACTGCCTACATTTTACACTTTCAGCCATCCGGGTATTACTTAAAAGTTAAAACTATGGCACCGTCATGTAAGCATGCCCGGTTCCACTTTACACTGATTGACCTCCTATTACGCAACAATGTTTGAAGTTGTTATATTAGTCTTTATGTATGCATCTACCCATTATATATTAATGGCACACTTCACTTGCTCATATTGTCATAACATCTAAGTCAAAACACGGGCTTAATAGCAAATATCAAGGGATTAAGACATTAAGTAAGTTTAAAGAAAGTAGGTAACAAATAAACAACCAACGTAGATTGTAACGACGCTGTAACAGTAAACTGCCTACACTTTACACTTTCAGCCATTCGCGTATTACTTAAAACTATGGCACTGTCATGTAAGTATGCCCAGTTCCAAATAAACCTTTAAACACCGAAACTACATTCTATGTGCATCTAAGAATCCCCAAAACGCCTGATACACTAATACACAACACCATTAATCTATAGTGTTAGCACAGACACCTAACGCTCAAGCAAATACAATCGTAACTTTTCTTGTAGACAATTAAATATAAATCCAATGATGAACCTAAATACCCCCTTTTAACGGAATACGGTTTGCATAAAATGTACAAAAGGCGAGGGCACAGGTAATTTTCTTAACGGAATAAGGTTTGCATAAAACGACCTTAAGAAGACATTCCTTGCCTACAGACTATGACGAGATGCAACAAAAGGCGAGGGCACGAATAATTATTTTGCATACAAAATATTCTATAAATAACAAACAAGCATACCTTAAATCTTGAATATTTATAGCTAAGTGGCTAAATATACAATAAAAAGAAGTTCAAACAAATCCTGAAAGTTCTCTTGTGGCAGTAAAGAGTATTCACACAATAATGTAAGGCGCTGATACGGCTTCATATAGCAGAGATGAATAGAATTCTATATTCTACATTCAAAGTGGACTCAAAACCCCACTATACATCAAATAACTATCTGACAGGAGGAGCATTTTTGTGTTTCAAGATAAAACTAAAAGTTTGAACGGATATAACATCAGACCACATAACGCCTCATAGCCAGAGCACTACGCCTAATAAAGGCTAGGGCCTCGTCAATATAGGTGAGGGCCCGAGTGACGTGGCCTGGCCATAAGTCGGGATGGCTGCTAGGGCCTAGCCGACCCAGAGAAGGCCTTTGACTATACTGTTGTCTGTATTACTTAAAACTAGGGCATGGTCATGTAAGTATGTCAGTTCCAAATAAACCTAGAAACACCAAAACCTTTATCCTAAACACATTATGAATCCCCAAAACGCCTAATAAACTATGACAGAACACCATTACTCTACCATGTTTGCACAGAGACCTAAGTTGCAAGCAAATACAGTCTATAAGTCAGTTAAATACAAATGCAATGGTGATCCCGAATCAACTAGTGAGATTACTCCTTTGCGACTATAAGGTTATCATACAGAGTACATTATATCAAGTTAAAACATTTGCATGAAATGTACCTTCCCCGTTGAGCAAAACAAGGCCAATTACCATCAAAACAGGATGAACCTGCAGTAAAAAATAAAAGTAACCCACTATAAAACTGAACCAAAAGATCACTAATTTGTCACACTACATAAATACTAGAAAATATTTACATTAAAGATGAGATTTTTATCCTCTGAGATTAAAGCCAGTCCTCCCCTATAGCGAATATTCCATATAAGAACCAAAGTAGCCACAAGTACACCTAATATCCGTACACATAAAAAAAGAGGGAATTTCACCACAGGAACAGTCATGTCTATGTTAAAAAACACACAGTGGGAGATGGGTTTTATAAATGGGGTTCCGGTGAGGTTATAAAAGGTGATCGGAGTGTGATGATTGATTTAGAATCAAGGAAGGGAAGGTGAGTTGTTTGTTAGATTGGGGAACAGAGATGTTGACTTTTCAGTTTTTTTTTTGGCAAACGTTTTCAACTACTGCAACTTTTGTTACCATTGTTTTCAGTTTTCACATTCGGTTAAATCTCATAATAAGGGGCCGTTTGCTTTGTTGCTATGAATCACAATGGGTATCGGATTTGGTATGAGGTGGAATGACAATAGATATAATAAAAGTTTATCATTACCAATGTTAATGTTTGGTTGTGTGAAAAGGTGTATAGATAATTGAATTTTGTAGCGGAAAAAAATATAGGCCCACGGAATGAATTGAAAAGGTACCAAAACAATGGGGAATGAGTCTATGGGAATCCTGCATGAGACCCACGGAGTCAATTTCATTCTTTGATATATAAAAACTCAACCAAACATTTTAAATGACAATCATTATCATTGTATGGTGGGGAAACCCACCAACCAAACGGCTACTAAATTTTAGCTTTGTGCTAACCACATCCTCTGGCCCACCCCTTTTCCCCTTCCCCCTCTTATACCCTATTGTATTTCAATATAACACAGTTGTTTGTCAGTTTCTGTTTCGTATTTTTGACAGTTTTAAGCGTTTGACTTATTAAACTTTATATTTTCTGTTTCGCATTTTCAGGTTTATAGATTTTTTATACAAACAAAATTATAAAAGTAAAAAATAAAAACAAAAAAATCAAAAAAAAAACAAAAAACAAAAAAATGAGGGAGGGTGCGGATAAAATTTTTGGGAGGGTGGGGATAACATGGGCCAAATTTTAACCATTCATAGCCGGGACAAGTTATAAGCACCCTCCCACCATAGTGAGGGTATCTAATGATTGAGTGCATCACTGGCTTGAATGGTATGCATCACGAATTATACGATTTGACCAACCCCTGATATGACAACATAGGGAGGGTATGTATAACACATCCCTTCATCGCCATGTCTAACTGGTATACGTTACTATATGTTTAAACATAAGTGTCGCATCTTGTTGGTTATCGGTTTCTTCACCACCCAATAATTTATTGACACATCTATCTAAGCACTTAATTAATCATATTTTTAAGCCTCACAATCATTTTCCAATACTCTGTAATATTTTGATCATTATCATTAAGGGTGTTTATGAATATATAATGAAAAATAATAATAACGGTGTGTTCTCGAGTCCAACTTGACTAGAAAAGAAAGTAAAGGAAAATAATAAACTTGTGTTTTTCAGTTTTATTAAGAAAAGAAAAGATGAGAATAGAAATGGAAGGAAATTTTGGTCTAATAATTTACTCCCCAAAATGAAAGTAAATGGAAGAAAACCAATGTTAAACATGCCAAATGACAAAATTGTCTTTAATTTATAAACTTTATATTTTTCAAACACGAGTATAAGTGTAAATGTATCAATAGTTTTTCATTACTCCCTCCGTCCCAAAATTATTGTCCCCTATTGACTTTTTCGGTATTTCTTTTTCAACTTTGACTATAAATATTTTTGTTTGTGTTGTATAATTTTTGATAAGAATTATACCAAATGAAAATACATTTAAAACTCAATCCGTTCATATATTTTGTATCAAGTATTATGTAATATAAACAAAAATACTTAAGGTCAAAGTTAGAAAGTAAAGACCGAAAAAGTCAATAGGGGACAATAATTTTGGGACGGAGGTAGTATTTTCCTTCAACTCAATAAAACAAATATTTTTTCAACTTATCAATCTTTTCTTTCCTTTATCTTTCTTTTCTTCTTATTTAATTTATTTTCTTTTAATCTAAAAATCAAGAAAATGATCTAAGAAAAAGTAACAAAAATTATCAATTTCACAAACATTCTTTACCAAATACTCAACTTTTAACAAAATATAACCATTATACTTATGAAATCCGCAATAGCAAAGTCAAAACTTACTATGTTGGGAATGCTCATAACACGTAAATGGAACAATATTTACATGATTACATTAGTTATCTTGTTAAGTTGAAACACATGGACTAGTTATGTAATATTGTACGTAATAGTTATGTTTGTGTTAGGCTTTATATACCCCTCCATACTTCTATAGAGGGGTGAGACTTATTGTGTAAGTTTACTCTTTCATTATCAATAAAACACATAGTTTTCCCTTCTCTCTCTCTCTCTCTCTCTCTAACCATGGATATGTTCTATCACCATCATCCCCGACCTCCAGAATCACAATAATCAACCGAAACCACGATCCTACAATTGGCATTGGTTGATTTTTTGTGATATTATCTTGTCAAAATCGTCATTTTAAATCTGTTTTAACAAGTTTTTAATTGTTTTACACATATCTGGGTTTTCGCAGTTTTATGTATTAAAAGTGGTCAAAACAGTCTATGCTTTCATTTCCAGCCGTTTGCGAAACTGATTCTTGTGTCATGGTTGTCCAAGTTATCATTTTTATTGTAACATCATGTTGTGATTTTTTATTTTTATTTTTTTTTACCAATTGTGAAGATATCGTGGTCAAAAAGGTGCCATAAAAGCGTGGTCGGAATATGGTCGGAAAAGACGCCGGAACATATGGTCAACAAGTCAAAATCCTCTTTTTTTGAGCAAGCTCGTCACAGTAGTTTTTGAGTTTCTTGTATAAGAAATTTCGAACAAGCTTTAAAAGTTTCGAACAAGCTTTTCGAACAATATTTTTCGAGCAAGGTCTAAAGTTTCGAACAAGCAATAAACTTTCGAGCAACTCTAAAAGTTTCAAATAAGACTGATTCAAGCAACTCAAAAAGAAAAGAAGAAGACCAGTTAGACCTTTGACTACAAACCAATAGACCAAAACAAAATACCAAAGACTCTCGTTGACTTCATTCATTAACATCATAAGTCTGTAACCGAAACAAAAGAAATCATATGTGACTGATGAAGATTGAAGCAACAACTGCCAATCCAAGACCAATCATCAACCAAAACCAAACCATAGGCTAAATCTAGACACAACCAAACCCTCACCGTTTACTCCCCAACACTCATTGGTGTGTGCTTATTCACACACCTTTTTTCTAGCCAAATTAACACCAAAACAGACACAAACTAACCATAATTGCCAAAGATATTGTGTTTTTGTATTTGTGATCGTGCAGTAGGGATGAGCATTTCGACCCGAATCCCGGAACCGAACCGGTACCGTACCGAAATGGTACCGTTCCCGATATACGGTACGGTATCGGGACTTAGAAATAAGGTGAAAAAAAATTGGGACCACTAATTCGGTACGGGACCGGTACCAAATCGGGAAATTCCCGAATAAAAACGGGAAAAACCCGATTTTTCGGTACCGGTACCGAAACCGGTATCGCTACCGGTATCTGAATCCCGTTCGGTACGGTACCGGTACCACTATTTATGCTCGGAAAAAAATCGGTACCACTAATTCGGTACGGGACCGGTACCGTGCTCATCGCTATCGTGTAGGAACGGATATTTCAGAAATTGGCTAAAATCATGCCAAAAAGGACAAAACCGAGCACGAGTTTGGAAAACGTGTCAAAAGCCAGAGCCGGGGAAGCAAATTACCACTTTTGAGCTCAGATTGTCAAAACACACCTTGTGGAATCACAGAATGCGAAATATAGTCCTTGGAGCAAAAGTTTGCAAAATTGGCATAAATGGTCCTTCAAGTTTGGAAATTGACAAAAATGGCCCCTGAGCATTGGAATTGGATGAAAAGTAAAAAAAAAAGTCCTTGGGAATTCACAAGTTGTCAATTTTGGTCCCTGTGTGAAAAGTTTGAAGAAATTACAAGTTTAGTCCCTAAACTTTGAAGTTTTGGCAGATTTAGTCCCTGGAAGTTCAAATTTGGAAATTAAACAATAAGGGACCCTGGAAAATCACAAAGAAGCAAAAATTCATCCTTGGATTAAGGATTTTAAGAAATTACAAGATTGGTCTCTCAACTTTTAGAGTTTGGCAGTTTTGGTCCATGGATTAAATTGTGGAAAATATCACTTATGGCCCTTGTATTATTCAAATTTGGCAAGTCTCACCCTTGGAATACTTTGGAAATATTACACTTTCAGTCCTTTAAAATCAGTGAATTACAAAATTGATCTTTGTGTTAGTTTTAATCCAAACGGGCCCTTTATTATTCCTAAACCAAAAAAATCCAATCCAAACATAAACAAACCCAACACCCTAACCTCTGATCCAGTCCACCACACTCCTAGGCCCAATCACCTCCACCAGCCCAACTTTCCCTTTTGTAATAAAAACTAGGGTCAAACCCGGTTTGACCACCACCCTATTCCTTCTTGTCTTCCCCACTTGCACATGCAACACATTCCATCCACCTCTCCCACCATCACCATCACATCCACCGCCCAACAGCCCTTGCACCTAACAAGACAACCCCAATTAATGCACCCCCCCCCTCTTATAATAAAAACAGGCAAATTGCCTTTGTCCTGTTTTCCCCCTTCCCTCATCTCTTCCCCACTTGCACCTACAACACATTCCATCCACCTCTCCCACCATCACTATCGCATCCACCGCCCAACACCCCTTTGCACCTAACAAGACAACCCCAATTAATGCACCCACCTCTTGCAATAAAAACAGGCAAATTGCCTTTGTCTTGTTTTCCCGCCAAAACAAAAAGGATAGCTAGGATGATTCTCAATGATCCAAGGGTCCAAATTTGAAGTGGGATTTGTGCACTAGGGTCAGGGAACCCTAATTGAAGCCTATAAGAAGAAGGAGAAGCAAGAGAAGGAATATGTAGTTTTATTAGCTTAAATGTATGTCGTTTAGTTCAATTTACTCATTTTCATTGTAATTCCTAGTTCAAAATCCTTGTACTAAGTTTCTTTATTATAATTGAAACTCATGTCAACCTTCAATTTCAAGTTCTCAGTTTTAAATTCCAAATTTGCATTTTTTACTTAGAAATTTCAAAATATTGAAATGTTGTTGAAAGCTGTTGTTTAGGGACCCTTAAGCTCTCATAAGTTCATTTAAGAGCTTCTGTGATCCATTAGAATCATTTAGACCAGTGTTCCTTTCATAAACTAAAAATAAATAAATAAATATATCATATATTGGTCAATAATTCAAAAATCACTTGAGAAAGAAGAAGAAGCTGGAGCATGGTATATTAAGGATGGCCCTGGGTTAGTGGCTTTGTGGGAAGCCTATAGGATTGGTTCTTTGGTCCTGGGTCTTGGTTTAAGATTGGATTGCATTTTGTAAGCTTATATCTCTATTTTTACTTATCACTGTTCCATTGGTTATTAACTGCTTATCTGTGTTTCTTTATGCTTATTAGGTATACTTTAGTTAGTTTATTGCTTAAAATTTAGTGGTAGTTCAATAAATCTCATTGTGCTAAAAAATATTGGTTTCACTGTCATATTAGCATCTTATAAGATCTTGGGGATTAGTGGTTGTAACTTGTGTTTTTGTGCTCATTTAAGCTTATTAAATCATATTAAGTTGTTTAGAATCAGGTTCACAGCCCTAGGTGTCCATTTGCCTTAAAAACCTCAAAAACCTTTTCATCTCAGGTTGTTTGGATTTGCCTGCAACTTTGTGCTCAGCCCTGTTGTTGTTGTTGTTGTTGTTGTTGTTTTTGGTTCACACAAGTTGCATTAAGTCATAATAGCTCAGTCAAATCATAAAAACCAAGTCTCATTTATTCAAAAGTCAAAATCCTTCTTTAAGAATTTGAATTGTTCACTGTTGAAAGATTTTAGTTGCATAATCATGTCATTAGTTGCATAGTTAGTTAATTTAGCTAATTTCAGTCTCATTTCAGCTTAATACATCCTTTTCAGCAAGTTAGAAGCAATCCAAATCCATTTTGGTCAATCATAGTTCATAAATCAAAAAGTCAAAATTGCTAGGTTTTTTACAGAATTCCATTTTGTCCAAGATTTTTCCTGATTTTATTTTTCAAGATTAGCCCTTGAGATTTTTAGAGGTCAAGGTCTATCAGGTGAACTTGGGGAATCTTCATTTGGATTATTTTTAGGATTTTATTTAAGTGCTTATTCAAGCACTTATTTAGTCCTGCAGGGATAAGACCTCCCCTGCACCACAGCTTTTGCCCATTTTCCTAAGCTCACCCTGAGCTTACCTGTGGACCCCAGCCTTCAACCCTGGAATTTTTGGAAAGCTTATTAGTTCATCTAATTAGTCCATTGCTTATTTTGGCTCCCTGAGCCCTTGCCCATTGCTTATTGGACCCTGCTAGTTGCCTTGACCATATCCAAGTCCCTGAGCACTCAGTGTAATTCACCCAACTTCATAAGCTTCTCATAAGCTTATTTGTGAGCCTTAAGCCCTGATCCTTGGCTTATTTAAAATCCCCCAGGCTATCTTTTTAGATCTCCCTTAAGTTTTGACCCTTGGTCACCCATGTGGGCCCCACATAGGGCTACAAATCCCTCATTTTGGTCTGTTTGCCTGTGAGTCTTGGATTGTGCTTATTCTTGTGTCCTGGCTTTTTTAGTGTGTTTATTCAGTGTTTTAAGCTTGTTTTATGTTCATCTTAGTTGATTATAGCTTATTGTATCCTGTGTAGCTTGTTTGTTACTTAATCCACCCAAAAATCCACTTTTTAGCTTATTAGACCTTCTGTCAAGCTAATAAGCTTGCACAGAGCTTATTTTTTAGCTTTAAAATAATTGTTTTCACAAAAGTTGCCTATTTTCAGTATTAAATTAGTTGTGTAAAAGAAAATCTAAGAAAAGCCAAATATAAAATAAGTGATACCTTATATTTAAGCCATTTGGCTTATTTTTCAGCTTTTTCAAAAAGCAAATTCCAATTTTATATTTTTCCTAAGTTTCTTATATAATAAAATAGTTTTAGAAAAAATTTCATAATTTTCTGAGCATATTTAGTATTTATTATAATTAATTTAAGTTTAAATAGTTTTAATTAAAAAAAAGCCAAAATTAAATTTCTTTTCTGCTTATTTAAAAGCAAAAGTATCTTTTTATATTTTTCCTAGATTTTATAATTAATAAAGTATTTTCAGAAAAAATTTCATAATTTTTACTGTTCATTTAGTATTTTCTATAATTAAAATAGTTTGTTAGGTTTTAATTATTAAATAAGTAAATAATTATTAAAATAGCTTAAATATAATTTTTATAAACTTTTTATAATTTTATAGGAATCATGTAATGGTTAATTAGTTTTATATTAATTTTCATAAATTTTCTAATTCATTTTAGTATTTTCCTTAATTTAAATTAATTTTAATTAATTATTAAATAGTTTTTAATTAATATTAAATAATAAAATAATCAAAAAAATAATTTTCTTTTTATTTAAATTTTCTTTTAATATTAAGTTTGTAAAAAAGTCATTTTCACCCCCCTCTAGTTTATTTTTGCTAAAAACTCACCTTTTTCTCTGTACGCAGTAACGTTTTAATTCACATTTGGTTTACGTTTATATATATTTGTTTCCTGTAATTGTTAATATTGTTTAACTAGCTTAATTTAATCATTTACAGTAGTGTAATCCAATCCAAATTATTATCTGTTACTTTCCTCAATTACTGAATCACTCAAACGTTTCCAAAACACAATTTCAGCCTCGTTGGGACATAATGACCCGTGAACACACTGTGCTTTCAACGGATCATAAATTGATCACTTTCTCTCAGGCTTGACCTGTTGACCACACCTGGTTAAGAGGCTGGTTTCGAAGGAGTCAAATTTTGGCGCCGCTGCCGGGTTGGTTGTTGCGTGTTTTAAAACGTTTAGCAGTTTAGTGATTTTCAAAACCCTCCTTGTACAAATTTCACCACTTTGTAAATTTTTTGTAAAAATCAAAATCATATCAGAAAAATTCATTTAACACTTTTCCTAAAGTGTTAACAACACCAAAAAAATCATAAACAACAAAACAAATCGTGAAGTTAAATTACTTCGTATACTTTAAGATTACAACCTATATAGGTGGTAAAGGTAAGTTGTGACATTAAATTGCGAACTGAAAAGTGATCCATTCTTCTCTTCCGCCACCCTGCGAGTAATCTTAAAGGAAACGATTTCGGTTAACGAATCGATCCAAAAATAATTTCCAAAAGTTTTTTCACACACACCCACAAAAAGCCAAAAACATTTTGTTTTCCTGTTAATAATTACATAAAATACATTATCGAGAACCAAGACAGAATACTCACCAACTGGGGGTATGACCAGTAATAAGTTCCCAAATCAAATATAAAAACTTGCCTTTGTATCCTTGTGAATTGGTGTACCTTTTTCAAAGAAGTCATTCATAATATGATTATTGGTTTAAGTTCTCTGTTGTTTTGCCTCGGTCTTGTTTTAATTGATTTTGTTTTTAGTGCATGCGCACTCGTTCACAAACAAAGCGTAATCGTCAAAGAAACGTACCCGAGTTACGTATAGTTATTGAAGAACCAAAAATAAAAATGGACGACGGGCCCCAACCACCCCCACCTGACCCTCCTAAGGATGAAACAGCTCCCGATCTCCGAACGATGGAGGAGTTGTGTCAGCCTACCATGCACGGGAGAGGTGGACCTATTGCACCACTCACTATTGGAGCCACGGATTTTGGACTTGAGCACCACATGATCCAGCAAGTCCAGAATTCGTGCCAGTTCCACGGATTGCCGGGTAACGATGCTAATAAGCATCTCGACAAATTTTTAACTGTCACCCAGAGCATGAAACAAAATGGCGTCACCGAAGATGGCCTTCATTTGTATCTTTTCCCATACTCTCTCACTCATCATGCAACTGCCTGGTTCGATCGTCTTCCCAAGAATTCGATCCACACTTTTGATGAAATGGTTACCAAATTTTTTGGCAAAATACTTTCCACCATCCATGGTAACTAAGCTGAGAAATGATATCAGCAACTTCTGACAGCTTCCCGACGAGTCCTTATTTGAGGCATGGGAACGCTATAAGCTTGCTATTGATCGATGTCCCAATCATAATATGCTTCTTGTCACCATTATAGGTACCTTCTACAATGGTTTGACACTTCGTCATCGTGACACCATCAATGTTGCTGCTGGGGTCACCTTTTTGAAAAGGACCCCTGAAGTGTCCTATGATTTAATCGAAAACATGACTGCCCATCACAATTTTTGGGATTCCTCAGCTGAGAGGAATGACTCATGTAAATCAGTCACTCCAGCAAACAATGATATAGTTGTCCTTGCTAAAAAGCTTGATGATTTGTCTACTGCAGTTTTACGTATCCATCGATCAAATCAAAATCATCATGTCAAAGTTGTCAACCCAAGTTGTGAAACTTGTGGTGGTCCACACCCGTACACTGAGTGCCAAGTGATGAGTGTGTAAATACTCATCATTTTTGTCCCATCTGAACTGCAAAAACATTTAAAAACACGCTGAAATGCCTCAAAATACAGAAAATATTCCTGGAAAGTGTTTTTATATGTTTCAGGTGCAAAAGGGTGGAAAAGAGATAAATAATGATCAAAGTTTGCACACTTGGCAGTTTCAGTCCCTGAACTTTCATAAATTGGCAAAAAATAGTCCCTGGTATTTAAAATGTGGAAAATTATCATTCATGGTCCCTGTATTATTCTAAGTTGTCAAATTGGTCCTTGAATAAAACATTTCAACAAATGTCAAGATTAGTCCCTCAAGTTTTTAAAATGGCAAAAATAGTCTCTGGGTTTTAAAAATTGAAAAATAACATCTACAACCCTTGTACTATTCAACCCTGGCAAGATAGGCCCTTATGAATACTTTGGAAAGTTTACAACTTAGCCCCCTCAAAAATCCAAAATTATAAAAATGGTCCTTGTGTTTAAACTAACCAAACCGGACCCTTATATAAATAAACCCAAACCCAATATAACCCTTAACCCATTACAAACCTTTTTATTAAAACACCAAACCCAAAAACACCCTTGGCCCAATACAAACCCAACCCCTTAAGTATATTACCAGGGTCAAATGGGTCAACCCTCCAAAACCACAACCACTGTTCATCTCCCTCTCCCACCCCTGCAAACCTAAAAACCAGGTGGTTTCACCACCACCTCACCCCTTCCCTGCACCTCACTGGTATCCCAATACCACCACCACCTATCCACCACCTCACACCCCCAGTCAGTACCCACTCCCCTCCACCTCCACAACATCCCAAAACCTATTTATTACCCTTAAAATCCTCACACTCAACCCACAACTGTCCTAAGATATTTTTGGCGCCAAAAAGGTGAATTCAAAGGCCAAGATGATTTAGACCTATCCAAGGGTCAAGATAAAGTAGGATAGACTCAAACCTCCACCTAGAACCCTAATTATCTCTATAAATCAAGAGAGAAGCAACAGAGAAGAAAAGTAGTGTAGTTTAGTAGCGTTGTAGTGTAATTTTAGTTACCAGTTGCATTTCTATGTAAAAGAAGCTTGTAATCTATCTTTCTAATGTAATTTGAACCTTTTTTACCTTTAATTTCAAGTTTAGTTCACATAATTCAAAATTGGCATTTTCAAGTGAAATTGACAATTTCACTTGAATCTTGTTAAATGTTGTCAAAACTGCTTCATTAAGCTCCTTTAAGATTATTTATTAGTTTTTAAAAGCTTTAAGTGCATTTACACTTGTTTAGCTTTCAAACTTAAAAAATACCAAAAATTCAAATTAAAATATCAGAAAATAAAAAAAAAAGTCAGTGAAACAAGTACAAGAAGCAAGGATCATGGTTGATTTTGGATTGCAGGGGTATTAGTGCCTCAAGGGAGGCTTTAGGAAGTGTATTTGGCCTTTGGTTCACTGATTTGTGCTTGGAAATCTTTGTAAGCATTTTTCTCAATTTCATGCATTTTACTGTAGAAGTTTTTAATTGTTGTTAATCTCTGTTGTTTTGTGATTATTTGATGTATGTTAGCTTAGACAGTGTTTAATATAATCATCTTGTTAACTAGAATCCATGCTTGCTTAGTCTTAGCCTTTAACTGTTAAAATTGCTTACATGTAATTTATGAAATATTGTTGTTATCCTTAATGCTTTTGTGTTAGAAAAAGCTCATTTCATCAGTGTATGTTGTATAGAATTAGTCCCTTGGCTTAGATCATGCAATCACTTTGAAACTCTCATTTTCACCTCCTTAAAGGGGTGTTTGGATTTGCTGGTCTTAATGTGATCCAGCCTGTTTTAGTTGTTGCTTAGTATTCAAACATGTTTCTTTAGGTTCCATTAGGTCTTATATACCATAAAATCTCAGTGTTGTTTGATCAATAGTCAAAATCTCACTTTAATCCTCACATTGTATCCACTTTTGAGATTTTTGATATCTTTATCAACCATTTTAGTTAATAAGTTGATATCATAGCTTAATTTAGTTTAATTTCAACCTATAACATCATTTTCAGTTAGCTAACTAGGATCAAACCTCACAAAAGTCAAACTAGGAGTTAAATAAAAAAGTCAAAGTTGCATGTTACTCAGTTTTTTACAAATCTTACAAGATTTTTCATGAATTTTTTGTTAAGAATTAGGATTTGAAACTTTCACAAGTTGAAGTCACCCAGCTAAGCTTTTGAAATGCATTCTCAGCTTATTTTTAGGATTTTTTCTTATTAGCCGTTTGCAGCCCCGAAGTATGCCATTTAGCCTTGTTTCTTTCTAAATAGTACAATGTGCCTGAGCACTCGTTTTGGCTTGCGGCTAGGGCTTATCTGAGTTTTTTTAGTTGAGTTGAGTTTGTTTTAGTATATTACACCTTCCTTGAGCTTTTGGTGCAATTTGGTGTTGAAGTGCTTATTCTAAGTGCTTATTGTTGGGTCATTGAATTCCCCAATCTTCTTCTAACAAGGATTTGAACGTAAAATCACCTAAGTGTAAAACAAGTCACTGAGTGAACAGTAACTCAGTGAGTCATCTTCAGGATGCTTAGACCGAGCCTAAGAAGAAAGGTTCTCCATTCAGTGAGGCGGAACTCAGTGAGTGTGATCTAAGCCAAGAAGAAGGTGATGGGTTCAGTGAGGATGACAATAACTCACTGAACCCCAAGACTCCTCAAAAACTATCAAGGTACTGAAGACTGATGACTTAAAGACTAAATATTTGGCGGGACTGGGCGGGAAAGTTTGAACTGTTTCATTAAAGTGCTTTATCACTTTAAGGTCAAACTTTCCCCAAATGGTTAAATCCAGTCTGTCATCAGAAAGCACCTTTTGGACTTAACCCAAAGAAGTTTCCCTTGCCAGAGAATAAAATCTATCAAGATTTTATTAAGGAATGCTTAGGTCCATTGTATAATAGAGTTGTGCATATTTGTGTATAAATAGGCAACATAAGTGAGGAGTAAAAGTTGACAAGTTTGTGCAATTAATGCAAAGCATTCACAAACCACTTTTACTCCTCCAAAGAACAACATAACCCCTGAGATAGCTCAATGGGTCCTCAATTGTCACTCAAACATTGTTTTGAGTTTAGAGAGGAGTCAATACCACACTTGTCATTTTCAATCCCAAGTGTTATTCCGCAAACACTTGGGTACGATTCTTTTTGATTAACTTCTAATAAAGAATTAAACATTGAAAAATATTGTCTCTTATCTTAACGTTGCTTTATTGTTATTCATTTATACATCTGAGTTAAAAGTCATATATCTTGGTTACATTAGCTTTCTAGTTACTGATAACCAAGTAAAAGGGACCAACGCTTATTTAAGCTGCTTATTACCTTTCTAGCTCATTCTGTGGGCTAATTTTTGTTTTTATTGTTTAGTTGTGCATATTTAAGTTAGTTGAACATTTCCTAAGCTTTTGGTGTGATTTGGTGCATATGTGCTTATTTGAAATGCTTATTTAGACTGCTTATTTGTCCAAATCAGCTTATTAGTGGGCTTATCTAACTTTTTATATTTTTTTCTAGGTTTAGTATATTATTTTAGAATTTCCATAAAATTTTCAGATTTTTCTAAGCTTATTTAGTACTTTTCTTAATTAATATTAGTTTTTAAGTATTTTTAAATCATTTTAAATTCATAAAAATTAAATAAAAACCCCCAAAAAAATAATTTCAGTTTTAAAATTAGTTTTAAGTTATTTTAGAATTTTTATTTTTCTAGCTTAAAATAATATTTAATTGTATTTTAGTATAATTTAAATTAGTTTAAAATAATTAATAATTAGTTTTTAATTAATAATAATTACATAAATAGTCTAAAAAATAATTTTCTTTTTCCAATAATTTTATTTTATCATTAGGATCTTAGATATATAATTTTCATATCTGTAGGATTAGCGTAGTTAAAATTTCACTTTTTATTTTGCGCATCGACGTAGTTTTTAATTTAAACTTACGTTTTTAGATTTAAATACGTTTTTAAATAATTTGGTTTCCAGTAAATGTTCTTATAGCTTGTTTAAGATATTTTATTTTATAAAACCTTAGTTTAAACACTCACACCCTTTTCCTGTTCAAAATCACTCGATCACAGATTCGTCTTTTTACAATTGGACGCCTCGTTGGGATTTAACGACCCGGGGAAACACTATATTCCACGGAGCATTAGCCTTGTTGACTACATCAGTGGTTGATATTATCTGACTGTTACAGGTTGATCACCAAGCCTCTGATGGCTTCACTCATGAAAACGTGTACGCAGCTCAGGGTTCCTAAAACACGGGGGGTAATTCTTACCAACCATAAGGGGACCGTAATCTTTTGGGCTATCGTTCGAATAATTACCTTGGACCACCAGGTTTTAATCAATTTCAGAATCAAAATGCCCAAAACCGGAACCACAATTTTAATCAGAATCATAACCAAAATTGAATGAACCAAGGTTTCCATAACCAAGGGAATTTCAATTCTGGTCCAGGTTTTCCAAAATCAAAACCAAGGAAATTTTAACCGTAATCAAGGTCATGGTAATTTTAATCAGGGTAATAATTTCCAACAGGGTAATTTTCAACAAGGAAACAATTTTCAGGTTCATAACAATTAACATCTGGGAAATTTTCAAAACAACCGAGCTCCAAATTTTCCTAACCAAACTCAAGCCGTTGTTCCAACTTGACCATCATCCGATGAGTTGTTGAAACAGTTTATGAAATTCCAAGAAGAAATGAACAAATTGTTGTTCAACCAGATTTCCGAACTCAAGAAGTCTTTAAATGATAGACCCTCAGGCTCAGGTACACTACTGAGCAATACGATCGCTAACCCGAGGGGCGATATAAAAGTGATCACAACCAGAAGTGGAGTTTCTTATAAAGGACCCATGAATCCGTCTACCTTTTCTCCTACCCAGGTAGAGGAACGTGAAACTGAGGCTACAACGGACACGGTACTTCCTACTAACAACGGAGGTACCAATGACATCTCTCCTCCAGTTATCCCGGTCCCAACCCCCAAAACAAGGGTCGTATTTGAAACTCCCGAGAATCCTGTTGAAATTCCGAAACCCAACCATAAGCCTTCAATTCCATATCCTTCACGTTTACAAGACCAAATTTGATATCAGCTTCACGGTTGCTATCCTTTTGATGCCCAAATTTGCATCAACGATCGAAAACCTATTAAGCAATAAGGAAAAACTGTTCGAGATGGCAAAAACTCCACTCAATGAAAACTGCTCTACAGTTCTGTTGAAACAGCTTTCCGAGAAGCTGGGAGATCCCGGGAAATTTCTCATTCCATGTATATTCTCGGGAATGGTTGAATGCTACGCCCTGGCCGATATTCGGGTCACGAACCCGATTAATAAACATTACTAACGCCCAAGCCCACCACGAGTGAGCTATCATAATAATGATTTGGGCTACCATGCTAACGGTTTGGGCTCACGAAAGCCCAAACCCAAATACATTATTTATGGTCTAGATAAGGATCTCTTATTTATGGGATAAAGATCCATAGACCGGATAGGCATTATACGCCGAAGAGTGAGGAACATGAAATCTACAAGGATTTTGTGCCTATATAAAGAATATGATAATTCTCATTAAAGGTACGATACATAACCCTAACTCTTCTATACAACCCTAAAACCGATTACTTACTCTCACGCCGGAGGATAATCGTGGGAGACAATCCCACGATAAGCCTAACGGTGTTTGTTTGCTTTCTTAGTGCGCAGGTCTCAAAGCATTAAGATCTGATTGGTACGAGAACAGGAACCCAAACAAGGAACGCCCAACTTTTGTATCAACAAGTGGCGCCACTCGCGGGACCCTACACTAAGAACTAGAATGACGAAGCACAAAAACTCAAGCCAGTGGACTCCGCAGTTGGAAAAAACACATGATGACCCCCAGAGGAGGAAACATCAAGATTCGACCTCTAGGAAGGCCTCTGGAACAACCAGTGCGCCTGGTCACCAAGAAACAGGCCCAACTCTAATTCTCCCAGCGGTAGAATTGCCCACAGGGACTACCCAGGCCACCATGGTGACCCCAAGCGCTGACGATCTTCAGCGCACTCTCTTCACTACTCCCCATCAAATGGCACCCACTGTGGACAACACTGTGCCGCCATGCGCGCCTAATCGAGATAGGGGACCTAACGTGGAAACAGATGTCCTCGCGGTAGAGAGGGATGCTCCTGAATTCACGCTAAGTAATTTTGTATCCCAAAATTATGAAACCCTAACTGCCCTCATGCAAGAGGAAGCAAGAAGAAGGTCAAGTATGAGCCTACAAGCCCGGCTCAACTTTGTCCCTGAGTACGAAACATCTCCATCGCGCTACCAGAAGGAGAGGCGCGAAAAGGATACCCGCTGACTTCCAGTGTTCACTAGAATCGGAAGGAAGGTTGCGGATGATGAAGCATCTGATTCACAATGCTCGGAGGAGCATGAAGATAATGGAAGGCGTACCGATGTCCACGCTAGACTCGGTAGCCGCGGGATCGAGGATAGACTTGGACGGCAACGCTCACCGAGCGAGAGCCCTTCAAGATCTAGCAGCAGAAGAATTCATGATAGGTTGGGGAGACAGCCCTCCCCAAGTGAAACCCCCTCAAGCTCGGACTCCGAGGAAAAACGGCGTAAACACCGAAAAAGGGCTGACTCCTCCTCTAGTAACTCCTCGGACAATGAGGACAAAGAAACGGGACACTGGAAGTCCAGGGGAAGACATCGCGAGGAAGAAGACGAAGATATATCCCTTCCTTGGCGCCGCCAAAAGGTTGACGCATTCACGCGGCGCATCAGCGATTATTCGGATGATAAGAGAAGGCACATGCCCGCCAATGTTAAAACATATGATGAGACGGGTGATCCTGATGATCACCTAAAAATTTTCGAAAATTGGCCACAACCTGTGTGGTGCCATATGTTTAACTCTACCTTGGTTGGGAATGCACGAACCTGGTTTAGTAAGCTTCCACGAAGAAGCATAAACGGGTTTGAAGAGTTGAGAAAAGAATTCCGTTTGAACTTCACTCAGATAAAGAAGTGCGCCAAGAACCCTGTTGAACTGGCAAGAAGAAAACAGCGCCAAGAGGAATCCACAAGCGCTTATGTGGAGCGCTTTAAGGATGAATGTATACACGTCAAGGAGAAGCGCACCAGGTCTTTTATCCAAGGAGAAGCAGCTGCTGCGGATAGCAAAAAAGGTTACTCAAATTATAGGTCACAAGAGCAGCCCAGGAGACAATCCAATGACCAGAGTAGCAACCACATCAAGAACTATCGCAGTCAGGGGAACGGAAGAGACAACGACAAATACACTCCACTCACGAAGACCCCAAGGGAGATATTTGTGACACAAGGTGCAAACTTCCCGAAACCTCCACCAATGTACACCCCAGAAGATCGGCGCATAGGGAATGGATACTGCGAATACCATGGACAAAAGGGCCACACCACCAACGAGTGTTTCCAACTGCGCCAGCTAATTGACAAATTAGTGAAGGAAGGTAAAATGGACCACCTCATTAAAAACATCAAAGAGGGGAAGGACAAACAGAAGAATGGGGCAAGAAAGAGATACCCAAAGACAAGGCTAACACCATATACATGATATAATCATGGCAGCAAAAGATGAGGCAAAAAGTTAGCCAAAAGTTTTCCATTGGGAACGAAATTTCTTTCCCCACTCTGGCTGCGGACAACGCAGTAGTGGAACCGCTCACCATTGAAATACATACGGGGGGTCACGATATCCACCGCATGTATGTTGATGGAGGAGCATCCGCAGATATTATGTACGAACATTGTTTCAAGAGGCTGCAACCTGAGATATGAAGTCAGTTAATTCCGGCCATGACGTCGCTGACTGGTTTCACAGGAGAGAAGATATGGCCCATGGGGCATTTGCGCTTACCCGTGGTCGTTGGTAATGAGCAGCACTCTACGACAGCTTGGATGAACTTTATGGTAAGCAAATCTCCCTCGCCGTACAATGACATTATTGGAAGACCTGGAATATCATCCATGCGCGCTGTGCCGTCCACAGCGCATGGGATGCTCAAATTCCCAGTAGATGGAGGTATTGTGACCCTCTACAATACCGCTGTGTCACATAAAGAATGCAACACAGTGACGAGTGAAGCGGAGGATGTTCCAGAACAGCGTGCAGCCAAAGTGTCAAACCTAAAGGTCGCAATTCACCCTGACTACCCAGATCAACAAGTATCAATTGGAGGGTCGTTGTCTAACAAAGGCAGAGCAGCTGTGTGCGCACTCCTGCAAAAGAACCTAGATATATTTGCATGGGAACCAAGCACATGACTGGAGTGCCATGATCTATCACGGAGCACAAGCTAAAAATCTAACAAGGATATCCTCCAATACGGCAGAAAAAGCGCGGCCAGGCTCCAGATCGTGCAAAAGCCATTCTGGAGGAAGTACACAAGCTTGTAGACGCAGGCATCATGCGGGAGGTCTACTACCATGACTGGCTTTCTAACCCAGTAATGGTAAAAAAGAGCGATGGCAGTTGGAGAATGTGCGTGGACTTCACTGATCTTAACAAAGCATGTCCACAGGACTGTTACCCGCTACGAGAGATAGACTGAAAGGTAGAATCTTTGTGTGGATACCCTTTTAAATGTTTCCTAGACGCATACAAAGGGTACCATCAAATTCAGATGGCTGAGGAAGACGAAGAGAAAACAGCCTTCCACACAAGTCAAGGGGTCTATTGCCATACAAAAATGCCTTTTGGCCTAAAGAATGCAGGAGCAACATACCAGCAGTTGGTGGACAATGCGTTTGAAAAGCAAGTAGGTCACAACCTGGAAGTTTATGTCGATGACCTTGTTATAAAGAGTCATACCGAGGAAGAATTGGTGGGCGACATTGAGGAAACATTCAAAACACTGGGAAAGATCAACATGAAGTTAAATCCCAAGAAGTGTACTTTCGGCGCTACAGAAGGCATGTTTCTTGGATATTTGATAGAACCTGATGGCATCAAGCACTGCCCAGAAAAGACAAAAGCTGTCATCGAACTCCCTTCACCACGCACACTCAAAAAAGTCCAGTCATTAAACGGAAAATTAGCAGGGCTAAATCGATTCTTGTCCAAATCAGCAGATAAGTCACTCCCTCTCTTTAAGACACTCACGAAGTGTACAAAAAAGGGAGAATTTCATTGGGCTGCGGAAGCGGAAGAAGCTTTTCAACAGCTTAAGCAACATATAGCAGCACTTCCCAAACTTGTCGCACCTCGACCAGGGGAAGAATTGATCATGTACTTGTCTGAAACTCATGGAGCAGTCAGCGCGGTGCTATTGACAGATAGGAACTCCGTTCAAACACCAATATACTTTGTAAGCAAAGCACTCAAGAAGACAGAGACTAACTATACTGCCATGGAAAAGCTGGTCCTAGTGTGGAGTTTGTTAGACTCCATGGATCGTTTTGAGCACTAGGGTTCAACAATAACAATGATAATAACATGCAGCGGAATAAGAATAAATCAAAGTTATTGACACAAGGTTTTTCCCAATCACCTCCAATTATTATTTGATCAAAATAATAACGTGTTACCTAACTGTAACATGGATCTAAAACACCTCAGACCTTAGAGGATTCGAACAAACACTAACTAGTTCTAGGCGTTTATAGTTTACACGCCCTAGAACACACACACACACACCTTTCTGATATTTACATTGTGGAAGACTTATAATAACCTGTACCCTATGTCTCTTTATATAGAGAGATATTAGGGTTTACAAAGAGATAATGATAAAATTAAATACAGAATATTATCAAAATCATTTCAACATAATAGAATATTTCCTGTATCTTTATTCTTTGTAGCTTTCTCTCTTTGTCATCTTTAGCCCTTCTTGTTTCATTCTTTTATTTATTTTGTCACATCAAATCTAGAATCCCAACACCTAGCTTTAGTATTCGCAGCTAAAAGACTACGCAAATACTTTCAAGCACACCCAATAGCTGTAATTACGGACCAACCTATCAAGCAAATCATCTCTAAACCTGACACATCGGGACGGCTACAAAAATGGAGTGTGTTATTGAGCGAGCATAATATCTCTTATAGACCACACACTGCGATTAAAGGATAGATATTGGCAGACTTCATCATTGAGAAGCGAAATACCGATACTCTACTTTCAAAGAGCGAGGTAACGATACAATATCCATGGGTTCTATTCACGGACGGATCTTCATGCGTGGATGGGTCAGGCGCAGGCCTTATCCTCACTAGCCCAGATGGAATAGAATTCACTTATGCACTGCGTTTTGAATTCACAACCACAAATAATGAGGCAGAATATGAGGCCCTACTTGCTGGATTACGCATTGCAACTCAAATGAGTGTACGCAACCTAGAGGCAAATGTCAATTCCCGGTTAGTAGCCAATCACGTGTTAGGCGAATATGTGGCTAAGGAGGATAACATGATCCAATACCTCGAAAAAACCAAGTTTCTAATCCAGAATTTTGACAGGTTCACCATCAAACAAGTTCCTAGAGGAGAAAACAAGAAAGCAGATGCACTAAGCAAAATCGCATCTACAAGCTTTGCACACCTATCAAAACAGGTATAGGTGGAGACCTTGAAGAACAAATCCATCTCAGAGATGGAGATATCCACGGTGATAGAAGAGCAGAATCCTACCTGGATGACACCTATCATCGAATTCATAAGCACGGGGATATTACCCCAAGAACAGAAAGACGCTCGACGGATACGGCGCACAACGCAGAGGTTCGAACGTCGAGATGGTATCCTATATCGACCTTCATTTCTACAACCATGGCTTCGGTGCGTTGGACCTCTTCAGGCAGATTACGTACTCCGAGAGATCCACGTTGGTTCATGCAGCATGCACTCAGGACCACGGTCCGTTGTGGCACGAGCCTTGCGGTCAGGCTACTATTAGCCTACTATGCATCGCGATGCGCAGGACATGATAAAGAGATGCAGTGACTGCCAAGTCCACAGACCCATCCCGCACCGACCATAACAAGAGCTGACACCTATCACCTCACCATGGCCATTCTACAAATGAGGCATTGATATTGCAGGTCCCTTTCCAGTTGCAGCAGGGGGACTAAAATTCCTCATAGTAGCCCTAGATTATTTCACTAAGTAGATTGAGGCAAAAGCAGTAGCAAGTATCACAGGCAACCAAGTCAAACGCTTCGTTTGGGACAACATTGTATGCCGCTTTGGCCTACCTGGAGAAATTATTTCAGACAACGGAAAACAATTCTGTGACAACCCGTTCAAAGACTGGTGCGCGCAATTAAATATTACACAACACTTCGCGTCAGTTAAACACCCGCAAACCAATGGTCTGGTTGAACGCTCGAATCGTAGTCTGAGTGAAGGAATAAAAGCGCGTCTTGAAAAACATAAAGGAAGATGGGTGGATGAATTTTCGCATGTTTTACCACACGACAATTAAAACTAGCACTGGAGATACACCATTCTCTCTTGTCTATGGGACAGAAGCTGTTATACCAGCCGAGATTGGAATGCCAACTATTCGCACGGCGGAAATCAATGTTACAACAAATGACGACGAGCGACGTATAGACTTGGATTTGTTAGAAGAAAGACGCGTACGTGCAGCTATACACGAAGCATAGGCCAAGTCAAAGATGAAGGGGTACTATGATGCCAAAGTCAGAAACACCTTATTCAGGCTAGAAGACTTTGTATATCGTGCCAATGATGCAAGCCACGCATAACACATGGGAAAGCTTGGACCAAAATGGGAAGGATCCTACGAGGTCACAGAAGCATTAGGCAGAGGCGCATACAAGTTGCGTGATATGGATGGCCATGAGCTAGCGCGCACTTAGAATATCTGCAATCTCAAGAGATGCTATATTTAGGAAAGGCTACGACCCACGCACTGAAAACTCTGCACTTTAGTAAGTGCCTAATAAATGTCCGTGTATTTGAATTTTATTTTGTATGGAATTGTCTTTTATTTTTAAAAACTTGCAAGTATTAATAAAACGTTGTGGTTTCTAGCTAACTCCACAACACATTTAACTTTATTGCTTACATTTTTTTTTATTTATGTCTCAATATTGTTAATTTATATTTTTGCCTACATGGCGTGCATGCATTTATTAAGACCCACGATGGCAGAAAGGATGAGTAAACCTACTAAATAATTCGTTGAGTAAGAGGGTTGCAAACCCATCAACATTGGATCACGCTGTAACAACTGTGATTTTAGCAGGTTAGTTAGACTTTTAGCCTTGAGTTAATCTAACTTTGGTTGGTGTGGTTTGAGTAGTTATATGGGTATTATTGTGTTATAGTATGATTAGTATTTGAGTTAACACTAAATCCCGTCGCGTTGTAGTTGTTATTGTGATTTCTAATGATGTTGATTTTGGGAAAGTTCATTTTGATCTGTGGTGTAGAAATGACTTGTGTATATTTGGTGTTTTGAGGTTTTGCGTGACGAGTCTTCGTTCAAGTATTTGAGCGTTAGTAAGTTACGGGAATGTTGTTTTTGTGAGAAATGGTTATGGAGCGTGTGAAAATCTATTTTTGAAAACTTTATTTTGAAATTGAATATTTTCCAGTTTGTCGTAAAAATTAAGATTTATCGCGAAAGACGTTAGGTTTTGTTATGGAATACATAAAATATGAAAAGTATGAGGTTTTGAGTGTAATAAATAAATTTAATAAAAAAAATATAAATATATAGATATATAGGGCGGCCGAATATATGGATTAGGGGGAAAAAGGAAACCAAATTTGATACCAAATACAACTCTAAGCCTTTAGGGTTATCCAAAATAATTATAAATAACAAGAAGAAAAAATTTAGGGTTTTGTTTTTTTTAAGCTAAAACCAAGATCAAGGTATATTTTTAATACTAGTTTTCATGTAATTAATTAATTATTGTTATGATTCATGTAATATTTAATATGATGGAATCTAGGGTTTATATACTTCTGTAAATTAATGAAGTAAAACATATTAGGATCATTAGTTGTTAATAATATGGTTATTGGATAAGAGAATTAAGTGTAAAAAACGTTAGATTATGTGTTAGGGTTTGGACAGAAAATTATGGCTGTAAAGATGTGAGTGTGAATAACAGATGGTGAAGAGTTAAGTCACGAATTTTAGGTCTAAATTGAAGTTTAATGAAAAAGCTTTCCAAAAAGTCTAGACACGATTGATTTTAAGGTCGGAAAGTTGGTCTTTTGATTTTTCTTTGTTAAGGTGTCAAAGCTGTCAAAGCGAGACAGATTTTGGGTAAAAGTTTGAGGGTGTTTTGTGGTTGTAAAAGTGGTATTTTGACTAGGCCTTTCTGGAATAGTTAAGTATTAGGTTATATTAGACTACCACAAAAATAATTCGCGATAAAAACTTGTGGAAGTATTTTATGTTAATCAAAACTTTTTGGTGTGCGTTCAGATCCGAATTTGAGTAGTTGACAAGTTTGATTTTCTTTTGAGTACTTGTGTGTGTTATTGGTCTATGGCCTTCTGGGATTAGCTTCTATGCTTATTAGAGACCATGGTAAATTTTTGGTGTGAGTTGTTGAGCTTTATTTGTCCTGATTTTATGTGGGCGAATGTACCTAAAAATTCTGCATTTTCCGATTTTAAAGGTGCAAGGGATTTAGTGAGTATTAAGTTATGGTAGTGGTTAGTATGGTGTCTAGGAGATCCATGGTGGGACATATGAGCCTTAGACATCCATCATATGTATATTACATGGGTTGTAGCTTTTAGCTTGACCTTGTGTAATGTGGATTATTTTTGTGTGTTATAGATTGTGAGTTGTTTTTGTGGAAGCTGCGGAGTTTAAGGTGATTTCATAGTCCCATATTTTTACTTTGTTTTTAAACTTGGGATGAGAATGATGCTTGTCTTAAATGATTTGAGTTACTGTGATTATGTATGGTTTAAAAGCTTGGACTTATAATGTTATCGTAATAATGCTATGTGGTACATGAAAGTGTGATTCCGATTAGGTTAGCGACCTAATTGATGTTGTGTGATTTCCAATTGGGAGGATGCTTATCCTGTTGCTCGCGCATGCGACCCAATTGATGATGTGTTTTGGAGAGGGGGTCACGTTCCGGCCCGATGGTTGCCTTTTTGTGTGATGATTGGTTTATGGATACATGTAGCTTGTATGATAACTATATTTATTTGTCCAGCTATGTTTTTATAATCACAGTGAACTGGTTGCCTTGAGAGTGTAATTGTGTCTAAACCTATGAATCTCACCAACGTTATGTTGACATTTTACGCATCATTTTCAGCTGAGCATTCTAAGGCCAAAGTTGAGGGCAGCAATTAGGTGAGACTTAGTTGCATATGGAGACTTTGTTATGTTTTGGGATTTGACTTTATTTGGATTTGGTTTTGATACATTTATGTTTATCATTTGTTATTTCTTATCTATTGAAGATACCTTTTGGATTTTGTTTTAGTTATTTATTTTATCTTGGGGTATTGTTACAACACTGTGTGTTGGTACATTGCTCTATCTATGTGCATGTAGTTGTTCTCTATGTTGACACCAGGTGTTGTGATGATATCCATGAAGTTACACCCGCGCATTTCCGCCGTGGCGGGGTGTGACAGATTGGTATCAGAGCCTTGGTTATAGAGAATTAGGTGGATTAACCTAGTCTATAGCTTAGGAGTCCCTCATATAGTTGCATTTAGGACCTATGTGTAAGTATAATACTTTTACATGTCTATTTTCCTAAATTATGAGTTTCTTTACCGAGTTTTTGAACATCTATCGAACCCTGTACTTAGCATCGTGTGTGTGTCATTTATAGAATGGCACCTCCTGCACGAAATACACTTCGTTGGGCCACAGTAGTCGCTAAGGGACGTAAGAGAGTTGGGAAGATGAAGAGGACCAACAGAAGGATATTGGTCCCCGCTAGCATGATACCATGTGTGATTGAAGAGAAGCTGACACTCGAGAATGTGAATGGGGAAATGGTGGAGAGATATGAGACAAAGGTAGCTGATAAAGAAGGTTTCGCCACCAAGTACCCGTGTAGGTGTCCTCAGTTTCTAGAAGATGATGGGGTAGTTTGGGCTAGACCCCGAGGGTGGTATGATTTTGTGGATAGGATAGATGAAGAGTTAAGAAATCGTGAAGATGATTTTGCAAGACATCCTCTACCACAGAATCATGGAAATAAGAATGGATGGGTGAGCGGGAGGAGGAAGTGGATTCGGACTTGGAGTCCATTGCGCGTACACCGTTTAGGTCTTAGATAGGAATCGAACCGCGTACGACTTGTTTTCAATGTTATGTTTTTTTAATGTTTTATGGTTTTGTTGAGTTATTTTGACGTTGATTGTATGTTGGAATGTGAATTCCTTCGGATTTTTGGGATTTATCCCCTTTTTTTTAATGAGAAGCCTTGGGCAAGTTTGAATATTTTAGTGTGTATATTATGTGTATTATGGGAGTATAGTTTGGATGGTATTGATTGTGTGTTATTTGTTATAAGATGTTACTATTGTTAGGTGTGGCTTTGGAAGTAAGTACACATGTGGAAGGATACATCTAATATTGTGGGTGGCCAACACAATTATAAATGTATCACGACATATGTGGACTTACAGCCAATGTTACATTGAACCGATGGTGATATGCTTATGTGTGGTAGAGTTGAGTTAATTTGGTTATATGATTGAGAGTGTCTCATGTGATGGGAGGTAGATGATTGGGTATGATTACAGAAATTGTGGAATCTTGTGAATGGTCTCTAATGGTTCTATTGTCCTGCGTGTTTAGGAAATGGCGCCAAGGAAACCAAGATGACCTATCACTAAGTCACCTATGAGTTGAGCTTTCCGGACACCGAAGAAGTCCAAGAAGTCGACACCCATTATTGGGGATAGCAACCCTATCTTTCAGCAAATGATCAATCAGCAGCTAGAAGCTTTAATGCCTGAACTTGTGACTCAATTGAGTGCGCAAATAGGCAGTGGAGCTCATCCTGATGGTGCTGGAAGTGGAGGAAGTAGAGATACTGGGTGTACTTATAAGGAGTTTATGGCTTGTAAGCGTAAGGAATTTGATGGAAAGGGTGGTGCAATCGCACACACTCGATGGATAGAGAAAATGGAGTCGGTGATGGACATAAGTGGATGTAGTGATGGCCAGAAAGTTAAGTATGCGGTTAGTTCCTTGGTTAACAAGGCGTTGACCTGGTGGAACACGCAACTGCAAGCTAGAAGACGAGTTGCAGCTTTGGGTATGACTTGGGAGGACTTCAAAGCCATAATGGTGGAGGAGTTTTGTCCAACCAATGAAATGCAGAAATTGGAAGAAGAGTTGTGGAATCATACTATGGTTGGGGCTAATCATATGGGGTACACTGATAGGTTTCATGAGTTAGCTAGGATGGTTCCTCATCTAGTAACTCCTGAATCGAAGCGTATTGAGAGGTATATCCGTGGGTTGGTTCCACAGATTCGCTCGATGGTTAGGGCAACTGAGCCGACAACGCTTCTAAGTGCTATTCAAAAGGCTAGGGCACTGACAGATGAAGCGGTTAGGAGTGGAACACTTGCAAAGAAGGGAGAGAAGAAGCGAGAGGAGGTTGATACTACTAAGACAGTTGGTTTTAGTGGTGACAATAAGAAAGCAAGGAAAGGGAAGGGGTTCATAGCAACGGATCCTATGATAGCAGCAGGTTATGCGGGAACAGCTTCTACGGCTGTGACTGGTAATAATGAGAAGAGGGGATATGTTGGGAATGCCCCTAGATGTGCTAAGTGTCGTGGCAATCATCCTGAGAATACTGCTTGTCGCGTGTGCTTCAGGTGTGGCAAACCTGGACACTTTGCTAAGGACTGTCGGGTGGTGATTACTCAAGCGACTCCAATTAACTCGGTGGGTGCGGGGTCTCCTCGCAGGGCGTGCTACGAGTGTGGTAGTACCGATCACCTGCGAAACTGGTGTCCCAAACTTGTCGGAATGTTTGGACGGCCTGGGAATCAACTGGCTATTGAAGGAGGACAAGGACAACGGTTTAATAGAAATGCAGCTAAGGGAAGGGCATTTACAATGAATGCAAGTGAGGCGCGCCAAGACCAAAACGTTGTTACCGGTACTTTCTCTCTTAATGGTCACTATGCTACTACGTTATTAGATACGGGTGCGGATTATTGTTTTGCCACTACTGAATTTGCTAGAATATTGGGTGTTGAGTTTAGTGAACTTAGACCTAGTATTTTGATTGAAATAGCTAGTGGTATAGAAATAGAAGTTGATAAGGTTATTCGTGAGTGTGTTATCGTGTTAGAGGGTGTTGCGTTTAAGATTGACTTAATACCCTTAGGACATGGTAGCTTTGATGTGGTAATAGGGATGTATTGGTTGGCTAGGCATAAAGCTGAAGTAATATGCCATGGTTCGAATTCCATTAGAGGGTGGTGGTGTGCTGTGAGTACAAGGAGAAAGTGTGGAGAAGAATTCGAAATCCCTTATGAGTGCGAAGTATAGGGAACTCAAAGTGGGGGATATTCCAGTAGTGTGTGAGTTTTCGGGCGTTTTTCCTGAGGATTTGTCCGGATTACCGCCGATACGACAGGTGGAATTTCGTATTGAGTTAATTCCTGGAGCGACACCGGTAGCAAAAGCTCCTTATCGATTGGCACCTACGGAGATGCAGGAGTTGGCTGCACAGTTGAAGGAACTTCAAGATAAGGGGTTTATTCGACCTAGTCATTCCCCGTGGGGAGCACCTGTTTTGTTCGTTAAGAAAAAGGATGGTTCATTTAGAATGTGTATTGATTACCGAGAGTTGAATAAGTTGACGGTGAAGAATCAGTATCCTCAACCTAGAATTGATGGTCTTTTCGACCAGTTGCAGGGTGCTAGATTTTTCTCAAAGATAGATCTGCGATCTGGTTATCATCAGTTGAGAGTGCATGAGGAGGATATTCCCAAGATAGCTTTTAGAACTCGTTATGAACACTTTGAGTTTACGGTTATGCCATTTGGGTTGACTAATGCACCTGCGGTATTCATGGATTTGATGAATCGTGTCTGTAGACCCTATTTGGATAAATTCGTAATTGTGTTTATTGACGATATATTGATTTACTCCAAGTCGAAGGAAGAGCATGGGGAACACCTGAGGGTAATACTTGGCTTGTTGAAGAATGAGAGATTGTACGCTAAGTTCTCTAAATGTGAATTTTGGCTCCAAGAGGTGCAATTTCTTAGTCATATAGTGAATAGTGAAGGTATATACGTAGATCCCAGCAAGATAGAAGCGGTCAAGAATTGGAAGGCTCCTACGACACCTTCTGAGATACGCTCTTTCTTAGGACTAGCAGGATACTACAGGAGATTTATAGCAAATTTTTCAAAGATTGCTAAGCCTCTCACTATGTTGACTCAGAAGAATAAAAAGTATGAGTGGGGAAATGAGCAAGAAGTGGCTTTCACTAAAGGATAGTTTGTGTAATGCACCTAATCTGACGTTACCTGACGGGCCAGATGATTTTGTGGTATATTGTGATGCGTCGAATCAAGGTTTTGGATGTGTGTTAATGCAAAGGGGGAAGGTGATAGCTTATGCATCACGACAACTCAAGGTTCATGAGAAAAATTATACCACTCACGACCTAGAGCTTGGTATTGTGGTATTTGCTCTCAAGAATTGGAGACATTATTTGTATGGTACGAAGAGTACGGTCTATACCGACCATAAGAATCTTCAGCATATTTTTAATCAGAAGGAGTTGAATATGCGTCAAAGAAGATGGATGGAGTTGTTAAGTGATTATGACTGCGACATTCGTTATCATCCTGGAAAAGCAAATGTGGTGGCCGATGCGTTAAGTAGAAAAGAAAGAATTAAGCCAAGACGTGTGCGAGCTATGAGCATAACATTGCAGTCAGGAATTAAGAGTAAGATATTGGCAGCACAAGAGGAGGCTCTCAAGGATGAGAACCTTGTGGCTGAAATGTTGCGTGGTTTAGATCAGCAGATGGAGAGAAAGGAAGATGGTGGACTATATTTCTTAGATCGAATATGGGTTCCACTAGTGGGAGATGTGAGAAAGGTGATCATGGATGAGGCTCATAAGACGAGATACTCGATTCATCCAGGGTCTGATAAGATGTACTATGATCTTAGAGATGCTTATTGGTGGCCGGGAATGAAGAGGGAGATAGCTGAGTATGTTATTCGATGTTTAACTTGTTTGAAGGTTAAGGCTAAACATCAGAAACCCTCTGGATTGTTGCAGCAGCCGCCAATTCCTGAATGGAAGTGGGATAATATAACTATGGATTTAGTTACTAAATTGCCTCGCACAAGTAATGGACATGACACGATATGGGTCATTGTGGACAGATTGACGAAGTCTGCACATTTTCTAGCCAATCGTGAGGATTACAAGATGGAGAAGTTGGCAAGGATCTATATAAATGAGATTGTGGCAAGGCATGGTGTGCCTGTGTCTATCATTTCAGATCGGGATAGTAGATTCACTTCGCGGTTATGGCAGTCATTGCAAAAGGCTTTGAATACACGGTTGGATATGAGTACTGCTAATCATCCACAGACCGATGGGCAAAGTGAGCGAACGATTCAGACATTATAGGATTTGCTTCGTGCTTGTGCTATTGATTTTGGAGGAAGCTAGGATACTCATTTGCCTTTGGCTGAGCTTTCCTATAATAACAGCTACCATTCAAGCATTAGATGTGCACCATTTGAGATGTTGTACGGAAGGAAGTGTAGATCACCGGTGTTATGGGCAGAGGTTGGGATGAGTCAGTTAATTGGACCTGAATTAGTACAAGAGACTACAGATATGGTCTTTCGGATTAAAGAAAGACTTAAGGCTGCGAGAGATCGTCAAAAGAGTTATGCGGATAATCGCCGCAAACCCTTGGAGTTTAGTGTTGGGGATTTTGTGATGTTGAAGGTGTCACCATGGAAGGGTGTTGTGCATTTCGGTAAGAAAGGCAAGTTAGCACCTAGATATGTTGGGCCATTTGAGATTACAGAGAGGATTGGACCTGTGGCATATCGTTTGAGATTGCCTGAGGAACTAAGTGGTGTGCATGATACGTTTCACGTGTCTAATTTGAAGAAGTGTTTGGCGGATGCTAGTTTGCATGTACCACTAGATGAGATTAAGGTTGATAGAACACTTCACTTTGTGGAGGAACCTGTTGAGATTATGGACCGAGAAGTTAAGAGTGTGAAACGTAGTAAGATTGCATGGGTAAAGGTACGATGGAATTCTAAGCGTGGTCCTGAGTTTACTTGGGAGCGTGAGGATCAAATGAGAGCTAAGTATCCTAAGTTGTTTGCTGAGAAGTCTGATGATACGAGCTGTTAAATCTCGGTACGAGCTTTCCCTAAGTGGGGGATGATGTAACAACCGTGATTTTAGCAGGTTAGTTAGACTTTTAGCCTTGAGTTAATCTAACTTTGGTTGGTGTGGTTTGAGTAGTTATATGGGTATATGTGTGTTATTGTGTGTTATAGTGTGATTAGTATTTGAGTTAGCACTAAATCCCTTCGCGTTGTGGTTGTTATTGTGATTTCTGATAATGTTGATTTTGGGAAAGTTCATTTTGATCACCCGTGTGGTGTAGAAATGGCTTGTGTATATTTGGTGTTTTGAGGTTTTGCGTGATGAGTCTTCGTTCAAGTATTTGAGCATTAGTAAGTTACGGGAATGTTGTTTTTGTGAGAAATGGTTATGGAGTGTGTGAAAATCTATTTTTGGAAACTTTATTTTGAAAATGAATATTTTCCGGTTTGTCGTAAAAATTAAGGTTTATCGCGAAAGACGTTAGGTTTTGTTATGGGAATACATAAAATATTAAAAGTATGAGGTTTTGAGTGTAATAAATAAATTTAATAAAAAAATAAATATAAAAATATAGATATATGGGGCGGCCGAATATATGGATTAGGGTGAAAAAGGAAACCAAATTTGATACCAAATACAACTCTAAGCCTTAAGGGTTATCAAAAATAATTATAAATACAAAATTAAAACCTCCCTACCCTTTTTTCCTGCAATTAGAAGTCGACACAAGGAGAAACAGGAAGAAAAAATTTAGGGTTTTGTTTTTTTTGAAGCTAAAACCAAGATCAATGTATATTTTTAATACTAGTTTTCATGTAATTAATTAATTATTGTTATGATTCATGTAATATTTAATATGATGGAATCTAGGATTTATATACTTCTATAAATTAATGAAGTAAAACATGTCAGGATCATTAGTTGCTAATAATATGGTTATTGGATAAGAGATTTGAGTGTAAAACGCGTTAGATTATGTGTTAGGGTTTGGACAGAAAATTATGGCTGTAAAGATGTGAGTGTGAATAACAGATGGTGAAGAGTTAAGTCACGAATTTTAGGTCTAAATTGAAGTTTAATGAAAAAGCTTTCCAAAAAGTCCAGCCACGATTGATTTTAAGGTCGGAAAGTTGGTCTTTTGATTTTTCTTTGTTAAGGTGTCAAAGCTGTCAAACCGAGACAGATTTTGGGTAAAAGTTTGAGGGTGTTTTGTGGTTGTAAAAGTAGTATTTTGACTAGGCCTTCTATAATAGTTAAGTATTAGGTTATATTAGACTATCTCGAAAAGGATTCGCGATAAAAACTTGTGGAAGTATTTTATATTAATCAAAACTTTTTGGTGTGCGTTCAGATCCGAATTTGAGTAGTTGACAAGTTTGATTTTCTTTTGAGTACTTGTGTGTGTTATTGGTCCATGGCCTTCTGGGATTAGCTTCTATGCTTATGAGAGACCATGGTAAATTTTTGGTGTGAGTTGTTGAGATTTATTTTTCGTGATTTTATGTGGTCGAATGTACCTAAAAATTCTGCGTTTTTCCGATTTTAAAGGTGCAAAGGATTTAGTGAGTATTAAGTTATGGTACTGGTTAGTATGGTGTATAGGAGATCCATGGTGGGTCATATGAGTCTTAGACATCCATCGTATGTATTATTACATGGGTTGTAGCTTTTAGCTTGACCTTGTGTAATGTGGATTATTTTTGTGTGTTATAGATTGTGAGTTGTTTTTGTGGAAGCTGCGGAGTTTAAGGTGAGTTCATAGTCCCATATTTTTACTTTGTTTTTAAACTTAGGATGGGAATGATGCTTGTCTTAAATGATTTGAGTTACTGTGATTATGTGTGGTTTAAAAGCTTGGACTTATAACGTTATCGTAATAATGCTATGTGGTACATGAAAGTGTGATTCCGATTAGGTTAGCAACCTAATTGATGCTGTGTGATATGTGATTCCGATTAGGTTAGCGACCTAATTGATGCTATGTGATTTCCAATTGGGAGGATGCTTATCCTGTTGCTCGCGCATGCGACCCAATTGATGATGTGTTTTGGAGCGGGGGTCACGTTCCGGCCCGATGGTTGCCTTTTTGTGTGATGATTGGTTTATGGATACATGTAGCTTGTATGATAACTATATTTATTTGTCCAGCTATGTTTTTATAATCATAGTGAACTGGTTGCCTTGAGAGTGTAATTGTGTCTAAACCTATGAATCTCACCAACGTTATGTTGACATTTTAAGCATCATTTTCAGCTGAGCATTCTAAGGCCAAAGTTGAGGGCAACAATTAGGCGAGACTTAGTTGCATATGGAGACTTTGTTATGTTTTGTGATTTGACTTTATTTGGATTTGGTTTTGATACATTTATGTTTATCATTTGTTATTTTCGTATCTATTGAAGATACCTTTTAGATTTTGTTTTGGTTATTTATTTTATCTTGGGGTATTGTTACAACACTGTGTATTGGTACATTGCTCTATCTGTGTACATGTAGTTGTTCTCTATGTTGACACCACGTGTTGTGATGATATCCATGAAGTTACACCCGCGCGTTTCCGCCGTGGTGGGGTGTGACACACGCATCTTTGCTAAACACCTTACTATCAAGACGTTGAAGTAAGTTTAATACGCATTCCACGAAGGACACGCAATAACGCACACTGTGCACGTTTAGCAATTTAGGAGCCAAGACTCTTGGTCCCTTGATATCGTACTTGCAGCACGCTCCAAGTTAATTCATACACTTATGATTTTTTACTCACATACATTTATTAAGTTATGGACTTAACACAATTTTTCATAAGTACGTTTGGTCACAACTTGATTCTTGGAAAGTCTTTCATGAAAAGGCAAATAATCTAAGTACATGATAATACAAACATGCGTACAAAAAATAATATCATTATTATTCATCAACCATGAGTTACATATTCAATATATACAACAAAAAGATGAATCCAAAGAAATCTACATGCTGCGAGCGCGTCTATGCCCTGAGCTACTAGCTGTAGACGCCATGTGCCCAGCCTCCTCAAGCCTTTTCAACAGGCTACTATCTTCCTGTGATACTGTTTGCACGCTGACAGGTACCCCATCCGACCTCGAAAGATGTGCCGCACCAAAACCGCACAAGATTGCCTTCCCCTTTACACCCTTCTTCCTTGCGAGCCTCTCTAGATGGGCTTATAAGCACTCTTTCAAAGGGTCCTCCTTCTCAAGGGCGAACGGGTTAAGGATATCATGCGGTTGTACAAACACAAGAACTTGCAGATGCGACTCATGAGGCTTCAAAAAATAGTCATGTTGAGCCTCCGCATCTTCTAGGATATACCTCCCCAGGGTTAGCCCCTCCACAATTACCAATGTTGCAAAAATCGTGAATCGGTCCCAAGGCGGTCGGGGGCCGAGTTGCGATTTTTGGCCGATTAATCGGCCGATTTTCTTGACTCGGCCGATTAATCGGCCGATTACCTTGGAATTTCCTACAAGTTCCAGGGCCGAGGCCGATTAATCGGCCGCCTCAGCCGATTTTTGCAACACTGATAATTACCTTAATGGGCTGATCCTGGTCGCGCTCCAGCTGCGCGATCCGCGGAAGCTCAAACAACTTCATTTTCTCCATGGCAGCAACGAGCTCCGCATAAGCATCAGCCTTATAACCGGGCACCTCTGCGAGCGACACTGTCAGCATCTGGCTCTCATACAGCTCCTCCATAGCCTGAGCCTTGCCACGCGCCATGGCACACTCCACAACCTTCCCAACGGCCTCCACAACCTCTTGGGACTCTAGTGTCCCCATGGCAGCCAATCGGAGACCATGACTAATTAACCACCTACAAACACAACATCCTCATTAGATGATAATTCCAAAGAAATAAAAGGCAGCAAGTCTGAGAAACTCAAAGGAAGCAAAGGAATAAAGAATACGTGCGCTCAGCAATGGTGGATAACAAATGCAGGTACAGCTCCTCATCATACTCTATGTTGAGCTTGCCCAGCTTACCCTCTTGACGCTCCAACGCCTCATTCACAAACTTAATCAGCTCATCCAATTTTGAGAAGTGATTGCTCTTGTTTTGCTCCACGAACTTCAGAGCCCAAAGATAATTGCTCTTGTACTCATTATACGCAGACCGTACTCGGCTCACTTGGGCAAGCAAGGACACCTTCGCTTTAGCTAGCTTCTGAGCATACAAGTTTGTAGACCTCACCTCAGCATGTGCACTGGCAAGCTGCGCCTTCAGCAGCGCAATTTCTTCATCCTTCTGTGCAAGCCGGCTGCTCTCACCAGAATAGCTAGCCTTCAACTGAGCAACCAATTGTGCCTGCTGCGCAGCGGCAAGGTCTAGCTTCTCCACCAAGGAACCAACGGGCACGCTACCCAGCGGCCTTGGCTCAGTCTCATCGCCCTTCTGCAAAAGCTCATCAGAAGGTACAAAACTCGCCCTGGGTGGCGACTTTTGCGCAGAAGCAGCAGCATCCGCGGTATCTTCAACACTACGTGCATACAACAAACAGTTCAAAGTCATACGCTAATGTTAAAGATGGTAAAGGAATTGAAGCAATAACAGCATAAACTACATTACTTACATGAAGGGAGGAGACTTGGGAATATCTTTGTCCGCACCAGTGGCGGGCGCATCCTCCTATGCGGATGATTCTTCGACCGCAATAAGATGTCATCTCCTTTTGGAGGTGCCAGCGCCATAACCACCAGACGCTCCCTTACGCTTCACGCCTTGGCTAGTCCCTACTGGCTGAAGGATTTGCACACTATTTGACGAATTGGTGTACGATTCAGCCACTACTGGAGACTGTTCCCTAGATTGGGGAACACTCTGCACTCGAGTAACTTGTAAAGCCGGCTGGGGAGAATCCATAGGCTCCTCTTGATCAAGCTCCATAGTGCGCCCCGCGGTAGCTTCCATAACTGGCATCTCGCCTTCTCTCAGCGGGTGCACTCCTACCGTCACCAGCTTTGGCTTCTCCAAGTGCACTACAACGAACAGGTCCATATCTGCGCAGCAAAACGTATACAAAAAACAAGGATTAAAAAAGCAATACAAAGGAAGGGGCACTTACAATATCAAAACTAACAGAATGAAGGACAAGCACCCACCCCGACCATCCTCGTACAAGAATGTTGGCACCTCCGCCTCCGGTTGGAAGTAGTTACGACTGATGCCCATATGCACCAGGAACTCTTCAGGGTACGTACTGATTGGGATGCGGTTGGTATTTATCGTATCCGCATCCGCTACGTTATACAAACCAGGGAGTGGGCGCTCATCCTTCAGTAAGGACCCTTGAGTATAGAACTCAAATTCCCACAGGAAAAAGGCCTTATCGACCCAAAAGAACTTTTCCCTCCAATTCCCTAAGGCGTTTAACTTTTCCGTATAGCACTGCAAGCGCCCTGCGCGCTTGAAAAAGGACACCCACCCATTTGTCCACGACGTATGGTAGAAGGCGCGGAACAAGTGAATAATGGGGTTAATCACCAACAGGCGACAATTCACTTCAAAATTAGTTATTTTTGCTGCACCTATATAGTGCAGCTGAGAAATGTGAAGACGATAGAAACTTATAATATCGCAAAGAAAAAGCGAAATGGGCACACGTTGGTTCACAAATTCGAAGAAACGTGTGTATACCCCCACTTTTCCTTCGGCGAAGTCCGCTATAGACGCATCTGATGCGTAGGGATTGCACCAGGCTTTACCTCTCAAGGGATCTTGAGAAGCTTACAACCCCCACCAGGCAGTGTACCTGATCGATGTAGTATAGTATAATGACAAGTACCGGGGAATTGATCGTTCAGCTAGGAATAGTGTTGCTAGGATTAGAAAACCTAAAGATTAAGTCTAGAGATGAGGGATGATTCTTTTTGTATTTTTATATTTTTAAGAAAGCAAGTAAAAATCTCGGGTTTTAAGAATTTTGGCGGAATTAGTTGCTAGTCAACTAACCCAATACTAAAATGCAATCAAAATAAAATACTAAAAAATGAAATTGAACTAATTATACTAAGGTTGTGAGCAATATGTGGAGAAATGTGTTTACTTAGATTTCACTATTCCCTAGATATCTTTTACACGTTAATTACTTGTTATAGTTGCGTGGATGACGGATTGTATTCCTTAATACCATTCATGGGGTGGCGTACTTAACTCCCCAATCCTATGAGTGCCTACTTCACTCCTATGTTGAGCCGGCTAAAAAGCTCTTAACATGGGATCATTAGAATTTACTCATGCATTAAATACTACCAATAAAACCTAGTACACATCGGTTCATGTTTCCTAAGACGTTCAAGCATGTTACCAATTGGAGATCTGTCAGTTTTCTTAAGCCTAACATTGAAATCATTCATCCAATACAACCATAAACAAGTAATCAACACATAATTAACATCTAGGTTTCATTAGATCTAAGCAAACACAAGATAGATCTAGCCTAACATGGTGGAATCAAGACAAGCACAAGATATAGACAACCAACACATAGACATATTGATTGAATTAAGAGAATACTTATCTAAATAACACATGTAAGGGTTCAAGGGCTGAAAACCCTTGAAAAAGCTGTAAAATACGTATATGGTTCGGCCTTAGGGTTTCTCCAAACTTGTTCTTCTTAATGAATGAAAATTAGAAAAATATATATAGATTTTAGAGTCTGACGGCGTCAAGAACAAAGGTGTGACGCCGTCATCTCGCCGCCAAATAATTCCTCAGACTGCCTTGATCTACATCTGACGCCGTCATGTAGTCCTCTTTTGCAGGCCGTCACGCATTTAACTCTTGACTCTCTACTTGTGACGCCTTCATGTTTGTACTGGGTCGTCATGGACTTTACTCTTGACGCCGTCAGGAATGTCTTCTTGACGCCGTCACATACTGTTCCCATCATGGAAAATTAAGTCTTTGGCGTTTTCTTCACTTTTATGCTCCAAAAACGTCCGAATTGCTTCCTTTTCCAGATTTCACTCCCAAAGTACCTAAAATCACAAAAGTAACGATTTAGGGCAATATTTGATCAAATAAATTCAATTCCGGGCTTAAATGACCCCCTAAAAGTGGTTCATTTTTCGCCTCATCATATACCCTTACACTTGATATTTGCTTGTCCTCAAGCAAATGCGCTTTTATTCTAATCAAAATACAAGTTAGGGGTCATTTAACACTAATATAAAAGTAATTACAACAAATAATCGTTCCACTAAAGACTAAAGACAAGCACGGAGGTCATATACTAGCACCTCGCAAATAGTGTTTAGATACTCACATCTCTCGGGTGTAATAAAGTATAAATTACAATATGGAAACGGAAGATATCTCTCACTGCCTGTCATAGCAAAATAGATTACCATAGGCTTTGGAAAGGATCAAACCTCCACCACATGGCGTAAGCACCTAGGATAAACTATCAAAGAGGTCTTTTAAAGGGTTGTAACGTTAGGTGTAGGGATATGAAATACACGGTTTTGTTGGATATAGGCAATCTTTACTGGTGGCGAGTTAGCAATCTTGGTTAATTACATGTACAATATGGCGTTGCTAAGCCAAGACTAGACTCGACTTAAGCTAATAAATGAAAAATAACAAAAACATAAAATGAACATAAAAAAAAAGGGATGGTAGTCCGTATGTTTTTTCTCTTTTTCTTTTTTTTCTACTTTTTTTCTTTTTCTTGTTTTTTTCGATTTTTTTTTTTTTTTTTTTTTTTTTTTTTTTTTTTTTTGCATAAACTCGTACCCTACCATCCAAAATAATACATCATAGGGAATGAACGTTCCCCTTACACTTGAACTTTTACATACTTTACAATAAACTAATCTAATGACTCGAATTAAGAAAATCAAAACACTTGGAGTACTTTTAAGATTAACGTACATATGGGGGTAATAAATGATGTTCTTCCCCATTACTCCACAAAATAAGTACTTTACCCATGAGTCCCAATCGTCCCAAAACAATATGTACAAGGATATGACTCGACTTAGCAACCATGTAATCAATTAGATAATTAACTAAGGGTTTAAACAAATAACAATAATGCACTAAAGATGAGTGCATACACGGAAGGCTAAGGTGATTTGGGTGTACATTTAAGTGGGGTGTAACAAATTCTTCCTTTAAGTAAAATGCTTAAAGTTAGAAACGAAAAGATAGGCTCAGAGGGGTGTACTAGGGGTTTCGTGTACTAAAAATGAGTACAACACTAAGGGTGTGGGGAAAATTAGTTGACTTAACTAGCCAAGTAATATGACTTAAATGGTCAAGTAATTATGTAGGATCGAAAATATCTATGATTCATGTGGTTCGGGAGGTCTAGGTTGATCAAAGAAGATGAAAGGATTCATCTTTCTAGTGAGAGAAACTAGAGAGAGGGTGAAGAAAATGGAAGTTTATTAACAATGAAAGTAAAGATACACAATTTCCTACACCCCTCATGGAGAGTCATGAGGGGTATTTATAGGCTCTACACATCACAAGTTTGCCTAGTTAACATAAGTAGTCCCTATTGGCACAACTTGCTACATATCTAGTCCATTTTACGTATGTAACGTTATCTTTATAAAAGAGCGAGGCTAACAATCTCCCTCCAAGATATCGTCACATATGAATGGTTACAATGAGACCTATAAATACATAAACAATGTAAAATTTTAACAATAGTAAACTATGTTGACGTTGTTGAAGCGCAGAGTCTCTGTAGTCTAGATACTGAGGCAGACTTGAAGTTCTCTTTTCCGACGATCTCGGCGTATGATCTTTGACACTGACGGCAAAGGTATTTGTAGCTCTGAACTTCAACTGTAATGGTCTAGTTAGGTTATTACTCCCTCCTAACTAGTGAGCCTTTATTCTTTTTCCTGCTCCCTCCTGAACCGACAACTCTCTTTTCATCACGCAGCGGATAAAGTAGATTCAAAAGTGTAGGCACATGGTTGTCGTTCAGGGAGCATCATGACAATATAACTCACATAACATTGCACAGAAGGTTGGTAATACGCTCCGATGTACACATCATTAGTACTTCTTCGGTTCCAGTGTAAGCACAATTCCCTCGAACAACCAACGTACTAGAGATGAAACACTACTTCTTTTGGCATGTTCTTCTCCCTCCTGATGGTTGCGATTTATCGAAATCATCATACTATTTTGTGTACATGCCATAATTACCCGTACTTTACACTTCTGATGCAATATAGATAGACCGTGTAAGCATAATTTGTGAGTATATGTCGCAAAAATATACTCTCAATACTATTCTCTCACATCAACCTTGAAATGAACCTCCTTGTAATTCACCGGCTACTAGTAATAACCACATATGGAGACTGCCCGATATGACCAGCTTGAAAAAGAAGTAATCATCCCATCTTGTGACTTAATGCTTGTACGATAGATGTGACTTAATACCTATACTGAGCACCACAATGTAACTCCTTTAAGTATGAGGTTGCACGAAATATTCGCCACTTGAACAATCCACTACTTCGTGTGACACTGAGTACTACAACGTAACTCCTTAAAGTGATAGTTATACTGTGAGCACTACAACGTAACTCCTTACATCAGTAATAACTAGATTGTCAAGACTGATTTTTTTTTTACTTTGCGCAGACAAGTTATCTTCAACAGTCGTGCATCCAACCACCCCTAGACTTTGAGATAAATAAGTACACATTTTGAAATTTCACTTCAAAGTCAAATCAATAATACCGTGCAAAAACCCCGTAGTCATTTTTGTTGAACGAAACAATTCTAGCCGTGAACAATGTATCCCCATGAAAATTACAATACCAAAATACCAACTTTTCTTGTCAACGAAAATGCCAAATTTAACGCAATGTATAAAAATACATTGGATAATAAAATTTTAGCTCAATTTTAGCAATTTTCGGATCTTTTAAAACACCAGCCTATGTAATCATACACACCAGCCCATTAGACTAAGATATTGGGTCCAGTCCACAAGCACTTACTCAGGTCCAGCAACAAATCACACACACGGTTTGTGACTTTGTGTTATAAGTTATAACTACTCAAACAACAAAGTTGACCTAAACCTAATCACACATTATCACAAATATGTCCGCCCCTTTCCACACCTACACGCACCATTCACAAATATTCTCAAATCGAAATACTTCTAATCTCCCTTCAACATTCAAACTCATCTCATCTCATCAAACAGTTCGAATAACAAGCCCATTCAAACGAAACCCATAAACACAAATCATAGCCGAACCTTGTTCCTTTGTCTAATTATCTACTTAATCCGAATCAAGAAGGTGATTGAAAGACTTCAAGATCCTTTGAAGGGTCTCGGGTAGGTCGAAAATTGATGTTGTTGTTTCTCGTTTGAGTTTAACCGAATAAAAGGAAGTATGAAATCGATTGTTTTGTACTTTCTTGATAGGATTCGGATATTGAAGAAGCTTGGCTTCACATGAAATGAATCTGTGATGATGATGATGATTCAATGAAAAATCGTTACACGATTAAAAAAATTGAATCGGTCTGAGATGAATTGTGTCATTTTTGTTTTGATTGAGTCTTGAAAGATTGAAGGTGAAATAGTGTAGATGGTGTTGTTGCTGTAGTGATTAAGAGAGGATTAGGATAGTAACGATGAGTGCTTAAGAAGTTTTTGGGTTGACTGGTCCTTTTCATTTTCGTATATCCATTTTGGTTTGCTTTGGACTAATGATGTTGAATAAACTGAGGTCAAATCTTTGGTATATGGTTGTAGTCAAAGGTCTTATTCTCTACATCTTCACTTCTCGAAAAATTTCAAAAATTTTCGAAAATTTTTTGTCCAAAAAGTTCTCGATATTTTTCTTGTAACATTTCGAAAATTTTAAACTTATCGAAAACTTGACTTATCGAGATCCTTAGTTTTCGAGATCTTCGGTTATCGAGAACCTGATTTCGATAACTCGGGTATGGTGTTCTCGAAAACTACTCACGTTCTCGAAAACAGGTATATATCGAGATTTCTTATACAAGAAATCCGATTAGATTCCGGCGACCATTTCCCAGTTTCCGATGAATATCCGACCTTTTTCTTGACCATTTTCACGGATGGTACAAAACAAGTCACAAAAAGATATGACTCCAAATCTGTTTGGACAAGAAATTGACACAAGACATATTTGTAAATCTGGGTAACTCATTGAGACCATTTTGACCATAAGAATACAAAAGAGTTGTTTGGAAAACTGTTACCCAAATATAAGAAAAAAATTTCCAGGTCCAAAAAAAAATGGGTAAAACAGCTTACAAACATGGTACGAACCACAAAAAATCATAGAAAAAGAACACCATAGCTCTGATACCAATTGTAGGATCGAAAATATCTATGATTCATGTGGTTCGGGAGGTCTAGGTTGATCAAAGAAGATGAAAGGATTCATCTTTCTAGTGAGAGAAACTAGAGAGAGGGTGAAGAAAATGGAAGTTTATTAACAATGAAAGTAAAGATACACAATTTCTCACACCCCTCATGGAGAGTCATGAGGGGTATTTATAGGCTCTACACATCACAAGTTTGTCTAGTTAACATAAGTAGTCCCTATTGGCACAACTTGCTACATATCTAGTCCATTTCACGTATGTGACGTTATCTATATAAAAGAGCGAGGCTAGCAAATTATAATACGGGTTTAACACAAGGGTAATCCTAATGCCTCTTATCATGTAGTAAATCTCACTACACGAATGTAGTCTCACTAGCGGTCTCGGGATGCATCACTAACGCAAGTTCTAGAATCTAAATGCTACCGGTACACTCATAAGCACTAATAGTAAATGCTTTTCCTATCAAATCTAAAGGCGAACCTCACATATTTGGGTGGAAAATTTTTCTGAATGATATGGTTATGTGCTAGTCATACAATCTCCTATCCATGAGACGCTTGCTATGGCTAAAGTTTCACTTCTAAATGTTGTAAAAAATTTTAAATTTGGCACTAAAATTGCACTAACAAGTATTTCTCATAATTTTATTACACATCTACTATTAAACAAACAAACTCAAGCGAAAGTATATTTGTAAGGTATCATCATTTTATTACACATCTACTATTACACATCTACAATTAAACAAACAAACTCAAGCGAAAGTGTATTTGTAAGGTATCATCATTTTACCCTCCCCTTACACTTAAGATGAACATTGTCTCCAATGTTCAAGTAAAGAATGTAAAAGTGAAAAAGTAAAAAGAATGAAATCAAATACTCCCCTGATTCGTTCGGTATGGATAATAAGGTGGCCAGGTTAAATCTTCCTCCAAGAAAATGAACAATCAAAGCTTCCCTTCCAGAAAAATAATCATCTTCTTGTCATACATAACTTGTAAATCCTGAGAAAACAGACAAGGCAACCTCGCATAAAATCGGCGACAATCTACATAAGTTACTAAATCCTAGAAAACAAAGTAAGATATAATGCTTGTGGAATGAAGTTTGCAGATTTCCTAGAGATTATAAAACTTAATAATTTAACAAAAACTTTAAGACTCCGTTAGAAAAACAAAACCGGTAAAATTTCCAGATTTTTACCCGTGACGCCGTCAAGAGTATACTCATGACGCCGTCAGAAGTGACCTGCAGAAATTCTTATGTTAAGTTTCCGGAAAATTTCTGGAAAAACTTGGTCCTACTTCCTGGAAAATCCTGCAAAACTTCATTATGACTCGATACAAGCATTTGACTCTAACAAATACGAATATACATGTTCACTTAATATTGTGGAGAATCATGATCGGTTTGTTTCTTAAAAACATATTTGGGGTTTCCCCTTACACTTATCTTTTGCAAAAATACCTTTGGGTGAAGTTAAGACTAGGCCAAAACAACAAAGTAAAGTATTTCCACTATTTAGTTTAGAAACATGATCTACCAACAACAAAAATAAAGCATGCATACGGAAGCAAATAACAAACAAACAAAATATAAATCACAAAAAATCATGGGTTGCCTCCCAAGAAGCGCTTTTCTTTATTTACGAGTCTTGTAGCTAGACTCAAGGTCATGGGTTACTACGTGACCTCATCCCTTGAGATGATGTACCCCATGTAGTTGTGATCATTGCTATTGTGGTGGTAGTGCCTCAATCTGTCGATACTTGCAATCACCTCTCCACCTACTTTACTTCTCAGGTTAGCCATCCCATCTTGGCTCATGCTCTCAATTATGAAAAGGCCATACCACCAAGGACTCGGTTTATCGGGTGGTATTGTTATCTCCAAGTGTCTTAAGAGTACCAAGTTTCCTTCCTCGAATGGTACATGGCTTTCTACTGGTCGATTATGTTCAAACCCGACCTGAACTTTATTGCTTTTGCTTCTTTCACATTTAGCCTCCCTATAGCTTTTGATTCTTGCCTCCCATGCAAGAATTTTATTCTGAACACGAATAGGTGTCGTGTCAATGTTGTTTTTGAGCTTTCTCCAACTCAAATTCTCATGCCCACTTCGCGGGGTCATGGGGAAGCTAATCTTTCTTTTTCCAGATTTAAGCTCAATTTTCCTGCCTTCATATTTAATGACAACCCTAGCGGTGGCGAGGAATGGTGCCCCAAGGATTATTGGCATGCATCCATCTCCCTTATCATCGATGATCATAAAATCAACGGGGTACACGAGCCCTGCGATATTAACTAACACATCTTCTGCGATTCCTAGGAGGTATACGTAAGAGTATCCAGCGAGGGATAACCTAACACGAGTGGGGGCTGGCATTTTTGACGTTAGTTGGATGTAAATAGTTAGGGGCACAAGATTTACTTCCGATCCTTGGTCGGCGAAAGCACTAAGATATTTCAAATCCCCGATGTTAGTTGGTATCTCAAAGTTCCCACATGCCATCTGCTTAGTAGCCACTTTTTGTACCAATAGCCTCTCGAATATTGGCCCCCCAGGTAACGTATCATACTCATCTTTTCCCCCTTCCTCCTTCTCAGAACCCTGTTTGGAAGGTTGGTTACGCCCGTCATCCTTTATCCAATTTGTTATAGTGTTTTCGTTTATATCATGTTTTAGGTAGTAACTCAAAGGTTGGGATTTTGGTGGCTCTTCTAAGGTTTGTTTAGTAGGGGTTTCTACCTTCTCATTTTCCTTGTGAAAAATTGTGATGGAATTAACAAATTGGGTAGTGGGGATGACGCTTTCTTTCCTTAGTAGAATTCTTTCGGGGGTTCTCTGGTTGGCATACTCTTCCAATAGACTCATCATTTCATTCATTTTCTCTTGCATCTCCTCTTTTTGCTTATAAACTGCTTCCTTGAATCTAGCGAGCCGATCTGAATGAGTTGCCATATATTCTCTTATTCTAGCTTCAAACTCCGGGCTAAGCTCCTCAGGAGGGGAATAAGGGAGCATAGTTTTGAAAAGTCTCGACATTCTCTCTGGAGGGTGACTCTGATAACGGTGTTGGAGTCGTTTTCGAGACAGAATTGACAGTGGCCCGTCTAGGACTTAAGGGACTCCTTTTCCTTTCCTCAAAATAGTCAACTTTTGCCTCGAGTTTGCATAGGAGTTCATCGGGGATTTCGGTAGTCCCGCCAGATGTTGAGACTACATTGATGGCCGCTTTTATCGTATGATTAAACTCCCACATCTCTTGATTATCGGCGGCAAGCTCCTCAATAATTGCCCAGGACTCCTCGGCGTTCTTATTATGCAGTTTACCTCCCGTGGCCCTATCGATTGTGTGTTTAGTGTGATAGTCAACATGGTCGTAGAAAATCTGAACTAATAACCAAAGGTTTATACCATGATGAGGGACCTTATGAAGGAGATCCTTAAAACGAGCCCATGCTTCGTAGAAAGTTTCACCCTGATGTTGTTCAAACATCAAAATGTCACTCCTAAGCATTGCAGTCTTCCCCGGTGGGAAGAATTGGATAAGGAAGCGATTGGTGAGATCACCCCATGTGGTGATGGATCCCGCGGGTAAACGCTCAAGCCATTGACTAGCTTGATCACGTAGAGAGAATTGGAATAGGCGTAATCGGGTTGTCTCTCTAGTTGCAACATCTAAATCTATGAAATCTACGATTTTAAGGAAGTCCTTAAGATGTTGGTTTGGATCTTCGGAACGAAGTCCATGGAATGCACATCCGCTTTGCACCAACCGGATGGTGTCGGATCATAAGGGGGTCACATTGGCTCCGGTGAGCTCAATGGTGTTTCGGTAGCCTTGGTGGCTAGGTCGGGAATACTCTCCTAAGGTTCGGGGCCTAAGAGGTTCTAGTGTGGGTTTTGTTGTGGTGGGATGACGGGTTCAAAGATGTTCCCATCATCCATGATGTCGGGTGGTGAAAAGTTACGAACAAAAACACAAAGAAATAAGATAGACTAAAGAGAACCTAAAAATAAAAATAAAAACTTACTAGAACGGAATCTAGCAAGTAGACCTAATAAGAAGAGATTCTAACCTAGACAATAACTATTCCCCGGGCTGCGGCGCCAAAAACTTGATGCATAGGGACTGCACCAGGCTTTACCTCTCAAGGGATCTTGAGAAGCTTACAACCCCCACCAGGCAGTGTACCTGATCGATGTAGTATAGTATAATGACAAGTACCGGGGGATTGATCGTTCAGCTAGGAATAGTGTCGCTAGGATTAGAAAACCTAAAGATTAAGTCTAGAGATGAGGGATGATTCTTTTTGTATTTTTATATTTTTAAGAAAGCAAGTAAAAATCTCGGGTTTTAAGGATTTTGGCGGAATTAGTTGCTAGTCAACTAACCCAAAACTAAAATGCAATCAAAATAAAATACTAAAAAATGAAATTAAACTAATTATACTAAGGTTGTGAGCAATATGTGGAGAAATGTGTTTACTTAGATTTCACTACTCCCTAGATATCCTTTACACGTTAATTACTTGTTATAGTTGCGTGGATGACGGATTGTATTCCTTAATACCATTCATGGGATGGCGTACTTAACTCCCCAATCCTATGAGTGCCTACTTCACTCCTATGTCGAGCCGGCTAAGAAGCTCCTAACATGGGATCATTAGAATTTACTCATGCGTTAAATACAACCAATAAAACTTAGTACACATCGGTTCATGTTTTCTAAGACGTTCAAGCATGTTACCAATTGGAGATCTGCCAGTTTTCTTAAGCCTAACATTGAAATCATTCATCCAATACAACCATAAACAAGTAATCAACACATAATTAACATCTAGGTTTCATTAGATCTAAGCAAACACAAGATAGATCTAGCCTAACATGGTGGAATCAAGACAAGCACAAGATATAGACAACCAACACATAGACATATTGATTGAATTAAGAGAATACTTATCTCAATAACACATGTAAGGGTTCAAGGGCTGAAAACCCTTGAAAAAGCTGTAAAATACGTATATGGTTCGGCCTTAGGGTTTCTCCAAACTTGTTATTCTTAATGAATGAAAATTAGAAAACTATATATAGATTTTAGAGTCTGACGGCGTCAAGAACAAAGGTGTGACGCCATCATCTCGCCGCCAAATAATTCCTCGGACTGCCTTGATTTACATCTGACGCCGTCATGTAGTCCTCTTTTGCAGGCCGTCATGCATTTAACTCTTGACTCTCTACTTGTGACGCCTTCATGTTTGTACTGGGTCGTCATGGACTTTACTCTTGACGCCGTCAGGAATGTCTTCTTGACGCCGTCACATACTGTTCCCAGCATGGAAAATTAAGTCTTTGGCGTTTTCTTCACTTTTATGCTCCAAAAACGTCCGAATTGCTTCCTTTTCCAGATTTCACTCCCAAAGTACCTAAAATCACAAAAGGAATGATTTAGGGCAATATTTGATCAAATAAATTCAATTCCGGGCTTAAATTAACCCCTAAAAGTGGTTCATTTTTCGCCTCATCAGCATCCGCATCCGGAACCTCCGGATGCAGTGTCAATGGGATATAATAGTCCGAGGTGAACAGACGTAGTTCATCCTCGGTTATATCGGAAGCAATCTCGGCTAATTGAAGGACCATTGTTACCAAAGGCGCACTCGCTGTTACCATATTATTTATGGATATCTGGAAAGCTATGAAAAAGGTTTAACAATGGTGGAATTGAGAAATTTTCACTGTGATAATCACAATGAAAAGGAGGCGGTGGTTTATATAGGGTTACCACGATCATAGATGATCGCCACGTGGATCCCACTACTTTCATCGTGTGGCTAGAATACCAACAGGTACAACACTTTTTCACGTATTTCAAGGGATACGTGGGATGTTTTAAGACTAGATACACCGTATATTCTTTTTGGCTGGAAATACTAGAATCTCCCCCGCCACGCTTACCGCTGACATTACTAGTCTAGCATCCGCGGTTAAAACCTGCGCATACTAGACTGGGGGGACATGATGACGTATAGTCCATATTCGGGTCACGAACCCGATTAATGAACATTACTAACGCCCAAGCCCACCACGAGTGAGCTATCATAACAATGATTTGGGCTACCATGCTAACGGTTTGGGCTCACGAAAGCCCAATCCCAAATACATTATTTATGGTCTAGATAAGGATCTCTTATTTATGGGATAAAGATCCATAGACCGGATAGGCATTATACGCCAAAGAGTGAGGAACACGAAATCTACAAGGATTTCGTGCCTATATAAAGAATATCATAATTCTCATTAAAGGTACGATACATAACCCTAACTCTTCTATACAACCCTAAAACCGATTACTTACTCTCACGCCGGAGGATAATCGTGGGAGACAATCCCACGATAAGCCTAACGGTGTTTGTTTGCTTTCTTAGTACGCAGGTCTCAAAGCATTAAGATCTGATTGGTACAAGAACAGGAACCCAAACAAGGAATGCCCAACTTTTGTATCAACAATATCAGGTTCGCGGTTGCTATCCTTTCGATGCCCAAATTTGCATCAACGATCGAAAACCTATTAAGCAATAAGGAAAAACTGTTCGAGATGGCAAAAACTCCACTCAATGAAAACTGCTCTGCAGTTCTGTTGAAACAGCTTTCCGAGAAGCTGGGAGATCCCGGGAAATTTCTCATTCCATGCATATTCTCGGGAATGGTTGAATGCTACGCCTTGGCCGATCTTGGTGCTAGCATCAACCTGATGCCTCATTAAGTATGGAAGAAACTTTCTCTTCCGGGACTAACTCCCACCTGCATGACTCTTGAGCTTGCAGACCGTTCAATATATCGTTCCCTCGGTATTGCCGAGGACGTATTTGTAAAAGTGGGAAAGTTTCATTTTCCAGCTGACTTTGTGATTGTTGATTTTGATGCGGATCCAAGGGTTCCTATCATTCTTGGAAGAGGATTCCTTAGGACGGGTCGTGCTTTGATCGATGTATTCGATGAGAAAATCAAATACATGTTGGTACTGAAGCAATAAATTTTAACCTTGATTGAACCTCGAGATACTCCTCAAACTGTGATTCTAAATCAGTTAACCACATCGATGTCATCGATGTTGCTACAGAAGAGTACTCTCAAGAAGTTCTTGGTTTTGCCGATGATTCTCCGAGTGGCAATCCCACTCCCTCCTCTCAACCTATAATTGCCAATTCTTCTCCTTCCCTAACTCCGTTTGAGGGAAGTGACTTTGTCTTAGAAGAAATAGAGGCCTTTCTCAAAAGTGATTCATTTCTCGAGGGGATTGATAACCAAGAGATTGACCCGGAAAGGGATATCCTTCTCCTTGAGAAGTTGCTCAATGAAGATCCCTCTCCTCCTCCTGTTCTTCCACAAAAACTTCATAAAGAGGAAATCAAATATGTTGAAAAAACTGATGAGTTTCTTGAGGTCGAGCTTAAGGACTTGCCTCCTCATCTTGAATATGCATTTCTGGATGGAGATGATAAATTACCCGTCATAATTGATAAAGACTTAAAAGATGAGGAGAAACTGCTCTCATAAAGGTTTTGAAATCCCATAAGCAAGCAATTGCGTGGAAACTCTCCGATATCAAGGGAATTAACCCTGAATTTTGTACTCATAAAATCTTAATGGAAGATGATTTCAAACCGGCAGTTCAACAACAGAGACGGGTTAATCCCAAAATTCATGAGGTTATCAAACAAGAGGTTCTTAAACTTCAAGATGCCGGATTAATTTACCCTATCTCTGATAGTCCTTGGGTTAGCCCAATCCATTGTGTTCCAAAAAAGGGTGGCATTACTGTTGTCACAAATGATGAAAATGAGTTGATTCCAACTCGATTGGTTACGGGGTGGCGTGTGTGCATTGACTACAAAAAGTTAAATGACGCCACCCGAAAAGACCACTTTCCTTTACCCTTCATGGACCAAATGCTCGAGAGATTAGCGGGAAACGAGTACTATTGTTTCCTTGACGGTTTCTCGGGTTACTTTCAGATTCCCATTGATCCGCAGGATCAAGAAAAAACCACTTTCACGTGCCCCTACGGAACTTTTGCCTATAGACGTATGCCTTTCGGCTTATGTAATGCTCCAGGCACGTTCCAAAGGTGTATGATGGCCATAATCTACGATCGGGAAAACTATGGAGGTCTTTATGGATGACTTCTCGGTCATTGGGGATTCATTCCAATCTTGTCTCTCCCATTTGGAAAGCATGCTGAAACGCTGTAAAGAAACAAATTTGTGTCTAAATTGGAAGAAAAGTCACTTTATGGTCAAATAGGGCATTGTCCTCGGCCATAAGATTTCCAAAAGTGGGATCGAGGTTGATAGAGCTAAAGTTGATGTTATAGCAAAACTGCTTCCTCCCACTACTATCAAAGGTGTCAGGAGTTTTCTCGGACATGCCGGTTTCTATCAGAGATTCATTCAAGATTTCTCCAAAATAGCCCGGCCTATGACTCATCTTCTTGAAAAAGATGCTCCTTTCATCTGCTTACCCGAGTGCATTGAAGCTTTTCAAACTCTCAAGAAAAAGCTTACTGAAGCATCCATCCTTGTTGCCCCCGATTGGGACCTGCCCATTGAACTTATGTGCGAAGCTAGTGACTTTGCAATAGGTGCGGTCCTTGCGCAACGCAAAACAAAACACTTTCAACCTATACACTATGCCAGTAAAACTATGACTGAAGCTCAAACTCACTATACCACTACGGAAAAAGAACTATTAGCCGTGGTGTATGCTTTTGAGAAGTTTCGGCCATACCTAATCCTGACCAAGTGCATAGTGTATACGGACCACTCGGCTTTAAAATACCTCTTTGCCAAACAAGATGCTAAGCCGAGATTGCTCCGATGGGTTCTCCTCCTACAAGAATTTGATATCATCATCCGTGATAAAAAAGGAGCTGAGAACTTAGCGGCTGATCATCTATCCCGACTAAAGAACCCTCACCAAGATGTCCTCGAAAAACAGGAAATAAATGAAACCTTTCCCCCCGAGACACTCAATGTGATCTCTTCTCATGGGGATTCTACTACCCCATAGTTTGTAGACTTTGCAAATTACCATGCGGGTAACTTCATTGTCAAAGGGATGTCGTCCCAACAAAAGAAAAAGTTCTTCAAAGATGTAAACCACTACTTCTGGGACGACCCCTATTTGTTCAAAATCTGTGCGGATCAAGTCATCCGGCGGTGTGTCCATGGCCAAGAAGCCATGGATATTCTCAAAGCTTGTCATGATGGACCCACACGGGGGACATCATAGTCCAAACTACACCGCCAAAAAGATGTTTGATTCCGGCTTCTACTGGCCCACAATCTATAAGGATGCTCATGAGTTTGTCAAAACCTGTGACGCTTGTCAGAGTCACAGGAATATTTCTAAAAAGGATGAGATGCCTCAAAACGCCATCCAAGTCTGTGAAATCTTTGAGATATGGGGCATTGACTTTATGGGTCCATTCCCGTCTTCACGAGGGAATAAGTATATACTCGTGGCCGTCGATTATTTGTCCAAATGGGTTGAAGCCAAATCTTTACTCACCAACGATGCCCGAGTTGTTGTGAAATTTCTGAAGTCTCTTTTTGCTAGGTTCGGAACACCACGTCCCATCATTAGTGATCGTGGTATGCACTTTTGCAATGATCAATTTGCAAGAGTAATGCTGAAGTACGGTGTAACTCACCGTCTTTCCACTGCATATCACCCCCAAACAAGTGGGCAGGTGGAGGTTTCGAATCATGGCATAAAAAGAATTCTGGAGTGGACAGTAGGAGAAAACCGTGCCTCTTGGTTGGATAAGCTAGATGATGCTCTCTGGGCTTTCCGTACAGCTTACAAAACACCCATAGGGTGTACTCCATACAAGCTCGTATACGGGAAGGTGTGTCATCTACCAATTGAGCTAGAGCACAAAGCCTACGGGGCCTTAAAACATGACAACTTCAACCTTAAGACAGCGGGTGATCACCGCAAGGTTCAACTAAATGAATTAAACGAACTTCGTGATCAGGCTTACGAGAATTCTTTGATCTTCAAAGAAAAGGTAAAGAAGATCCACGACTCAAAAATTAAGAACCGTGTTTTCAACGTTGGTGATCGAGTCCTTCTTTTTAACTCAAGATTAAATATTTTCTCGGGCAAATTAAAAAACTGTTGGTCTGGACCTTTCACTATCACCAAAGTGTTTCCATATGGAACCGTTGAGTTATCTCAACCCGACGGTCCCAACTTCAAGGTGAATGGTCATCGGTTGAAGCACTACTTTGGAGGGGACATACAACCCATTGTTGTCCCAGATCTCTAAACTTTCCCCACGAACCAATGAATTCAGGGATCGAGTCAAGTTAATGACTTGGTGAACAAAACATTAGCATGTACATGGGTTTTCACCCATGTTTCTGACTTCTCTCTTCTTTATAATAAAGTAACAAGAAAGGGGCAACCTCTTCTACATCTTTTGTTTGTGGTTGTTGTTGTGTTTGTACAGGTAATTATTCCCGAAGCATGAAGGCTCTCGTGCTTGTGTTTTGTCCTTACTTCATTCAAGCTTCATGGTTCAAGAATTCTGATATCCTTAACTAACGTTATCTTTTGGCATAATTAATAAACGGCCTTAGATACAACGTAGGATGACCCTCCCCTTTAAAACATTGAGGACAATGTTTAACTTTAGTCTGGGGGAGGGGGGTTATTTTCGATTTGACTTGCACCTTTCATGTGCCGTTTTCTCATGCAACTCCGTTTTTTTTGAAATCCAAAAAGTACAAAAAAAATGAGAAAATTTGAAATTTTTTTTGCAAAAATATAATAAGTTTTGACACTTTGTTTGACTTTCCGCTGGGGAGAGTAGGAATATAAATTTTGACCTGACCGGGCGTGTTGAGCCCTAGCTTATTCCCTTAACACAATTAGCTAAGCATCTACGGATCTTATTACTTGAGATTTTAAATTTGCGGAGAACGAGGAGTGATAGTAAAGTCATTAGTGTGATTAGATGCTAAACGTGGAATAGTTGGATTTCTTTAGAGCTCATAACGGTTACTTGTAGTTCCTTGCTCCCGCAAGATTGAAAACCCAAAAATAAAATAATTAGAATTACGCGTTTGAAAAAGTTGTCTAAATTTCTGCTCATTTTACGTGATGGCATAAGCATTAAATGGGCCTTATATCCTTTATTCTGAAAGGCGTTTAGGTCTTGGAACTCCCCATTTTTTTGTATGCCACACGAGGTTCATAAATAACACCATCAATATGTAATAAATGCCAAAAATAGCTGCGGTTCGACAAGCGGATCCTTGCATCCTTTGTTCTGAAAGGCGCTTAGGTCTGGGAGATTCACCTTGAAGCTCTGTATGCTTGAGGCAAAGTAAACTGAAATAAAGTCATAAGTACCAAAAATAACTGCGGTTCGACAAGCGGATCCTTGCATCCTTTGTTCTGAAAGGCACTTAGGTCTGGGAGATTCACCGTGAAGCTCCGTATGTTTGAGGTACAAGTTATATAAATCCAAGTAAAAAAAAAAGAAAAAAGAAAAAGAAAAGCAATGACAAAATGAATAATGTTGAAAAATGAATAGTGAAAAATATAATAAATGTTGTGTGAATGTGTAAGCCTTTTGAGTTAAAATTTAAACGATTTTTAAATCCACCTAAATCTATCAGACTTTAAACTTATCGGAATGAAAATGAGCAATCATTTTTTTTAAAATGTCTAGATACAATAAGGCTTGGGAGCAGGAATTACAATTAGCATTTATGAGTAGTGTTAGCATCTTAATGACATTTTTTGCTATGATTTCGTTTTTACGCTTAGCATGTGAACTCGTGAAAAATCAGGGACGATGAATTCTATCCGTATGGACACTTTTCTCTGAGTTGTGTTTCTTACTCTGTGACCTTAAACGTTATTGAAAAATGATGAAAGTCAAACATCCCGTCACACAATAAGTGTAAAAAGTACGTAAATAGTAGTGTAGGAAATAAAAGCTGAAAAACGAAGCATTCTCAAGAATAAATGATTTTGTACTCTCTTTTGAACATTTTGCTACTTCTTCAACATCAGTAAAAGGGGTTATGAAATTTATTTATCTTGTAGGGCATGACATGATCCCATTGCGTGAGGACACGACAATACCTTAGTCTGGGGGATTTGGTGTGTGCTTATTCACACACCTTTTTTCTGGCCAAATTAAGACCAAAACAGACACAAACTAACCATAATTGCCAAAGATATTGTGTTTTTGTGTTTGTGATCGTACATGAACGGATATTTCAGAAATTGGCAAAAATCAGGCCAAAAATGACAAAAACGAGCACGAGTTTGGAAAACGTGTCAAAAGCCAGAGCCGGGGAAGCAAATTACCACTTTTGAGCTCAGATTGTCAAAACACACCTAGTGGAATCACAAAATGCCAAATATAGTCCTTGGAGCAAAAGTTTACAAAATTGGCAGAAATGGTCCCTCAAGTTTGGAAATTGACAGAAATGGCCCTTGAGCATTAGAATTGGATGAAAAGTTAACAAAAGTCCTTGGGAATTCACAAGTTTTCAAGTTTGGTCCCTGGGTGAAAAGTTTGAAGAAATTACAAGTTTAGTCCCTGAACTTTGAAGTTTTGGCATATTTAGTCCTTGGAAGTTCAAATTTGGAAATTAAACAATAAGGGACCCTGGAAAATCACAAAGAAGCAAAAATTCATCCTTGGATTAAAGATTTTAAGAAATTACAAGATTGGTCCCTCAACTTTCAGAGTTTGGCAGTTTTGGTCCTTGGGATTAAATTATGGAAAATATCACTTATGGCCCTTGTATTATTCAAATTTGGCAAGTCTCACCCTTAGAATAATTTGGAAATATTACACTTTCAGTCCCTTAAAAATCAGTGAATTACAAAATTGGTCCTTGTGTTAGTTTTAATCCAAACGGACCCTTTATTATTCCTAAACCAAAAAAAATCCAATCCAAACATAAACAAACCCAACACCCTAACCTCTGATCCAGTCCACCACACTCCTAGGCCCAATCACCTCCACCATCCCAACTTTCCCTTTTGTAATAAAAACCAGGGTCAAACCCAGTTTGACCACCACCCCCTTCCTTCCTCTCTTCCCCACTTGCACCTACAACACATTCCATCCACCTCTCCCACCATCACCATCACATCCACCGCCCAACACCCCCTTGCACCTAACAAGACAATCCCAATTAATGCACCCCCCCCCTCTTACAATAAAAATAGGCAAATTGCCCTTGTCCTGTTTTCCCCTTCCCTCATCTCTTCCCCACTTGCACCTATAACACATTCCATCCACCTCTCCCACCATCACCATCACATCCACCGCCCAACACCCCCTTGCACCTAACAAGACAACCCCAATTAATGCACCCCCTCTTGCAATAAAAACAGGCAAATTGCCCTTGTCCTGTTTTCCCGCCAAAACAAAAAGGGTGGCTAGGATGATTCTCAGTGATCCAAGGGTCCAAATTTGAAGTGGCATTTGTGCACAAGGGTCAGGGGAACCCTAATTGAAACCTATAAGAAGAAGGAGAAGCAAGAGAAGGAATATGTAGTTTTATTAGCTTAAATTTATGTCGTTTAGTTCAATTTACTCATTTTCATTGTAACTCCTAGTTCAAAATCCTTGTACGAAGTTTCTTTATTATAATTGAAACTCATTTCAACCTTCAATTTCAAGTTCCTAGTTTTAAATTCCAAATTTGCATTTTTTACTTAGAAATTTCAAAATATTGGAACGTTGTTGAAAGCTGTTGTTTAGGGACCCTTAAGCTCTCATAAGTTCATTTAAGAGCTTCTGTGATCCATTAGAATCATTTAGACCAGTGTTCCTTTCATAAACTAAAAATAAATAAAAAAATATATCATAAATTGGTCAATAATTCAAAAATCACTTGAGAAAGAAGAAGAAGCTGGAGTAGGGTATATTAAGGATGACCCTGGGTTAGTGGCTTTGTGGGAAGCCTATAGGATTGGTTCTTTGGTCCTGGGTCTTGGTTTAAGCTTGGATTGCATTTTGTAAGTTTATATCTCCATTTTTACTTATCACTGTTCCATTGCTTATTAACTGCTTATCTGTGTTTCTTTAAGCTTATTAGGTATACTTTAGTCAGTTTATTGCTTAAAATTAAGTGCTAGTTCAATAAATCTCATTGTACTCAAAAATATTGGTTTCACTGTCATATTAGCATCTTATAAGATCTTGGGGATTAGTGGTTGTAACCTATGTTTTTGTGCTCATTTAAGCTTATTAAATCATATTAAGTTGTTTAGAATCAGGTTCACAGCCCTAGGTGTCCATTTGCCTTAAAAACCTCAAAAACCTTTTCATCTCAGGTTGTTTGGATTTGCCTGCAACCCTGTGATTAGGCATGTTGTTGTTGTTGTTGTTGTTGTTTTTAGTTCACACAAGTTGCATTAAGTCATAATAGCTCAGTCAAATCATAAAAACCAAGTCTCATTTGTTCAAAAGTCAAAATCCTTCTTTAAGACCTTGAATTGTTCACTGTTGAAAGATTTTAGTTGCATAATCATGTCATTAGTTGCATAGTTAGTTAATTTAGCTAATTTCAGTCTCATTTCAGCTTAATACATCCTTTTCAGCAAGTTAGAAGCAATGCAAATCCATTTTGGTCAATCTCAGTTTATAAATAAAAAAGTCAGAATTGCTAGGTTTTACAGAATTTCATTTTTTCCAAGATTTTTACTGATTTTATTTTTCAAGATTAGCCCTTGAGCTTTTTAGAGGTTAAGGTCTATCAGGTGAACTTGTGGAATCTTCATTTGGATTGTTTTTAGGATTTTATTTAAGTGCTTATTCAAGCACTTATTTAGTCCTGCAGGGATAAGACCTCCCCTGCACTACAGCTTTTGCCCATTTTCCTAAACTCACCCTGAGCTTACCTGTGGACCCCAGCCTTCAACCCTGGGCTTTTTGGAAAGCTTATTAGTTCATCTAATTAGTCCACTTCTTATTTTGGCTCCCTGATCCCTTGCCCATAGCTTATTGCACCCTGCTAGTTGGCCTGACCATATCCAAGTCCTTGAGCACTCAGTGTAATTCACCCAACTTCATAAGCTTCTCATTTGTGAGACTTAAGCCCTGATCCTTGGCTTATTTAAAAGCCGTAGGACATCTTTTTAGATCTCTCTTAAGTTTGGACCCTTGGTCACCCATGTGGGCCCCACATAGGGCTGCAAATCCCTCATTTTGGTCTGTTTGGCCTGTGAGTCTTGGATTGTGCTTATTCTTGTGTCCTGGCTTTTTCAGTGTGCTTATTCAGTGTTTTAAACTTGTTTTATGTTCATCTTAGTTGATTATAGCTTATTGTATCATGTGTAGCTTGTTTGTTACTTAATCCACCCAAAAATCCACTTTTTAGCTTATTAGACCTTCTTTCAAGCTAATAAGCTTGCACAAAGCTTATTTTTGAGCTTTAAAATAATTGTTTTCACAAAAGTTGCCTATTTCCAGTATTAAATTAGTTGTATAAAAGAAAATCCAAGAAAAGCCAAATATAAAATAAGTGATAGCTTATATTTAAGCCATTTGGCTTATTTTTCAAAAGGCAAATTCCAATTTTATATTTTTCCTAAGTTTCTTATGTATTAAAATAGTTTTAGAAAAATTTTCAAAATTTTCTGAGTATATTTAGTATTTATTATAATTAATTTAAGTTTAATTAGTTTTAATTTAAAAAGCCAAAAATAAATTTCTTTTCTGGTTATTTTTAAGCAAAAGTATCTTTTTATATTTTTCCTAGCTTTTATAATTAATAAAGTATTTTTAGAAAAAATTTCATAATTTTTACTGTTCATTTAGTATTTTCTATAATTAAATTAGTTTAATTAGGTTTTAATTATTAAATAAGTAAATAATTATTAAAATAGCTTAAATATAATTTTTATAAACTTTTTATAATTTTATAGGATTCCTGTGATGGTTAATTAGTTTTAGAATAATTTTCATAAATTTTCTAAGTTATTTTAGTATTTTCCTTAATTTAAATTAGTTTAAATTAATTATTAAATAGTTTTTAATTAATATTAAATAATAAAATAATCAAAAAAATAAATTTCTTTTTATTAAAATTTTCTTTTAATATTAAGTTTGTAAAAAAGTCATTTTCACCCCCTCTAGTTTATTTTTGCTAAAAACCAACCTTTTTCTCTGTACGCAGTAACGTTTTAATTCACATTTGGTCTACGTTTATATATATATCTGTTTCTGTAATTATTAATACTGTTTAACTAGCTTAATTTAATCATTTATAGTAGTGTAATCCAATCCAAATCATTATCTATTACTTTCCTCAATCACTTAATCACTCAAACGTTTCCAAAACACAATTTCAACCTCGTTGGGAAATAACGACCCGTGAACACACTGTGCTTTCAACGGATCATAAATTGATCACTTTCTCTCAGGCTTGACCTGTTGAACACACCTGGTTAAGAGGCTGGTTTGGGAGGAGTCACTCATATATCATCTACAACTCATACAGTAAAAGTAAAATTACAAAGAATCGATCTCAGCTTTCCTTTTCGTGTGGTACCTGATGTGAGATATTGCAACCTCACAAGGAATTTTACTTCTCGAGAGATCTCAAGAAGTTTTGCAATCCTCTAGGCAGTGTACCTGACCGTTGTAGTGTAGTATAGGTAAATCCAGGGGATTGATCGTTCTATAAGGGAATAGTGTCGTTAGGTTGAAGTGTATGTCGAGTTAAGTCTAAAGGTGAGGGATGATTCTTTTTCGTATTTTTATGTTTTTTAAAAATCAATTAAAGATCTCGGTTTTGAAAGGATGGGCGAAATTAGTTGCTATTCAACTAACCAAAAACTACTTTTATAAAACAAGAATTAAAATAATAAGAAAAGTAAATGTGGTGACCTATTATGCTCACACAATTTCTCACCATTAACACCATTACTTGTGCATCTTCATTCCTCGTGACATCCTTTACACTAGGCAATAAAGCTGAGCCTCAAACTTATCGTCGTTTGTGCATTTTGTTTGTGTTTTATTATTATTATTTTTTGGTTTGTGAGTATGTATGAGATATTTAGTGGGATATATTTATGTAAAGCGAATATTTAAATGAAATATGAGTGAGTGATGTGACTATTAAGATTGAAAAGTGAGAAAATATGAAAGAAAATGAAAAAAGAAAGAAATGTAAGATAAAGCTGATGTAAAAAATATTCGGTATCACAATTACCTTTACGCTGGAAGAAGTGGTAGTGACTTGCATCGTGAGTGAGCAAGTCACTATGGTAAGTTCCAAAACAGATGGTCTAAGTCACGGTGCAAGGATGAGAGAGTGGTGAGTTACTCATCAAAGTTTAAAGACCGACAAACGCGGCCCCACTTAAAAAAGTAATTATTTTTTTTATTTGTATCGTGAGTGTGTATGAGTATTTAGTGAAATATATTTTTATAAAAATGAGTGAGAGTAATAAAAACAATCATATAATGAGTGAACGTAAAAGAACATAGAAATTTGAGGTGATGTTGACTTGTTGAGTGAGTCCCCTCTAGTACTTTTATTCTTAGTCAAACACCTAAAGTGAGTCACTACTTCACCAAAATGATAGGCGGCTTTCTATATGGCCATATGTCCCACGCATTGGAAAATGAAAGAAGTTTGTACTACTTGTAGACATGTAGTTCTTTTTTTGTTTTTTATTTTTTAAACTAGATTGTTGTTTCTCTTTGACCACTTAACGGCCATTCAAAAATATTACATGTATGATTTAGGGATATGTTGACCGGACGGGGGTCTATACCCGTAGGTCTGCAAATCCTCCCTTGTGGTGGGGCCCACATGGTACAATTCTACTTTTTTTTTTTTTTTTTTTTTTTTTTTTTTTTTTTTTTTCACTTTGTCCAAATTATTCAAGTCAAAAACTAACACTTAGGACACTGGCAGTCATGATTCCGAAAATATTCATACCTCCGAAATTCACCAATAATATCATTCCACCTCATTTCACCTCATTCATACTTTTTCATACCTCCCAACCCCATTTTAGTGGCAACCATGCCTTTTTCATACCTCCCAACTTTTCCACCAATAGTATACATGCATTTAATGGCAACGGTCGAATTTTACACATGCAACGAGAATGCTTCGGAGGCAATATATGCCGCTCAAGTCTTGCCGATGAGGATGCCGGTGGGGTGGCGGCGGTGTTCACCGCCGGCATCGCCATGCCGATGGGTGATGCCGCCCCCACTGCCACCCTTCTTAAGTCTTTTTTTTTTGTCCACAAGTCCTTTTTTTTTTTTTTTTCCAAAATATTCAAGTCCAAACTAACAAAAAAGTGCACAACCATAACCAAGACCAAAACTGCAAACACAAACAAACACAAAAGTGCACAACTGCAAACACAAACAAACTAACACAAACACAAACTGCAGGCTCGGATAATGGTTCTCGTCATCGCCTAAGTCCTTTTTTTTTCCAAAATGATTCAAGTCCAAACTAACACAAAAGTGCACAACCACAACAAAGTCCAAACACCACACAAACTAACACAACTGCAGATTCGTCATCGCCTTATAGGCTCAGATTTTTAGAAGGCTCGGATGTGAAGGTTGCGAAAGTGATAAAAATATCACTCCGCCATACCATTCGGTTTTAAAAATCATTCGTCATCGCCTTTGGTTTTAAAAACCACAATATCACTAGAACAGGAATGTCACAAGCTTTGCAGATTCCACAATATCACAAGCTCAACAGTAAGGATTCCACAAACTGCAAAGCTCAACAGCTCAAAAGTATCACCAGAAAGCAGGAGAGGGTGTGGTCAAAACCAACCCACAACAAGGCTGTCAACAACAGGCATGTCACAAGCCCAAACAGTAAGGATTCCACAAACTGCAAAGCTCAACAGTAAGATTCCACAAATTGCAGCTTTGGTGGATTATAAACAAAGCTCAATCAACCAACCAGTATACCACATAACCACCAACCAAAGAAACACAACCATTACAGCAAACACAACCATTACAGCAATCACTATACCACATAACCACCAACCAAATTGGAGCAGAGTATCACAAGGTAACCATATTGGAGCAGAGTATCACAAAAGAAGCAGAGTATCACAAAAATTGTACCTTGAAGGTACACCATCCCATTTAGGGAGGGTTTGGTTAAAAAATAAGGGAGGGTCCGGTCAACATTGCCGAAATGTCTAGTTCACCATTCTACACACAAGAGGTACTAATAAGCTTTACGCCTTTTCAATATTACAAAAAGATATCAATTGGCTCAGATTATAAGCAGTTTGACATAATAGATATGGCTGCAACTTCAAATGTTGCAAAGTTTTTATTGCCGTCCATTTGGAAATGCCACGCCAAAATCATTTTTTTTTAAATCATCATTGCCGTATATCTTTTTTTTTTTTATATAAAAAAACCAAGTTTCAAATATCCTTTTAAAACAACAAACTGCTTATAAAGTTTCATCACAAACTGCTTAAGCAGTTTCATTATGCTTATAGCTAGAGCCTGTGGACTGGGGGTAGGCCAGAGCAGGTATTCATACCACTCAAAAGGTGGCAGATCAAGGTGTTAACCTACCCACAGCCACAGAATCACACAAGAACCAGCACCACAGAACCAGTACTATTATCACCACAGTTGTCTCACACACAAATCACATAAGAACCACCACTATATGATAAAGGCCAATGTTGACCGGACCCTCCCCTACTTTTTACCCAACTAAGCACCACAGAACCAGCCACAGACAACGTGTTAACCTACACAAATCACATAAGAACAGACAATTAACCATCACAGAACCACCACCACAGAACCACCACCAAATCCCCCAATTAACCATCGCAGAACCCCAGAACAACCACCACAGAAAAATTAACTTCTATATCTTTCAATTAACAACTTTTTATTAACTAAATCAACACAGATTGAAAAAAAAACCCCAATTATTTTGAAACTCTAATTTTTTAATAACAATTAACATCTATAAAATAACAATTAAGCACCACAGAACCATAGAACCACCACCACAGAAACCCCCCCCCCCCCCCACCCCACAGAACCAGCCACCACGAAACACATTAATTTTAAAAAATTAGGGTTTTTAAAAATAATTGTAGATCTGATAAATTAACTTCTATATCTTTCAATTAGCAACTTTTTATTAACTAAATCAACACAGATTGAAAAAACCCCAAAATATTTTGAAACCCTAATTTTTTAATAACAATTAACATCTATAAAATAACAATTAAGCACCACATAACCACCACCACAGAAACCCCCCACCTACAGAACCAGCCACCACGAAACACATTAATTTTAAAAAATTAGGGTTTTTAAAAAAAATTGTAGATCTGATAAATTAACTTCTATATCTTTCAATTAACAACTTTTTATTAACTAAATCAAACACAGATTGAAAAAACCCCCAAATATTTTGAAACCCTAATTTTTTTAATAACAATTAACATCTATAAAATAACAATTAAGCACTACAGAACCACCACCACAGAAACCCCCTACCCACAGAACCAGCCACCACGAAACACATTAATTTTAAAAAATTAGGGTTTTAAAAAAAAATTGTAGATCTGATAAATTAACATCTATATCAAAGAATTAAGAGTTAGATTACCACATAAATCCTTGTACGAAACCCTAACTAACCCCCCAATCTGGGAGAAACCCCCAACACAGATCACCAACAACATCACCACACACTCACAAACTCTCTCACAAATCACAAACATAAGTGATTTTAGATCTATTACTGATTTTAGATCTAAAAACGTTTTTAGATCTAAAACTAGAGAGAGGGAAAGAGAGCGAAGAGAGAGAGAGAGAGAGAGAGAGAGAGAGAGAGAGAGAGAGAGAGAGAGTTGTGAGTGTGTGGTGTGTGTGAGACAAAGTGGTGATAATAGTACGTGGGTGTGAGACAGCTGTCACCCACGTACCGTTTTAATTTTTTTTATTTTTTATTATTATTTTTTTTTAAATTTGTGAAATTTGTAAAAAAAAAAAGTTATTTGTTAAAATTTGTAAAAAAAAAAGTTATTTGTTAAAAAAAATTAATTGTAAAAAAGTTATTTGTTATAAAAAAGTTATTGTAAAAAAAAGTTATTGTTTATAAAAAAAGTTATTGTTTATAAAAAAAGTATTGTTTATAAAAAAAAATTGTTTATAAAAAAAAGTATTGTAAAAAAAATATATTGTTTATAAAAAAAAGTATTGTTTATAAAAAAAAAGTATTGTAAAAAAAAGGTATTGTAAAAAAATGTATTATTTATAAAAAAAAGTATTGTGAATTCGTAATGTTTTTTCAGGGGTTCAGTTCTCACGAGCAATTAACGGATTGGGTGCAAAACATAGCTCGGGAACTCGGTTTTGTGATTGTTAAAAGAAGAACTAAATCAGAATACGGTATTTTGAACGAAATCAATTATAGGTGTACAAAGGGTGGGATTTATTCACCCGAAGGAACTGGAAAACGGAATACAAGTACCTCTAAAACCGAATGCCCATTCAAATTGGTGGCGAAATATCTTAAAAGAAGATCATGTTGGATTTTGAAAGTGAAGGATGATAGTCATAATCATCCTATGTTAGAGTCGCTGCATGGTGTGCCATATGCAATGCGCTTAAATGATGATGAGTTCGAGTTGGTTAAAGAATTGACAGAGTATACCGTACAACCACGTAAAATACTCTCGACAATACAGGGTCGTAATCCGGATAACGTGTCTAGCGTTAGAACTATATATAACGCATAAATTAAGATCCGGAAAGCCAAAATGGGTAATCTAACTCCAATTCAAGTCCTTTACTCACACCTGCAGCAATCAGGGTACACATATTACGATAGGGTAAGTGCTAATAATGAGCTTGAGGAACTATTTTTTGTTCACCCTACGTCGTACGCTTTATGGTGTACGTTCCCTAAAATCATGCTAATAGACTCCACGTACAATACCACACTGTTTAAATTGCCATTTTTGGAAATTGTCGGAGTAACATCAACAAATAAAACATATTCGATGGCGTTTAGTTTTTTAAACAGTGAAAAAGGGCCTAATTTTGAATGGGTATTGCAACGTGTAAAGCTGGTGATAGACAAAAGGTACTATCCACGTGTTATCGTCACCGACAGGGATTTAGCCTTGCTTGGGGCATGCAGAGCAGAATTCCCTGGTGTTCACAAAGTACTATGTCGATGGCATATTTCCCAAAATATACTTCAGCATTGCAGAGGTAAATGTGAGTCGAGTGATGAGTACGAGTCCATCAAACACACATGGGATTGGATGGTTAAAGCTCAAACACGCCTTATTCGAGCAACATTATCGACGACTACAACAAAAATTGGTCAACAAACCGGGTACTTAATTATTAATTTAGTGTTTTTATTATTTAACAAATATGCACCCGATTGACCTTGTATTAATTCATCGTTTTTTCAGATATTGCTCGGTATCTGGATAACTGGCTCCGAGATTACGGGAACATGTTTGTCTCGTGTGTTACCGATGAATATCGAAGCTACGGCCAGGCAACAACGTGTAGAGTTGAGGCTCAGCATGCATTGTTGAAATTATATTTGGGCATAGCACAATCCAACTTAAATACGTTGTTAATTTCGATTGATAAGATTCTTATTTCTCAAAAGAGCGCGATACAAGAGACTTTTAACAGGAGCAAAAATGAGAAAATGAATAAATGTGATATACCAATATTTTCAGATTTGTGGTATAACATTTCCAAATATGCTTTTACACTCATGCACAAAGAACTCCTTCAAACGAAGTTCGCCGCAGAAGATTGTAACCATCAGTTGCGATCAATTTATGGATTGTCGTGCTTTTGTCAAATGATGGGGTATCGAATTCATGGTAAGTATATTAAAGTCAATTTTAATGAATGCTTTCACGGAATGCTTTCACGAAATGGTTTTACATAAGTCACTTTTGATAAATGCAGGTGTGCCCATTCCATTGGAAAGCATTGATATATTTTGGAGAACCCTGTCTGTACCGTGGCCCGTTGTCGGTAACCTTGTGCTTGATGATGATGATGATGATGATGATGATGATGATGATGATGATGATACAAGAGAGTTTGAAAATGACGTTCGACAATTCAAGAGTGTTTTTGGCAAAGCGACGTCGTTTGTCAAGACGAATATGTTGCACAAGTTAAGAGGGATATACCAACCTGAATCTGTGGACACACGTCAACCAGTTGTTCAGGAAAATACCCGTGGACGTCCGAGCTCAAAGGACAAAAAGTCCAAGGCTACAAAAGTTCCGGACTTAAATGAAGTACCAATCGTAGATCACCGAAGAAGTACAAATACAAGATCTACGAAAGTCCCGAACTTGCCGAAAGAGCCTCCAATACATAGTTCGTACACGGGTGATAGTCCACGCCACAGATTATATGTTGGAGATACTGTGAGCAATGGTTTTATTCGGGCAATTCCATTGATTTACCGTCCATACGTAATAAGTATACCGTATACGTAATGTTGCGGGTGATGGGAATTGCGGGTTTCGGTGCGTTGCTCACTTTATTTTTCAAAACGAACATAGGTGGGCCGAAGCCAGATATAGGTTGTTGCAAGAGTTAGATTACCATAGGAATACTTACATAGATATGTGGGGGGAACAAGACTTTGGCTTTCTTTGGAATACAATACACTGGTTCAACGGAGGTGCACCTGACGGTTACTGGATGGTGATGCCAATGACGGGTCTAGTTATCGCTTCAATGCTAAATCGACCGATTGTATTTCTATCCGCGCGTGGTTGGAACACATGTTTTCCGCTTTTTTCGGGGCTAAACAACACACAAGGAATCAACCCCCTTGTGATTGCCCGTGTGGGGGAGAACTCATGTGCTCATTACATTATACCGACGCTAGACCCAACTTTTCCACTTCCGCGTAACCACCCACAATGGAGGGTTTACCGAGAGCCAATTGCAGAAGAATGTATAACTTTATATCAACATCGACTATTGATGTAAATATTATACAGACAAAACATTGTAAATAATTATTGATTTATGTTGTAAATAATTATTGATTTATGTTGTGAATAATTTTACAGACAAAACATTGTAAATGATTATTGATTTATGTTATAAATAACTGTTTGTATTATATAGTAATTGATTAAATATTTATTTAAATTAGTAAATAACATTATTGATTGATTATGCAAATTCTTTGGTCAGATGAGCCAAAGAAATCCTTTCTGGTGCCGATGTAATAGAGGATTTATTGTAGAACGGAAATCCTGGCAAGATGGTAGTCGTGGGCGACTGTTTTATGCATGTCCTCTTTCAGTGGTAAATAATCATACGTTTGCTTAGTTATGTAAATAATTTGTTTGTTAAAAATACATTTCTTATTATTTTCTTAACATGTAACAGCCAAGTACAAAAGACTATGGGTGTCGATACTTCGCGTGGAAAGATGAATTTGAAGCAGAGCACTTTAGTCAAGCCTCTTCTTCAACGCATTGCTCAAACTGCGTTGCTACAAAAAAATGAGAACAAGTTGTTGAAGCAAAGAATAAAGGCGCTGGAAATGGAGTTAGAAATGGCAAGGAATCCTGAGGATCACGCTTGTCAGTCAAGTGCCCGGCTCCACGATCTTTTAACCGAAATGAATAATCTTCATATGTCGTAGATATTGTTGTTTTTAAATAATATGTTAACGTTGACGTTTAATTTTATAATAATAGTTGTTGTTTTTAAATAATTTAAGTTTAGGTGTAAATGAGTTAACGTCATCTTTTTTTATAACGTAATATAGGCTATATACACAACAAATAATATTACAATACAATACCTAAACATTAAAAAAAAAAAAAAAAAAAAAAAAAAAAGGTACAATTTTGTACCTTTGAAGGTACAACCTCCCAAATAAAGAGGGTTAGTTTAAAAAATAGAGGAGGGTCCGATCAACAAGGGCGATGATTTAAACTTCAAAGAATATGTTTTTAGTTTTGTCCTGTCTTTTAAAGAGGCCCATAGTCGTTTTCGCATTTCTTTTGGTATTTTTAATGCCTTACATCTTGTCATCTTTATAGTAAATGAGATAATCAATGTTCTAAACATGTATTAGAGGGGAGGGAGTGGCAATCGGGCAAGGCTCGGTGAAGATCGGCGATGGTCGGCAACACCGCCGCCACCACTCGGCAAAAATCGACAAGGGAGAAATTCGGTAAGTTTTGCCGAAGGAAAAGTTGGGCCCACAAACGGTCATTTGCTGCTGCTGCTTCTTCTTCTTCATAAAAAAGTGGATTATATGTATTAAAAAAATATGATAGTGGAAAATGTGGATTTGGTAAACTTTGGTGACCGCCGCCACCATTTTGGTAAAGTTTGGTAAACTTTGGTAAACTTTGAGTTGGAAGGTTGTGATTGGTAGATGATGATGTGAAAATTTGGCAAACTTTGGTGAAGTGGTGACCACTCCCTCCGCCCTTACAACATCTGATGAGTAACATGTTTATCATTTGCATGCTGACAGTTTAATTTGACATTACTTGCATAGTTGCATGCCTAACTACATGTGAACAGAAACTTTTAATTTGTACCAACTAGTTCTCAATTATTTTGTCTACCCAACTACATGTCTGCATGTTTTGGGATTATCTGTATTATCGACCAAACATCATCTTTGTGATTGATGTTCAACATACATCTATCTGATTCTTATATATACGACTTGCTAACCATTTTCACCCGCACATTTTTATTTCGTGCCGGCTAAATCTATATAAGTTTACGTGCATAAACGATGCAATTAAATCGAAGCTGAACAATTACTTGAGTAATACAAACCTTCATATTTAAAATGAAGAAGATACATGATATTACTGAAATACATAATCCTTAAGAATCAAATCAATCATTAAGAATATATTCTCAAACGTGGATAAAGGTAAAACCATGCGATTTAAAAGTAACAGGAAGTTGCCGAGTTACTTGCAATGGTGATTCATTCATTAAAAAATATTCACTATTGGTTGGGGACTTGTGGTTAAGGATCTTTAAAAAAAAAGTCATGGGTCGATTTGCAATTTGGTAGTTCAATAAGAGAAAGTTATAGTACTTCATATCTTCGATTGGCAGTATCCAGAATCGTATTTTTGGTACGTGGTCACAATTGTTACAAGTACGTCTGTCGTAAAGAAGTACTAGCGTGAAATATATGTATTCAGAGTGAATTTATTATTATTATTTTCTTTTCACAAAACTAGTCTAAAGAAAAGGAGATTATTGTAAACTGAAAATTAATTTATTGTGTTTTTAAGTAATTTTTTGGCAAAATATAGAAGAAACAAAAAAGAAATAACATTAAAATTCCTAACATTTTTTTTCTAAAATTTTCGGTCGAAATACACCCAAACTATTGAGTATATAATAACCAATATAACTCTCATTATTTACTATTATTCGACTATTGTGATAAAATAAATATGTTTAAAAGAATACAAATGTAATTATATTTTATTTTCTTCCCAACTTGAAAACAATAACATTTGTTTTTCTTTCATTTCATTTTAATTCAAAAACATGAAATAAAAAACAAATTTTTTATTTTATTTTTTTCTTTTATCTTTCTTTACCATCATTTCTATCACCATAAACTCGAAAACGCATCAAACCATTAAAGGCCTTATTCATTGTCAAACAATAAAAAATCAGTTATGGGTATTGTTTCTTTAATAAGGAGCAATATTTATCACTCTAGCTCCTTGAGTTAATTATTTAAACCAACTATAGGAACGTATTTTAAAACAAAATACTTAGTCCAACATTGTTTTGTTGTACGGAGAATAATACTGTATCAAACTTGTAAATTACTCTTTACATCTACCCCATAAAATGACTAGCCTATTAAATTAAGTAACGTGGAGTAAATTTTGTATAGTTTTTATTACTCTTGCACAGTTGCACATGTGTCATGTGGTGACCTTTTTCAAAATTTTCACAAAACTAAAAAAGCCAAAAAAAGGAGAAAATATGACTGTTGTAATTGACCTTATCCACTCATGTTGCTTGGCTTGGAAGATGACGAATATGCTTTGTTTATATACTTTTAAAGATCATGGTACATCTTCACAAAAGTAATGTACAACTATTTGAAGCAGGCTTTTTTTTTCTTTTTGAGATTACTTTAATCAAATTTTATTCCTCCACTTATGGGGGCAATATCGTCATTTTATGTACGCTTTTCAATACCCACGTTCTTTCTCACATAGGCGGCCTGTTAAATTTCCGAAAAAGACCCTGCTTTAATGGAAGATCAATAATCTCACAATTCCAATGAAAACATGATATCTATATTTGGATTAGGATCCTTTTTGGAACAGCAAAGCAATTTTGTTACAACTTGACTACAAAAGATATTGTTTCTTTCTACAAAAGATATGGTATTAGCAAATGTTAAAGTTAGGTATATGATTTAACTTATTATATTTTACGATACCTAGGACGATTTTATATTTTTATGTACTTAACTACCTTAATACAAAATATGAACGTTAATGACAATAACCCGATTTAAAGTATAAAACAAGTTAAAAAATGATGACAAGCCTGTAATAGGCCTTTGGTATAAGTAGTACTTGTGATAATACCCCAACCCAGTAACTGTGTGTTTAAATCGCACATGAGACAAATGTAAAATTGATTATAGCCAATTTGGCAATTTGGATCCTAAAAATGAAACCAAAAAAAAAAAAAAAAAGAAAAAAAAAAGAAAAGAAAAAAGAATGAATATGGAACACAAAGATAAAGTTAGGTATTGTACTTACTAAAGAGATCATTCGAGTATTTAACCATACTAAAAACTTATACAATACTGATAATAGCAACAAAATTGATTAATCAATTGTTAAAATATTGATCAATGTAAGTTTATACATATATCATTAAGTATAACATAAAATCCTTTTTATATAACATCACAAAACACATCCTCTTGTTACAAATCACATGCCTTATTATTGAAATGTTTACTTATTGTATCACACAAATGTTACGTCTTACTGAAAAAACAAAAAAAAAAAAGCTCTTTTGTGTTAGGAGTCCAGACCCGTTACACTCGAACCAACCATTATAAAGAGTTATATATATATATATGATACTAATAAAAAACACATGGCATGACAAAATGGAAAACCATGTATTTTGAATCTTTGATAAATATATTTTTGTGGGTAGGTTAAACACATAAATCATCAACTTTCAAAAAAAAGGAACCAAGGGTAAAAAGGTAATTTCACACAGATACATGGCTGTCAGATACCAAATAAATAAAAGAAAATAAAAATAAAAAATAAAAAGAAAGTGATATTGCAAACAACGCATCAGCGGTGGCTTCACATTTTTATTTCAAGAAAGAGAAAAAAAAAAGTTAGTTTGGAGACGTTACCGGACTTGAACTCCTTTTATCCACCGGAATTTAGTAATCCTTTTCAAGTCCGCTTCAAACTTTTTTTTAAAAAATTGTTATTAGTGAGTCAGTTTCTTTTTATGAGTTTTCATTAAAGAAGAAGATCTGCAGTTGATATGTTTACGCCTCAGAAGACATGGTCGGGTTGGCTATCACCCAAGATTGGTTCTGCTTCTGCTTCCGGGTCGGACCCTAATAATTCTACTCCTAAACCAATTGGAGATATGAATCAAGATGATGTTATCGATAAAATTAACAACCTTGAAAAAGAGGTTAGTTAATTACTTAATTACTACACTTTTTATATGTTAAATTTTATAAAGTTTTGTAATTTATTAATTTTGTGAAGTTGGGTTATGTTTCTTGATATGTTAAATTGAAAGTTTGTGTCTTTTTGTTACTTTGTGATTGAGTGTGACATGGGGTTTTCTTTAGGATAAGTTTAATTAGTGAATATAATGTTGTAAGTTCGCGAATTTAAGTTGAATTTGATTTAGGTTTGTGGTAAATGACCTAGTTGGTTATTTTTTCTTGATTTTGAAGTAAAAAAAATTAAGGTATAAAAAGGTTTGTATTTTAGTGGTTTTGGTTATGTTTCTTGATTAATTGATTAATTTAGGGGTATGTTAAAAGTCAAAGTTGGTGTCTTTTTACTAGTTTCTGATTGGGTGTGACATGGGTTTTTTTGTGGGTTGTAAGGATAAGTTTAATTAGTGAGTATACTGTTGTAAGTTCGCGTTTTTAAGTAGAATTAGTTCGTTATAGAAGAAGGGTTTTTGGGTATTGAGATGTGTTGGAAAGAAAGTTGCTTGTACTGAAAAGTTCTGATTTTTAAGATCGGCACCTGTCGCCCAATACCAGACACTAGGTTAAAAGAAAATTGTCAACTAGTATTAGTGCGGCCGTGTACATGTCAATAGCAGTTGAAACTTTGCGGACTTGCTATATACGACTCTGTATATTGTTGATTAAGAAGACTACCATCTACCATACTCAATTGTTTGGATAATTAGACTGCCTGATAAACACATATTTGATTTTCGATCAGTTAATTTTCTATGAAAGTATACAAGTAAGTTACTCCCTTTGTATATAAAACATCACCTTTTTTTGGAACAGACCGAAAAGAAGACCGTTAATAGGTTTTTTTTGTTGATTGAAGGAGGGTTTTGTTTTTTGGGCAAGTTTTGGTAGTTTTGTTTTAGTATAATGTTCTTTCACCAAATTGGTTATTATGGATTGGTGCACAAAAATGAGGTAATAAGAAATTTTCAATCAGAAGACTTGTCTTCACGATAATTAATGCCAATTAGGGAGTTTATTAGAGAGTCTACATCAGAATTATTATGCTGACGTAGAAGTTGAGAAAACTGTTGATTACTTTTTACTTAACTGTTACTTGCTGATTATTTCTTATTAGTAAGCATTAGTCACATGAAAGGATCCTTTTGTTTAGTTTATTTGGCAGTTCGGTGTAAATGAAGCTAATTTGATGATTGGTCTTTGTAACAGCTGTATGAATACCAATATAACATGGGCCTTCTCCTCATTGAGAAAAAAGAGTCGGTCTCTAAGAATGAACAATTTGAAAAAGAATTATCCGAAACCAAGGAGCTCCTTAAGCGAGAGCAAACTGCGCATCTTATTGCAATGTCGGAAGTGGAGAAGCGAGAGGAGAAGTTGAGGAAAGCATTAGGAGTTGAAAAACAGTGTGTCAACGAGGTAGCATCCTAACTTAGTTGTATAAGTTTTTGTTAACCGAATCATGATGTCATTAGTAATATTTATATACACCTTTTAAGAACTGCCAACACTTGTTCAATGCTGTTACAGTTGGAGAAGGCTTTGCGTGAAATGCGGTCAGAACATGCAGAAATAAAGTTTACTGCCGATTCAAAGTTGGAGGAAGCACATGCTCTGTCTACTAGCATTGAAGGGAGATCATTAGAGGTAGAGGCGAAGTTACGAGCTGTTGATGCCAAGCTTGCTGAGGTCAACAGGAAGACATCAGAGATTATAAGAAAATCATCAGAGCTTGAGGCGAAAGAAAGTTCACTCCTGAGAGAGCGCATGTCATTTAATAATGAGTATGCCTAACCTTCTGTTAAATATTTGCACTATGACAACATTATTTTCTGCATACTGTTTCTTACATTTTTTTTTGGGTTGTCAGGAGAGATGCACATGAACGGAATTTATCCAACCAAAGGGAGGACTTAAGAGAATGGGAGAGGAAGTTACAAGAGGGAGAGGAAAAGCTGGCTGAGGTTCGTCGACTGCTCAACCAAAGGGAAGAGCTTGCGAATGATAGTGATAGAGTATTTAAACAGAAACAACTTGATCTTGAAGAAGCACAGAAGCGGATAGATGTGGCTAATTCCGAGTTGAAAAGTAAAGAAGTTGATATTAGTGCCAGGATCGACAACCTAGCTTTGAAAGAGAAGGTAGGTCATCGTTAGGCTTTTGGCTGATTGATATCTTAAAGTTTTCAGATCAACTGTATGACTAATCTGTGTTCTTTTGCAGGAAGCTGCTGTTATTAGCAAGAACTTAGAGGTTAGAGAGAAGGAATTACTAGAGCTAGAGGAGAAGCTTAACGCAAGAGAACAAGTAAGTCGATTAAATGTCATCACTGGAAAGTCTTATACATGATAAATGTCCAACCACTCACCCTCACGGCACTTTAGCTCACACTAAAACTTACAATTACAATTACAGACGCATTCCTCTTTTTTCTTTACTCAAGAAATTTTGTATTGTAATGATTGTTTTCTTCTGTAGTTTCTTCATTGCTCTTAATTTTTTTCTCATGGACCATCTATTCTGCAGGTAGAGATTCAAAAACTTCTGGATGAGCACAAGGTCATGCTGGATGCGAAAACACGTGATTTTGAGTTGGAGATGGAACAAAAGAGGAGATCATTGGATGAGGATTTCAAAATCAAGGTTGCTGAAGTGGAGAAAAAGGAAATTGAAGTCAATCACTTGGAAGGAAAAATTGCTAAACGAGAACAAGCACTGGAAAAGAAACTTGAGAAAATCAAGGAAAAAGAGAAGGATATTGATTTGAAGTCAAAGGCTTTAAAGGAGAAAGAAAAGTCCCTTAAAGCCGAGGAGAAGGACTTAGACAAAGTAAGGAAAGAACTAAGCACTGAAACAGAGAATCTGTCGAGTCTCAAGGCTGAGCTCGAGAAAATAAGTATTGAAATTGAAGAACAAAGATCAAAGGTGAATGATGAACGGGAAAAACTTCAAGTAACAGAAGAAGAAAGGTCTGATTTTGTCCGTCTGCAATCTGAATTAAAACAAGAGATAGAAAAAAACAGACAAGAATGGGAAGCCGTTCTGATGGAACGAGAAAATCTGAAGCTGGAAAAGGAGAAATTTGAAAAAGAGTGGGAAGATCTTGATGAAAAAAGAGCTGAGATACAGAAGGAACTGGATTCTTTTGCTGCACAGAAGGAAAAGATGGAAAAATTGAATCGTTTAGAAGAAGAAAAGTTGCATAATATGAGGTTGGAAACCGAGAGTTATATAGAGAGAGAGTTGGAATCACTTAAGTTGGCCAAAGAATCGTTTGCTGCTAACATGGAGCACGAGAAATCTGTCTTAGCAGAAAAATACAACAGCAAAGAATCCCAAATGCTTCATGATTTTGAAGTGAAGAAACAAGAACTCGAATCCAAATTGCAACTCAAAGAAACTGAGATTGAGAACCGCATGCTCGAACGTGAAAAATCATTTGAAGAAGAGAAAGAAAGGGATTTAGCTAATGTGGGTTACTTGAGAGATGTTGCAAGTAGAGAAATGGAAGAGATGAAATCAGAAAGAATCAAATTAGAAAAAGAAAAACAGGATGTATCTGCTAATCAGAAGCATCTAGAAGGACAACAGCTTGGAATGAAAAACGATATTGATAAGCTCGTTTCACTTAGCATGAAGTTGAAGGACCAGCGTGAACAATTCGTTAGAGAACGTGAACGGTTCATTGCATTTGTTGAGAAACAGAAGGGCTGCAAGGACTGTGGAGAGATAGTTTCGGAATTCGTCTTGTCTGATCTTCAATCTTTAGCAGAAATTAAGAACACTGATAATTTTCAGTTACCGAAGTTATCTGACAGTTATCTGAAGGAAGCTGTTCATGGTACATCTGATAGACCAAATGTCGGTACCTCCATGGCTATGATTAATTCAGGATCTCCTGGTTCTGGCGGAACCCTCGCATGGTTAAAAAAATGTACCTCAAAGATCTCTATATTCTCAGCAGGGAAAAAGAACGAACATGAAGCTGGTGAAACAGAAGCACAAGAGAAGCTTGTGGATGTTGGTGAAATACCTGAATATATACTGAGCTCTGAGGATGAACCAGAAGTGTCAGTTAGAGTTGTGTCAGATTCTTATGATGTCAAGAGACAGGTGGAGCAGTCACATGATATTGAGAAAGTTCCTCAGCAGCCTGAAAATAGTAAGCCAGCTAAGAGGCTTAGACCTAGGGCTACTAGAGCACGTATTACAAAGGCAGCTGTTGGAGATCATAATGCTACTAGTGACAATAATGCAAGTGAGAGTGCCAATGGTGTTGCGGAAGACTCTGCTTACACAAATGAAGTGAGTCAGGGAGTATCGAAAGGTGGAAAAACAGAAAGCCGTAAACGTGCAAGTGAACAAGAACCTGAGTACAGTGAACAGTCTGTCAGTGTCACAACTGGGGGTCGCAGGAACACGAGGCAGAAATTTGCTAGAGGTGTAGAGGCTCCTCCAGTAACACGATACAACCTACGCCGAAAGACGTAAGTACCTATTTTGTACTAGGTTTTTGATCGCATCAAACCATACTTTGCTAAAATTTAACATATTAGCTTTATATACTAAAAAAATGGACAAAAAAGCGTACTAAAAAATAACTTGTAACAATATTGTTTTATATAGAAAAGAGTCCATGTTTGGAAAGTCTCTGGAAGTTGATATTGCACCAAGGGATTTATCTAGGACTTTCATTACTCTTGTCTTAGTCATCAGTTTATGCGTATGTTAGCATTTCTTCACTTGTCTTACCTGTTTCAATTATCCTTTGAATCAGTGGAGGCCCCACTGCTGTTAATGGAACCCTGTCTAATCAAAGTAAAGAAGATGGGGCTGACGGCGTCACAAATAAAGAGAACGGTGCTGCTGGGAGAAAGAGAAGATCCCGTGGCTCTTCAAAGGTTCAGCCTGGAGCTTCAACAGCTTCTGCAAATGGAGATCATCATGACATAGACTCGCAAGGCCATGTATAACATAACTTCACTTCTATTTATATCTAACTCCCTCTGCCCCAAAATGGATGTCCACATTAAAAAACAGAAAAGTAATAATGTACTGGTTTTCCAGTTGACTGAAATTACCTTTATCTTGCAAAATTTTCAAGTTAGCTGGTATCTTAAATACATCAATGTAAAAAAAAAAAAAGATTAAATTTTGTGTTTTTGTTTGTGGACAAATACTTTCGTGATCTCTTTAAGCAATATTGCATCCTCATTATTTGTATTTTGTTTTCAGAATAATGCAGATGGGGAGAATGAGGTAGCAAACAAGTGTGTAGAAGATATGGCTTTGAGCGAAGAAGTCAACGGGACACCTCAACAGAATAAGGAGCATCACAATGATGATCAAGAGCTTGGAACTCCTGCTGCTGCCCAGGAGGATGATGATGATGCTGCGGATTCTGAAGATGAAGAGGAGGTTGAGCATCCTGGTGAAGTTTCCATAGGACGAAAGCTGTGGACTTTTATCTCAACATGATGAGGAGTGAAATAAAGGCTTTATATATGCATGCATAGAGTCCAAACAACTCTTTCCTTTTTGGTGTCGAGAGTTGTTTGTTGTGTAAGTTGTGTCTATTAATTGTTTTTATGTAGTCAATGTAGCTAGTTTAGAAGATCGTATGGTATGGTATATCTTTAGATTGTTTTGCATGATAAAATTGATGTAATTCAGGGCAGGGAACCTGAATGGATCGGATCGGATTCTTCACACTTGTTTTTCATTTTGTTGCTTGTCATTTGTGGCCACTTTTTATCATTCTTAATTTGTTACCAGATTTGGATTGTTAGCCTTCGATATATGCCCCCTTCTTGTCTGTGACATCTTGTGTATGTATACGAATTGAGGCAGGATAATGATCAAATCATAATAGACCTCTACATCTTGGTTAGTATTTTCTTTAACCCAAGACTATTCCTCCAAATTTCTTGAAATGTCTTTCTGCTCATCGACATACTATTTCTTACAACTTAGATCATGAGAAGCGCATAAGAACACATTCAGATTTGCATTTGATGAAAGAAAAACTGCAGTTTGTGTCCAGACAGGCGGCTGGAATATGTAATTTACAGTCCATAACAGATTTAAGCAACAAGCAGAAAATGACGTTAAACATCAAAATGCCACTTCTCTAAAACTGAAAATTTGATTTACAACATGATAGGGTTTGGGGCAAAATCATCTCCAGACCAAATGGTCCAACAACCAGTTAACCTACACAAGTCAAGTTAACCTGTTTGCTATCTTGAACTACTCTAGACCCTATATATCAATGTTGACATTACACACACAGGGAACCAAACATCACCCATGTTCCTATCACATATGATTCTACAAAACAAAAGATCTAACCAGATCTATTCAGGTTAGCTATGCAAAACTGTGACCTCTTAACCTTATTTCCTTTACATTGCTATCCGATATGAACCTCAGGTACTTCCTGTTGATCCTTCATAGTAGCTTGTTGATTTGTGGTGAAAGCCACACGTTCATTTGTGTTGTGAGCTGCACGCGTCTCCTCCTTAAACTTCTTTATATCCCTGAATAATTAGATTAAATAAAAAATACAAGAGCATATTAGCCGACACTCTTCTTCATCTTTATGCTACTCATGGCACTTTTGCAGTTTAATCAACATTTTTAGCAACATCTTTGTAGACTTATATATGTTTGTACATGAAATGCTCCGTAAGCAATCAATTTAAATGCATATGTATGTATCACTTACATGCAGCGAGGTATTTTGCAATCAGAATCTGTACAAATTTGTGAGTGCTCTTTTAGTATCCTCCATACTCTCTGACAATAATCGCAACCTCCAAGAAATCTGATACTGCATCTTTTAGCATGATAGAAAAGTCTTCTAATAGTTATACAGTCTTTATACGAGCAAGTTATCACATCACACTGAGAGGCATGCATTAGAGTATCCAACACCGCCTTTAACTGCATCAGATTAACAAAATAGTTTTTTTTCTTAATTAAGTTAATTGGATTAATGCATCAAGAAATATGGTAGTTGATGGTTTGTTCTTACCGCTAGGGATTTTTGTTCTATCGAAGGCGGATATAACCTGTGAGGATGATAAGCTCCGAGTCTCATCTTATAGCATGCCACACACAAATAATACTTAGCACATGTGTCACACTGCCAACATTGTTCAACCACAACATCCGCAAGGCAAGCAGCACAGGCCGGCTTAATAGGAGGCTTGTAGATTAGGTGATACAAGATCATCATAGACGAGTATTTGGCACGTGAAAGTGTATCAAACTGAAAATGGGATTTCTGGCACTTGTTTAAAAACGCATCACGAGTCTCGAAGAAACTGTTCACAAACACATCATCTTTATCTGTAGTATCAAGAGTCACATTGTTCACTGCAACCTGTATAAACATTCGATTTAAAATTAGAAAATGTAAGAAGCAGAAAAAAGGATTTCTATTGAAGCTTAGCTCACCTCAGAGAATAGATTTGTTTCACCAGATTGGCATGTGTGCATTTTACTAACGGAATACTTCGTATCAGCATTGAAACATCTGCGAAGAATAGACACAAGGATGAAAATTATGATGATTTTGAAAAGCCAAATAAATAGTACTGTAATTAGTAATAACTACAAAGAGAAAAGATCAAAAAGACGAATAAAAGAATGAGCTCATTTACCTTGAACACAGTTGAATCTTTTTGCATTGGCTGCAAAACCATCTGCTTCCGGATAAGATTACTTCATGGCAATGGGTGCATTTATGTTGTAAATGGACAATCATAAAGTTTTCCTTCACAGGTAAAATGGTTTGGCCCAGCTGTAAAGAAATCAGTTAACAATGTTCTGGTAATAACATAAAATGAAGGAAAAAGCTAAAGGCATGCTTACTATCTTCCCATCAGTCGATACTGATAAAGAAGCCTTAAAAATTTACCTTTTGCATGACTAAGACATCTTTCATGGCAACATCAACTTTGTCCTGTCCCATTGCTTTCAAAATTCTCTTGTTAGGTAGCTTGCTCTGCAATCCACCACCCGCACTTTCTTCCACTTCAAGTTTCCTAACTATATTTTCAGCAGCCCCTGACCAATAATCACCATCAAAATAGGGCAAACGAGCTGCGGTAATTTTAGAATTGGCTTCTCCACTAGGAACAAAAAATTGATTGTATATATTAGTGTAGTCCACAACCACATTATCTTCTGTTGCCTTCTTTAGCATCAACTTGTACCTACAAACGGATTAATATAAACGTTATTATAACTTTAAAATCAGATAAAGTTGACTTTTAGAGAGAGATACATACCACTGGCGTAGCTTATCCTGCTTTGGTGTTCTTTGAGTCTCAGGATGACAGTAGAAAATGTAATCTTCTCCTTTAATAAGAGGACAAGCCCATATGTAACAGGTCGCAAAACCTCGATTCTTGCAATACTCAAGGTATCCAATCTGATGATCATAACATATGCAAAACATAAGGCGTATTTTCAGCAAGTTGTTGCTACATAAATCCACATAATTAGCATTAGGAAATAAAGAGACAAGGAGACAATATTTATAAGTTTTTTAAAACAATACAAGAACAAGTGAAGTACCAATATTTCATGATAAACAACGGTTCGAAGAGATTCACCGGTCACGCTTTTTCTCTCTGGTCTAAAGTACTTAACAGAATCAAGATACGAGATATACACACAACGCTTATTTGGGCCATCACATTCTGATCCAAACTCCTGAACACACATTCCAAAGAGACACACATCTACCCCTTCTATTTTCTGGAACAGAAAAATTAACTGATGGCAAAAACAATATGTTAGATCGCCTGTTTGAAGCACATAATTACAAAAATGAGTAACCATAATATCTTATATTACCTTGGATCTATATGAAAACCCCGATGGATAATCTTCTCCATGAAGTATATCCATAAATTTCTGCCTCACTTCCAAATGTTTCTCAACAGATACCACGACCCTCACAACAAGACCCTCAGCTCCAGGTATCTACATATATAGTTAAAATTCAAGATTAACAATAACATCCAAAATTTTACAATAGATAATACACGAAATTTGTTCTTGATCTTACCTCGCTTGGTTCCATTCCAGAGATCTTGGACATTTCTTCTCTTTCTTGATTGAGACGCTTAGACAGCCTTTCTTCTATGTGATCACTGAGATTGGTTCTTGGTAGATCTTTTGCTTCAGAAGCGGTGGCTTGTGGTAAAGGAACACGTGTTCCACTTTCTATTTCTTCTAAATAACATTTAGGACAAATATATTCTGCTTTCCCTTCAACATCTTTTTCATCATTGTAGAGACCACATGTCCTATGCTGCCAGCATTGACACTTGTCACATTGAACCCACTGCAAAAATCGACAATACATAAGTCAACAAATTAAAGGAACTAAATCGTATCAAATAAAACCCCAAAGGTTTAACTTACCGAGTCCTCTTTTTCCTCATCATTTTTAGCCTTTTGCAGGCGTGCTTTCGGGATAGATAACCCGCGCAATAAAATATTATTCCCATGAGATCCCCTGTAGCATGACATACAAAAACAATGGCGAATACCCATTTCATTGGTGGAGCGATAATATCCAACGTTTCTCTTAATTCGTATCTCACAAGATGAGCAATATATGGGTGCAGGGGCAAACGCCAGCTTTTCCATGGAACAGACTTGGCATGTGTTGTGACCGTTTGAAGGTGGTCTGTTTCCTGATGCATCCTGCATTAAATATTAGTCACATTAGGAATCTATTAATTTACTGAAACTATTTGAATGTATATTGATGTACAAACCTTCTGAGAGGTAAAACTCAACAAGTGTTGTTTTATTTGATCTGCAGTAAAAAAATCAGCCAAAGATACACTCTGTATCTTGATTTTCTCCGGCTCCAACTCTGAGTCCTTATCAGTCAAAGATGCCACCTCTATCTCGGTGTTCTTTGATTCTAATAAGACCGAGTCACAATTAATCAGAGACCCACTTGTCGTCTCAGGTTGCTTTGAAGTTAAATCCAACTCATTAGCATCTGGTGCCGGATTTAAACCATCTATCGCAGTCTTTGATTCTAATACCGAGTCACAATTGACCAGGGACCCATCTGGCGTCTCAGGTTGCTTTGAAGTTAAATCCAACTCATTAGCATCTGGTGCCAGATTTAAACCATTTATAACAGTCTTTGATTCTAATACCGAGTCACAATTCACCAGAGACCCATCTGGCATCTCAGGTTTCTTTAAAGTTAAAACCAACTCATTAGCATCTGGTGCCGAACTTAAACCATTTATCTCAGTCTTTGATTCTAAGGCCGAATCACAATTAATCAGAGAATCACTTGGTGTCTCAGGTTTCTTCAAGGCTAACCCCAATCCATCAGCATCCGGTGCCGAATTTAAACCATTTATCTCAGTCTTTGGTTCTAAGACCGAGTCACAATCAACCAACGACTCACTTGTAGTCACAGGTTGTAAACCCGACTCGTCTTCAATTATGGCATCACTGGTCCTTCCTTTCAGAGATACATTATTACTTTGATTTAGCCCCGTTAATTTCTGTTCATCATTTGAATCATTAGAGTTGCTCGGGTCATCAACCATAGCATCATCATCCTCATGTTGATTAAGTGAAGCAGCATGTTCTGCAACTATAGAACTCTCCAACTTCGGATATTTTGTAGGCAATGCATCTACAAGAGTTCCAGTGCTACTGGGGTCCACATTATTGGTTGCCTCTAATTGGTCTAATTTTCTTTTTCTAGAATCCAGGCGAAAATTACCAGACCTTGTAGGTCCACAAATATCACAATTTAAATCATTACACTTATCAAAATGTGATGACAATTCAAGATACAGGTGGCACTTGCATACATCAGCCTTGCATTCCGCATCATGCATATAAACCCTGAAAGGAATTTCTCTTCTTAAGTCTTCTGGCATATCCTTGTAACACACATATGCATTAAGAACGTGAAAATTAAACGCGTCTCTTGAACTTTCCAAACCAACATGTTGTGGATCAAATTGGTCATTAGACTGCACTGAAGCTTGTTGGGACACTGGGATTTGAATCTGATGTGATATTTGAGTATTACATTTGCTCTGTAGACTATCATTCTGTAGCATATTGCACGAATTTGGATATGGCGATTGCACATCATCAGCCAATAACAATGTTGAATCCATGTTGTACGCGTTTCTTTTGTTTTCAGTAAAGCTTGTGTATTGGCCTACAGTTAACAATTGCAAAGGAAAAGTCCATGTCATATAGACAAAAAAATAATTTAAAAAAGTCGAGTTATAAAAAGTAAACATACTGTTATGAAAAGGCTGCGGTTGGAAGGAATATGTTGGTGTTCTACTATCAAAAGCTTCAGTATCAGATATCACATCCCCGTAAGAACATGCAGTGATAGATGATACTTGTTCTGGTGAAGTGATAGTGTCAAGATCAGTCTGCGCTACTCCCAATGGTGATATCAAGTTCATCCCACCACAAGCAACATTCTGGCCATATTCGTTATATGCAGATCCTGCAGATGTTCATCATTGCATATAATGTCAAATACTAATGATGACTAAAAAGATTTTAGTCAAATGGGAAAGGAAGAGCCGGAAAACACACACCTAAGTGCGAAATAGGATTATAAATGTTTACGGAAGCATGATTGTTGTAAACATTGTATCCCAAATTCATATAACTTTCAGGCTGACAGAATGAATTTGAAACCAACAAATGAGGTAAAGATGAATGCGAGGATACTATCTGATGAAGATTAGTATCCTGCAACTCCTGCTTTATAAATGTCTGCAATCCCTGTGCAAAGTAACTTCTGGTTATTAACTTATTATAAGCTTACAACAGTTGTATAGACTCGTAGAGCATGCAAGTTCAAATATAAAAGAAACAAGGCCCAAACACGTGCCAAAAGCATTTCCTCATTAAATTCTTTTGGACAGAAATGACCTAACTACACACGTTTTAAGCACACAATTTCAAATTCAACGCGCATGCTATAACCACTTGTCTTTTCCCCCTTTCTACTACGAGTATATGATTTCTTTACATGGAAAAAGCGTAAACCTCCTAAATTTCAGGATTTATCTCCAAAACTATCAGAACCCCTAAATTTTGTACGGATATCGACACTTATGGTATTAAGAACACGTGTACTTCAAATACCGAGCCAATCATCCACATGTCTAAACTCAACACAACTCAACTTAACAAAAACAACAAGCACACTCACCTTTCAACATATCTACAATAACAATTAAACAAAAAAACATCCACATGTCTATACTCAACACAACTCAACTTAACAAAAACAACAAGCACACTCACCTTTCAACGTATCTACAATAACAATCAAACAAAAAAACGATCAAAAATCATATCGCATAAAACTGAGTTCACAAACTTTTTCTCAGAACGAGCCCTAAATCGTGTTCAGTTGCAAAATAAATCTAGCACAAATCACATATCACACACCGGAACAAGTCATAAAGCAAACTACCACACAATCACATACATTACAACTACGATTTCTACTTAACAAAGGAAAAAGCAGAGTAGCAGACTCACCTTCCGAGTATCTATACCAGTCGGATATCGGCTATTCAAATGACTAATAAGGTTTGACGCCCAATTCTCACCTTCAGTTGTCTCCATATAATTCTCGGCACTACAAATATATAGGGAAAAAAAATCATTAATTACACAAAACGTAAATGCACAACATAAATTAAACTCCAAATTAACAAAATCCCTATTAAGTACACATTTTATTATTACACCCCACAATATATGTATTATATTACCAATCAATATCCAAACATCCAAAGCCATCCCATTGCACATGCTAAACTATGAATGAGGCCCCGTAAATCACGAAAAGCTTAACTATTATGGAAAATTCAAAACATAATATACTTAGACATGTATAAATACTAATGGACATATACTAAATCGGAGGACCCCTCACATAATATTTAAAAAGGGCTATAAAAATTCAAGTTAGAACCATAAAAATATACTTAGACATGTATAAATACTCATGGACATATACTAAATCCGAGGCCCCACACAAACGGTGCCATGTGCGGCTGCCCCCTTGCACATGCTAATCACCGCCACTGAGCATATCATTTGCACAAACATAAAAATAAAATAAAAAATAACCCAAAAAATAATCAATTAACACTAAAAACCAATCTTTATACAAAATTAAAACGAACCCATTAATAAAAATGAAAACTTTAATTAAAAAAAAAAAGAACTTACATATGAGCGATAAACTTGTGAACATTATTATTATGATTCTTGTTATTGTGCAGAAGGTGATCATGAAATTGATCTAATTCGTAAACCATAATATCATAATTTCGAATTGCTAATTAAAACAATGAATTGGTTTTCTTTAATTTTGAAATTAAATGGAAGAAACCCTAATTTTATAAAAAGAGGGAAAAATTAGTTATTTTTGTGTTTTTTTTGTTTGGTTTTGTGTTTTTGTGTTTTATAGGTTTAGATGATTTTGTGGGGTCATGTCTTTTTTTTTTTTTAGTAAGAAGTGATGCTACTTAGGTTTTTGTCTTTTGATTAATTAAGGATGATTGGCGCCAAATTTTTAGTGTTTTTTCTTTGGAATTGTTTTTTTACTTGGTTAGTTGGAGATTAATGGAGTTTTCTTTTTTCTGGAATGTAATTCGTATGTTTTATTGGTTGATTTCTGGCCGCTGACATGCAATTTAAGGATGAAGGTTAATGATTCAAATCCTGATTTCGGTATTATGCGATTCATGTTTGATGTGAAATCTAACAAAATAGACGATGTTCTATTTTAATTAGTTAGAGATCAATGGAGTTTGTTAGGAATTGTAATTAGTATGTTCCATTGGTTGATTTCTAGAAGTTGACATGCAATTTAAAAATGAAGGTTAATGGTTCAAATCTTGATTCTGTATTCTTTAATTATGGTATTATGCGATTCATGTTTGTTGTGAAACCTGTATTGCAAAATAGATGATGTTCTATTTTAATTGGTTAGTTGGAGATTAACAAAGTTTGTTTGAAATTGTAATTAGTATGTTTCATTGGTTGATTTCTAGCTGCCGACATGCAATTTAAAGGTTCAGGCTAATGGTTCAAATTCTGATTTCGTATGTTTTAATAATGATATTATGCGATTCACGGTTGTTGTGAAACCTATATGGCAAAATAGATGATGTTTTGTTTCAAACTTATCATGTTTGATGAGATTAAGGAATTATTGGAATTAATAATTATTAATAGTCTTATCTATTGATTTGGGTATTCATGTGGTAAAGTAGATGATGTTTTATTTTGAACTTAGTATGTCTGATATAATCCAGAAATTATGACTTATTATTACCATGGATAACAATGTTAACACGTTTGATTTTGTAAAAGTGAATGTTTAAAAAGAATTCTAGGACTTTGTAATTAGAAAAGGTAAGTTTCCAATCTTTTATGTTAGGATACTAAACTTTTTGTCTTGCAATTATGAATAATTACGGTTTATTAAATGTGTATTTTGCAGGTTACTTTTTTCTCGACAACTGTTTTATGGCGATATACGTATTAATGGTTTGTCTTGTTATTTTTTTTAAGAAGAATATTTCCCCAAAATATAAGTTTTCAGTACGTTATGTACAATGCAAGTTAAACATGCTTTGGGTATATATGTAAATATGCAAGTTTTAGTGAGTATACATGTAATTGCCCTATTTTAGCGTCTAGTTTGTAGTGTTCATTCAAGTGGTATGTCACTCTTTTGTTTTTGCACGGAAGTACAAATGATGCGTGTGTCTGTATAATTGATTGGTGATTTACCATATCGCCTGAACTTCTTTGATATATACTATTTATCAAGGTAAAAACACTTTACCAAAAAAGAAAAAAACCGTCTGCTACCTCAATTCTAGCGATAGTCACCTACAATTTAGTGAAACAAAGTTACTTTTCTCTAATAAAATTCACCGTTCGTGATGAATATCCATATGTCACTTAATATAATATTTTGATATGACCAAATGAGGTCCCATTCGTATATCTTTAGTCATTTACAATTTGGTGTTTTGATAAAAATACAAAAGTTTTCAAGATTGGGATTTTATTCGAGAGCTCTTTTGGTTTTATAAGATCGATATTGTAAGATCGGATCAGAATCCTAAGATCCTACTATAATGTCAATTCTTAATAGTTTTTGTAATACTATTTAAATCTACAAATTATTATATATCAGAAACACAAAGTTATATGAATGTTTTATGAAAATGTTGTCCTAAATCTTTAATATAATAAAAGAATTACATTAATTTGGAGTTTTTTTTTTTTTTTTTTTTTTTTTTTTTTTTGACAAAACAATCTTATGGGAAAAAAATGAACTAATAGGAGAGCTTGATTTTAACACATATGTGAAATCAAACAATATGATTGGCAAATAAAAAGTCAAAATTGAGTTGATTTCAGTCAAACTTTAATAAATTTGATGGAGAATTTGATTGAGAAAAAAATACATAAAAATATAGGTGTCAAATTTATGAAAAAAAAAAACTTAAAAAAAGGAGGTAATTAATAAAACTTTAGTGTTTGAATTTTAAATTTAGTATATAGAGTTAAGTGTAAAATTATAAATCTTCATGTTTTATAATAACTTTAAATAATAAACAAATAACCCCTTACACTTTATACCCCGTATATTTTATAATATGAACTTTGTTTACAATTACATGTATCAATATTAGCTTGAGACTGTAATCTATTTAAATTAGAAAATTTTGTAAATATACTAATTAGTTTTAATATACGTTAAATATTTTTAAAATAAATATTAGTTTTAAACTTTCATCTATTAAAACATTTTTTTACTATATATGTTAAATAAGGACTAATGCTATCCTATTTAAAAGTTTAATCCATGCTTACACGGGTTTGAATATTAAAAATGGCTAAATTTTTATTAACGGTAATATAAATATTTAATGTTAAGCACAAGTTACTGTTATATAAAAACAAATATACGCGATTGTACTTATAACAACGACTCATATAACTATTATTTAAAGTTTATGTAAAGATATCCGGAAAAACATTTTTAAAAAACTTTACGGAGTATATTTTAATTTCATCAACACTCATTATGTACTACTAAACTCGTACATTTTGCACAACATGATATCAAATATACGCGATTTTACCTATAACAACGACTCATATAATAATTATTTAACGTTTATATACGGATATCCTGAATTCAAGACACTCCCCGAGCTCTAAAATAAAGAAACTAACCTAAAAAAAATGATTGAAATTAGATTACGATTACATAGGCTAAAAATAATCCAAGTTTCTACGTAATCAAAAAGAGCCTAAGGATTAACCGAAACTAAGCACATACTAAGCCCAATAAGACACATTGGCCTAGATATACATGAGGCCAACTGAAAAACAGGTATACACATCAAATAAACAAGGATGAATTGATGAAACATAGGATTCGGTGGATGATTCGGCATCCTTTATTAATTGCGTGTATAACAGTAGCCCTTCCTAAATCGTTTTTGAGTAGGCTAGGAAAGAAAGAAGAAATGATAGAGCGAAATGGGTTGGTTGCCAAAAGGGCAAAAATAAATTTAACATTTATCATTTAAAACACTTATTTAAGTAATTATCTGTCACATAAAATCAAAACAAATTAATGTATATATTTATATAGACTAGAAATAATCAATATTTATATAACAAATTTTTTTGTCGTAACCCCGTGCATGCACGGGTATTAGAACTAGTTATGAATACGGTATTTGAAAAGATTAACATGTTGTTTTTTAAATTCTATAAACATATTCCCTAACTTTGTAGTTTTTTAGTTTGCCGTTTGAAAAAAGTAAGATCGGATCGAATTATATCTTAATATCATATGGTCAAGATTGGGATTTTATAAGATCTTAAACTTGCTAAGATCCTATGTAGGATTCGAATCATTCTTGTTTTGTAGTATCGTAAAATCGTAAGATCCTAAGATCAGGATCGGGATCGTGACAACCATAAAAAATACTAACACGTCGATGACTTTTTTATTTTACTTTCATCTTTCCCTTAAAAAAAAAATAAATAAATAAAAATAAAATTGTCTTACATCATTTGAATACTCAACTACATAGAAGTGTCAATAGTTACACTACAACAAATTGGTCATTTGTACACACTTTTTTGTTCACACTTAATGAAAAGTGAACTTTATTTTAAGAGGTATTCACACTTATAAGTGTGTACAAATTATTCTCACTAATAAGTGTGATAAACATGAAGTGTCATAAAAAACTTCACACTTTTAGTTGTGAAAACAAAAGCTCACACTTATAAATGTGAGCTAACATAATTATATGGTCTTCACACTTTTTAATGTGAAGAACTATCGAAAAACCTCACACTTTTAAGTGTGAAGTAACTAATTTTTTTATCACACTTAAAGTTGTGAAAAGATGTAAAATTACTATTACTTAAAAAACCTCACACTTCATTTACTAAACATATTATGTACCAACATTACAATATGTGATCAAAGAGTAGCCAAACTTCGCATTTCCTGTCCTTGGGTAGAGTTTCCAGATTCTGCATCAGTTATCATTTTGACTCAAACTATTGGCTTTCATTATTGATGATTTGTACATAAACTATTTATAGAAATATGAAAACATGAAATAACTTGATAAGTTATAACCTCTGGTTACTAGTTTACAGTCAGTTCATACGTTCATTCTGCAGAATTTTTTACAACTGCAGTCCCTCAGACATGTAATTTCATCTTAACTGTATCTTTGATACTATTTTGATAACCCTTTATTAGGCAAAAGATGTGGAGTATGGCTGTATGGTTCTATATGACCATGATTCATAATCAATTAAATACCTGAGACTGATGAATACGGATGTGAATCTATCGATTAAAATCACTGAATCTATCGATTAATTGGTGGAGCCGTGGTTACTGATGATGTTAATAGCCATGGTTTCAAAGAGATGATGAATTGGTTAATGAATTGATGTACTACTGCGAATAGGTGATTGATGTCGAGACGTTAGGGTTACATACTGATGTAGTGATGAATTTGTGGAATGTGTGGAAAACTAAAAGGGGGGGTTGAATAGTTTTACCGGTTTTTTGTTTAATTATCTTTTGAAACTTTCCGTTTAATCAAAGATATGAACACAAAGACAATATATAACATGCAAGTATAAAGAAAGAAACGATCAAACCACAACACGAGTATTTATCGTGGTTCGGCTACAAGGACTCTATTTCCTTGCCCTACGTCCACGCCCCGAGTATCCAACTCGAGAGTTTCTTTCACTAGTCAACAAGCTCCTTTCACCGGCGGAGAAAACCTTTGATGAGGCGAAAAATGAACCACTTTTAGGGGGTCATTTAAGCCCGGAATTGGATTTATTTGATCAAATATCGCCCTAAATCGTTCCTTTTGTGATTTTAGGTACTTTGGGTGAGAAATCTGGAAAAGAAAGCAATTCGGACGTTTTTGGAGCATAAAAGTGAAGAAAACGCCAAAGTCTTAATTTTCCTTGCTGGGAACAGTAGGTGACGGCGTCAAGAGCAACATCCTGACGGCGTCAAGAGTAAATTGCATGACGGTCCAGTACAAACGTGAAGGCATCACAAGTAGAGCGTCAAGAGTAAAAGACGTGACGGCCTGGAAGACCATAACACATGACGGCGTCAGATGAAGATTAAGGCAGTCCGAGAAGTATTTTGGCGGCGAGATGACGGCGTCACCTATTTGGTCTTGACGCCGTCAGCCTCAATTTCCTATATATAGTTTTCTAATTTTCATTCATAAAAAAAAGGAAGTTTTGGAGAAACCCTAGGGCCGAACCTATTACGAATTTTACAGGTTTTTCAAGGGTTTTCAGCCCTTGAACCCTTTCATGTGTAATTGAGATAAGTGTTCTTTTAATTCAATCAATATGTCTATGTGTTGGTTGTCTATATCTTGTTCTTGTCTTAATTCCATCATGCTAGGCTAGATTTATCTTGTGTTTGCTTAGATCTAATGAAACCTAGATGTTAATTATGTGTTGATTACTTGTTTATGGTTGTATTGGATGAATGATTTCGATGTTAGGCTTAAGAAAACTGACAGATCTCCAAATGGTAACATGCTTGAACGTCTTAGGAAACATGAACTGACGTGCACTAGGTTTTATTGGTTGTATTTAATGCATGAGTAAATTCTAATGATCCCATGTTAGGAGCTTCTTAGCCGGCTCGACATAGGAGTGAAGTAGGCACTCATAGGATTGGGGAATTAAGTGCGCCACCCCATGAATGGTATTAAGAAATACAATCCGTCATCCACGCAACTATAACAAGTAATTAACGTGTAAAAGATATCTAGGGAGTAGTGAAATCTAAGTAAACATAATTTCTCCACTTATTGCTCACAACCTTAGTTAATTTAGTTTATTTTCATTTCTAGTATTTTATTTTGATTGCATCTTTAGTATTGGGTTAGTTGACTAGCAACTAATTCCGCCAAAATCCTTAAAACCCGAGATTTTTACTTGCTTTCTAAAAAATTATAAAAATACAAAAATAATCATCCTTCATCTCTAGAACTAGTATTTAGGTTTTCTAATCCTAGCGACACTATTCCTAGCTGAACGATCAATCCCCCGGTACTTGTCACTATACTATACTACAACGATCAGGTACACTGCCTGGTGGGGGTTGTAAGCTTCTCAAGATCCCTTGAGAGGTAAAGCCTGGTATGAACCCCACGCGTATCAAGTTTTTGGCGCCGCAGCCCGGGGAATAGTTATTGTCTAGGTTAGAATCTCTTTTTATTAGGTCTACTTGCTAGATTCCTTTCTAGTAAGAGTTTATTTTTATTTTTAGGTTTTCTTTAGTCTATCTTATTTCTTTGTGTTTTTGTTCGTAACTCTTCACCACCTGCCATCATGGCAACCGACGAATCCTCTAACCTTAGGATCACTAGGAGTCGTAGTTCCACTAGAAACCTTGTCTTGCCTTATGCAGAACCTGAAAGAGAAATGCGTAGATTAAGACAATCTCACTCAACTCCTGAACCATCTAGCGTTGCCATCGATTTTGATGCACCCCTTTCTAAAGAAAATTCAGAAAATCATGTTACAACCCCTAGCTCCTAACCCAACAACGAGATGAGTACCCCTGCAACTCCCATTCCTAAGCGCCTTAAGGACTACTCCTCCCCAACCCCTCGTGGCTTCTCAAATGCCATCGTCTACCCAAACGAACGCACCAATGAGGTCTTGCATGCGAACGATGTTTGGCTTGTCCAAAGTGTGTGTAAATTTTGTGGATTAGATGAGGAAGATCCAATTCAACACATTAAAGACTTCTTGAAAATAGTAGACACCCTCCATACGGATGGGGCTACTAGAGACACGTCCCGATTGCGATTCTTTCCTTTCACCCTATATGAAAAAGCCCAAGAGTGGTATGATAAACTTCCTTCTGAATCTATTTTCACATGGGAGCAACTCATATCCAAGTTCTATGAGAAGTTCTTTCCACCTGGAAAAACCTCAGCGTTTAGAGATAGGATCCTCCGTTTCCGAAAAGGGAAGGACGAACCCTTCCATAAATCGTGGATTAGATTCAAAGATTTAATAAGACAAGTTCCCCATCATGGTATTGAGCTTTGGCTCTTGGTCCAAATCTTCTATGACAATGTCTCCTCTAATGATCAAAATGGAATCAACCAATCTAGAAGAGGGAGATTGGCCAACCTTAGTGCCGAAGAAGGATGGGATAGGATTGAAGAATATGCTCAAGACTAGGATGACACCTGGGATGAACCTGAGTCGACTGTCAGCATTTCTGAAATCACCTCAGATCGGTTGAGAAAAATTCACAAAAGAGTGGAATACCTAGCTGGGTCGCAGTTACCTAAACAACTTTTGAATCCTTACTTAATCTGCGATTACTGTGGGGGCCTGCATGAGGTAGAAGAATGCGGAGGAGCAGCCACGACTGAACATGCATGCTTGTCAGGAGGTGACATCTATGCTGATCCCTCCTTTTTGCCTTTTTACCAAAATGACGATTACACCCTCTGGGGAAATCTGGTAAAGAGAAAAGAAGGAGAGGAAGGCCATGAATTCGAAATCAGGAGCACTTTTGAAGATGACCTTGGTCACTTCACTCAAGAAAAAGGCTTGCAATTGAAAGGTCTTAATGAACTTGTTGACGAGCAGCAGGATGACATTGGAGAATTTTTCAACAAGCTTAACTCAGCCCTAGATAACCTTGAAATGCCATCAGTAAGCAAAAAAGACCCCATGCTTGCGATAACCACTCGAGCTGGAACAACAACCAGGGACCCCCTTACCCAAGCTCGTCCCCCATCGCTCCCGATCCAAACAAACCTCACGAGGAGGAGGAGGATGTAGGCATCAAGACCCCCGACCAACCTCCCTTGACGACCCCTTCCCCATCAACCCCACCTAACCAACATGTGAGAATCCCGTTCCCATCCCGATTAAGGAACCAGAAAACTGAGAATGATAATAAAAGATTCTTGTCATACCTAAAAGACTCGGTTGTCACCATACCCCTCCTTGATGCTTGCTATCACATGCCAAAGTATAGCGCATACTTTAAAAAACTGCTCGCTAACCGAAAGAAACTCGAGGGTCTTGTGACCCTGGGGGAAGAATGCTCAATGGTGACCCATCGAGGGCTACCAAAAAAGGTAGATGATCCAGGCAGCTTCACCTTGCCTTGCTCCATAGGATCTCTATCAATAAAGAATGCTCTTGCCGATTTGGGAGCGAGTATCAATCTCATGCCTCACTCTATGTTCCTTAAATTAGGATACTCTGGATTAAAGCCTACCCGTATGAACATCCAACTAGCCGATAGATCAGTCAAGTACCCCATAGGGATATGCGAGAATGTGCTAGTCAAAGTTGGGAAATTCAAATTCCCGGTCGACTTCGTAATCCTGGATATGGAGGAGGATGACTTGGTACCCATCATCTTAGGGAGACCATTTCTTGCTACCGCTCGTGCAGTCATTGATGTTTATGACGGCAAATTAACCTTGCGAGTGGGAACCGATAGCACAACCTTCGACATTAAGGACTCTATGGATCTCTCTCTTGAAGCAGCTAACCGGCTCTATTTCATTGGGGAGGTCGATGAACTCACAGATGTCATCGATAGCTGTGTCGATGAACAAATCGAGGAAGGCTGGCTGCGGGACGAGAGTTTTCTGCCTTTTTTAGAGGTGGAAAAGATGGAGGATGTTTGTGCAGTCTCCTTCTACCCTAGACAAGAGGCAACGGAACATCTCGAGCTCCGGAAGCCCGAAAACAAGCTTAAGCCATCTATTATCGAACCTCCTGAGTTAGATCTTAAGGAGCTTCCTAACCATTTGGAGTATGCCTTCCTTCAGGGAAAGGACCAACTGTCGGTAATCATAAACTCTTCCCTGGAACATGAACAAAAAGGTAAACTCTTAGAGGTCCTAAAGAAATATAAGGGAGTGCTCGCATGGAGTGTAGCCGACATTAAGGGGATTGACTCAACTTTTTGCACACATAAGATTCTCATGGAAGAAGATTATAAACCTACCGTGCAACCCCAGAGGCGGGTGAACCCCAACATTAAGGAAGTAGTAAAGAAAGAAGTTATCAAACTTCTGGATGTAGGATTGATTTACCCAATCTCGGATAGCCCATGGGTCAGTCCTGTACAGGTTGTACCTAAGAAGGGTGGAATGACTGTAGTTAAGAATGACAAGGGTGAGATGGTGCCCCAGAGAACGGTCACTGGATGGCGGGTCTGCATTGACTATCGAAAGCTCAATGATGCCACGAGGAAAGATCACTTTCCCCTACCATTCATTGATCAAATGTTAGAGAGATTGTCTGGACACGAGTACTATTGCTTCTTGGATGGATTCTCTGGGTATTTTCAAATTCCCATAGCACCTGAGGACCAAAAAAAGACCACGTTTACTTGCCCTTATGGAACATTTGCCTACAAAAGGATGCCTTTTGGGCTATGTAATGCCCCCCGCCACTTTCCAACGATGCATGACCGCAATCTTTCACGAACTCATGGAAGACAGCATGGAAGTGTTCATGGACGACTTTTCGGTCTTCGGGAACTCCTTCGACCGCTGTCTTGCCAATCTAGAAAAGATGCTTAAACGTTGTGAGGAAACCAACTTGGTGTTAAACTTGGAAAAGTGTCATTTCATGGTAAAAGAAGGGATTGTGTTAGGGCATAAGATCTCAGGGAATGGAATAGAGGTGGACCAAGCTAAAGTTGAAGCTATATCTAAGTTACCATACCCCACGACTATTAAAGCAATACGCAGCTTCTTGGGGCACGCCGGGTTTTATCGGAGATTCATCAAAGACTTCTCCAAAATAGCTCGGCCAATGACTCAATTGCTTGTGAAGGATGCTCCATTCGATTTTTCCGAAGAATGCAAGGATGCATTCGATCTCTTAAAAAAGGAGCTCACACAAGCTCCAATCATGATCACACCCAACTGGGAGTTACCGTTTGAAATCATGTGTGACGCTAGCGATTTCGCTGTCGGGGCTGTATTGGGCCAACGGCGTGACAAGCTTTTCCAACCTATTTACTACGCTAGTAAAACCATGAATCCCGCTCAAGAGAATTACTCCACCACCGAAAAGGAATTATTAGCCGTAGTGTTCGCATTCGACAAATTCCGGCAATATCTTGTCCTTTCAAAGACAGTCGTTTTCACTGATCACTCGGCTCTTCGATATCTTTTCGCGAAGCAGGATGCTAAGCCACGGCTAATTCGGTGGATCTTGTTGCTACAAGAATTCGATGTTGAGATTCGCGATAAGAGGGGGCAGAAAATCTGGCCGCAGATCATCTATCTCGTCTTGAAAACCCCTTGGATAAGCACGATAGAAGTGAGATTAGGGACTCATTTCCTGACGAACAACTCATGTTAATGATTGATTCAGAGCCTTGGTACACCGATTTTGCCAATTATCTCGCAAGCAGACTCGTTCCTGAACACCTGACTAGATACGAAAGAAAAAGGTTCTTTTCTCAGTTAAAATACTACTTTTGGGATGAACCATTTTTATTCCGAAGGTGTCCAGACTAAATTATAAGACGTTGTGTTTCGGAAAGTGAGGCAGTAAAGATTATGAGGGAATGTCATTCTGGTCCCTCTGGCGGGCATCATGGGATAAACACCACCGCCCGAAAGATCTTCGACGCGGGATTCTATTGGCCCACAATTTTCCGTGACGCCAAAGAAATGGTAAGGCATGCGATGCATGTCAACGGGCCGGGAACATATCACATAGGGATGAAGTACCTCAGAATTTTATACAAGTATGCGAGGTCTTCGATGTTTGGGGAATTGATTTCATGGGACCCTTTCCATCTTCAGGGGGAATGAATACATTTTAGTTGCCATTGATTATGTTTCAAAATGGGTTGAGGCACAAGCCCTTAGGACCAATGATGCCAGAGTAGTTATCCACTTCCTGAAGAAGCTTTTCGCTAGATTCGGGATTCCTAAAGCTCTCATCAGTGATAGAGGGACCCACTTTTGCAATGCACAAATGGAAAAGGTTATGAAGAGGTATGGAGTATCCCATCGGTTCTCCACCGCCTATCATCCACAAACCAATGGCCAGGTCGAAAACACCAATAGGGCTATTAAAAGAATACTTGAAAAGACGGTTAGTCAAAATAGAAAAGACTGGTCATTTAAACTCGACGAAGCCTTGTGGGCATTCCGAACCGCCTTCAAGACACCTATTGGAACGACCCCGTTTTGCATTGTGTATGGTAAGGCGTGTCACTTGCCAGTAGAATTAGAACATAAGGCTTATTGGGTGCTTAAGACGTGTAACTTAGATTATACAATTGCCGAAACTAATAGGTTCTTGCAATTACACGAGCTTGATGAGCTTAGGTTAGAAGCCTATGAGTCTTCCGTTACATATAAAGAGAGAGCAAAAAGATGGCATGACCAGAGAATTAAGAAACCCAAAGAATTTTCAGAGGGAGACAAAGTCCTACTGTACAATTCTCGGTTGAGATTATTTCCGGGAAAACTAAAGTCTAGATGGTATGGGCCGTTTACGGTGAAAAATTCCTCTAAAACTGGAGCAGTTGTGTTATTAGACGATGAAAGTAGGGAATTTACTGTCAACATACAACGTGTAAGACATTATCAAGAAAATAACAATGAAATGATTAGAGAGGAGGATGTGACGTTTGATGATGAGGTCACGTAGTAACCCATGACCTTGAGTCTAGCTACAAGACTCGTAAATAAAGAAAAGCGCTTCTTGGGAGGCAACCCATGCTTCGTGTGATTTTTATTTTGTTTGTTTGTTTGTTATTTGCTTCCGTATGCATGCTTTATTTTTATTGTTGGTAGATCATGTTTCTCAATTAAATAGTGGAAATACTTTACTTTGTTGTTTTGGCCTAGTCTTAACTCCACCTAAAAGTATTTTTGCAAAAGATAAGTGTAAGGGGAAACCCCAAATATGTTTTTAAGAAACAAACCGATCATGATTCTCCACAATATTAAGTGAACATGTATATTCGTATTTGTTAGAGTCAAATGCTTGTATTGAGTCATAATGAAGTTTTGCAGGATTTTCCAGGAAGTAAGACCAAGTTTTTCCAGAAATTTTCCAGAAACTTAACATAAGAATTTCTGCAGGTCACTTCTGACGGCGTCACGAGATTACTCTTGACGGCGTCACGTGTAAAAATCTGGAAATTTTACCCGGTTTTGTTTTTCTAACGGAGTTTTAAAGTTTTTGTGAATTATTAAGTTTTATAATCTCCAGGAAATCTGCAAACTTCATTCCACAAGCATTATATCTTACTTTGTTTTCTAGGATTTAGTAACTTATATAGATTGCCGCCGATTTTACGTGAGGTTGCCTTGTTTGTTTTCTCAGATTTACAGGTTATGTATGACAAGAAGATGATTTATATTCTGGAAGGGAAGCTTTGATTGTTCATTTTCTTGGAGGAAGATTTAACCTGGTCACCTTATTATCCATACCGAGCGAATCAGGGGAGTATTTGATTTCATTCTTTTTACTTTTCACTTTTACATTCTTTACTTGAACATTGGGGACAATGTTCATCTTAAGTGTAAGGGGAGGGTAAAATGATGATACCTTACAAATATACTTTCGCTTGAGTTTGTTTGTTTGATGGTAGATGTGTAATAAAACTATGAGAAATACTTGTTAGTGCAATTTTAGCGCCAAATTTAATTTTTTTTACAACATTTAGGAGTGAAACTTTAGCCATAGCAAGCGTCTCATGGATAGGAGATTGTATGACTAGCACATAACCGTATATTCAGAAAAATTTTCCACCCAAATATGTGAGGTTCGCCTTTAGATTTGATAGGAAAAGCATTTACTATTAGTGCTTATGAGTGTACCGGTAGCATTTAGATTCTAGAACTTGCGTTAGTGATGCATCCCGAGACCGCTAGTGAGACTACATTCGTGTAGTAGGATTTACTACATGATAAGAGGCATTAGGATCACCCTTGTGTTAAACCCGTATCATAATTACTTGACCATTTATGTCATATTACTTGGCTAGTTAAGTCAACTAATTTTTCCCACACCCTTAGCGTTGTACTCATTTTTAGTACACGAAACCCCTAGTACACCCCTCCGAGCCTATCTTTTCGTTTCTAACTTTAAGCATTTTACTTAAAGAAAGAATTTGTTACACCCTACTTAAATGTACACCCAAATCGCCTTAGCCTTCCGTGTATGCACTCATCTTTAGTGCATTATTGTTATTTGTTAAACCCTAAGTTAACTATCTAATTGATTACATGGTTGCTAAGTCGAGTCATATCCTTGTACATATTGTTTTGGGACGATTGGGACTCATGGGTAAAGTACTTATTTTATGGAGTAATGGGGAAGAACATCATTTATTACCCCCGTATGTGCGTTAATCTTAAAAGTACTCCAAGTGTTTTGATTTTCTTAATTCGAGTCATTAGATTAGTTTATTGTAAAGTATGTAAAGATTCAAGTATAAGGGAAATGTCCATTCCCTATGATGTATTATTTTGGATGGTAGGGTAAGAGTGTATGCAAAAAAAAAAAAAAAAAAAAAAAAAAAAAAAAAAAAAAAAAAAAAAATCGAAAAAATCAAGAAAAAAAAATAGAAAAAAGAAAAGAGAAAAAAAAAAAAAAAAAACATACGGACTACCATCCCTTTTCATTCTATGTTCATTTCATGTTTTTATTATTTTTCATTTATTAGCTTAAGTCGAGTCTAGTCTTGGCTTAGCAACGATATATTGTACATATAATTAACCAAGATTGTTAACTCGCCACCAGTAAAAACTTCCTTTATCCAACAAAACCGTGTATTTCATATCCCTACACCTAACGTTACAACCCTTTAAAAGACCTCTTTGATAGTTTATCCTAGGTGCTTACGCCATGTGGTGAAGGTTTGATCCTTTCCCAAGCCTATGGTAATCTATTTTGCTATGACAGGTAGTGAGAGATATCTTCCATTTCCATATTGTAATTTATACTTTATTACACCGAGAGATGTGAGTATCTAAACACTATTTGTGAGGTGCTAGTGTATGACCTCCGTGCTTGTCTTTGGTCTTTAGTGGAACGATTATTTGTTGTAATTATTTTTATATTAGTGTTAAATGACCCCTAACTTGTATTTTGATTAGAATAAAAGCGCATTTACTTGAGGACAAGCAAATCTCAAGTGTAAGGGTATATGATGAGGCGAAAAATGAACCACTTTTAGAGGGTCATTTAAGCCCGGAATTGAATTTATTTGATCAAATATTGCCCTAAATCGTTCCTTTTGTGATTTTAGGTACTTTGGGAGAGAAATCTGGAAAAGGAAGCAATTCGGACGTTTTTGGAGCATAAAAGTGAAGAAAACGCCAAAGTCTTAATTTTCCTTGCTGTGAACAGTAGGTGACGACGTCAAGAGCAACATCCTGACGGCGTCAAGAGTAAATTGCATGACGGTCCAGTACAAACGTGAAGGCGTCACAAGTAGAGCGTCAAGAGTAAAAGACGTGACGGCCTGGAAGACCATAACACATGACGGCATCAGATGTAGATTAAGGCAGTCCGAGAAGTATTTTGGCGACGAGATGACGGCGTCACCTATTTGGTCTTGACGCTGTCAGCCTCAATTTCCTATATATAGTTTTCTAATTTTCATTCATAAAAAAAAGGAAGTTTTGGAGAAACCCTAGGGCCGAACCTATTACGAATTTTACAGGTTTTTCAAGGGTTTTCAGCCCTTGAACCCTTTCATGTGTAATTGAGATAAGTGTTCTTTTAATTCAATCAATATGTCTATGTGTTGGTTGTCTATATCTTGTTCTTGTCTTAATTCCATCATGCTAGGCTAGATTTATCTTGTGTTTGCTTAGATCTAATGAAACCTAGATGTTAATTATGTGTTGATTACTTGTTTATGGTTGTATTGGATGAATGATTTCGATGTTAGGCTTAAAAAAACTGGCAGATCTCCAAATGGTAACATGCTTAAATGTCTTAGGAAACATGAACTGACGTGCACTAGGTTTTATTGGTTGTATTTAATGCATGAGTAAATTCTAATGATCCCATGTTAGGAGCTTCTTAGCCGGCTCGACATAGGAGTGAAGTAGGCACTCATAGGATTGGGGAATTAAGTGCGCCACCCCATGAATGGTATTAAGGAATACAATCCGTCATCCACGCAACTATAACATGTAATTAACGTGTAAAAGATATCTAGGGAGTAGTGAAATCTAAGTAAACATAATTTCTCCACTTATTGCTCACAACCTTAGTTAATTTAGTTTATTTTCATTTCTAGTATTTTATTTTGATTGCATATTTAGTATTGGGTTAGTTGACTAGCAACTAATTCCGCCCAAATCCTTAAAACCCGAGATTTTTACTTGCTTTCTAAAAAATTATAAAAATACAAAAATAATCATCCTTCATCTCTAGAACTAGTATTTAGGTTTTCTAATCCTAGCGACACTATTCCTAGCTGAACGATCAATCCCCCGGTACTTGTCACTATACTATACTACAACGATCAGGTACACTGCCTGGTGGGGGTTGTAAGCTTCTCAAGATCCCTTGAGAGGTAAAGCCTGGTGCGAACCCCACGCGTATCAACCTTACACATCGCTTACACGATTACCGACACTAAGCTAGATGTCGAGTTCTTTTACAAGGGTACAACCACTCCCGTTAGTTCTTTTACAAGGGTACAACAACTCCCGTCACTCTATGTATTTTAAGGCCTAAAATACTAACCGATCACAACTGAAAACACACAATCAAATGAAGTGTAAACTACACAAAGTCTACACAATACTAAGCTAACAAGTCTTGCAACGTTGTGTTGAATACTTGTAACTTTATATGAACTTGTGAACTGCTTTGCTACAAAAGAAACTTCACATCAAGATGAAATGTTAAGGGGTTAGATGAATGAAATGCATGTATGTGTGTGAAATATAATATGAAGTGATGAAAAAACATCAATTCAAACAAATGGCTTGGTATTGATGAGTGTGTAAATACTCATCATTTTTACCTATTCTGAGCTGCCAAAACATCTATAAACACTCAAAATTGCATCAAAATACTGAAAATATCCCAGGAATGTGTTTTATATGTTTCAGAAGCAAAATAATCAAAAGCAGATGAAAAATGAACAAAGATTGCATAATTGGCAGTTTCAGTCCCTCATCTTTCAAAAGTTGTCAAATCTAGTCCCTGACTATTCTAAAAACTTGAAAAAGTCACCAAAGGTCCTTTTAAATCATAAAATGACGTATTTAGCCCTTTGGTACAAAGTTTCACAAAATTACAAGTTTAGTCCCTGAAGTTTTGAAAATTGACAAAAATGGTCCCTGGGATATTAAAACTTTGAGAAAAATAAATTTTGTCCTTGTACTTCTCATTTATGGCAGGAATGGTCCTTGGTTGCAAAGTTTGGTGAAATTACAAAACAGGTCCCTGAAGTCTGGAAAGTTGACAGAAATGGTCCCTGGACATTCAAAAATGGAAATTATCAACAAAAGTCCTTGTACTATTCATCAGTTGGCAAAATTCACCCCATGAAGAACTTTGGAAAAATGCCATGATCAATCCCTCACTTTTGGCCAAATTACAAAATTGGTCCTTGTGTTAATATTACAAACCAAATGGATCCCTTAATATTAAACCTAAACAAAACCTAATCCAATCCAAACCCAATCCATACACCAGCCCACTCCCTACCTTTTATTTTTTTTTGGCCCAACATACAAAAGCCCACCCTGGTAAATAATACCAGGGTCAAACCCTAGTCAAACCACCCCTTTTCCCACCTTCCTTCACCCCCAAACTTACAGAACTATCATATCACCACCACCCCACCATCCCTGTCAAATCCACCGCCTAAACCACTCATACCACCACTATCACCTAACAAGACAACCATAATAAATGCTACCCCCCCCTGTTGCAGTATTTATATATTTCACTCATCCCCAATTTTCCCGCCAAAATTACATGGAGGGTCAGGATTGATTCAGAGGAATTCAAGGGTCAAGATTGGATGGGAAATGATCAGAGAAGGTCCAAGAACCCTAATTGGTGCCTATAAATAGAAGAGAAGAACAAGAGGAGATGTATTAGCTTAATTTAGTAATTTTCATGTCGTTTAAGTAATTTTCAAATTCTCATTGTATAATTTAGCCTTCAATTAGTGTAATTTCTGTTTTCAGTGTACTCTTAAGGTTTTTCATTAATAAAAATCAAGTTTTAAGTTAAATATTAGTCTGTGCAAATTTCAATTTTATTTCAAAATTCTTATTAAGCTGTATTGTTGTCATAATTAGATCACATGGACTCTTAGGCTCACTTAAGCTCCCAGAAAGCTTAATAAACCTTTAGAAACTATAAAATACAGTTTAGTATCAAAAAAAAAAAACAAAAAAGTCAACCAAAGTCAAAGTTGCAGGTTAATGGTGATAAAAGCTGGAGCATGGGGAATAGTGGATGGCCCTGGGTTAGTGGTCTTGTGGAAGACCTATAGGATTGCTTTCATGGTCCTTGGTTCTTGGTATAAGCAGGATTGCATATTGTAAGCTTTTGAACTCATTTCTAAAATTCTACTGTAGCATTGCTTATCTCATTGCTTATTTAGCTTATCTGTGTTTGTTTAGTGTTAACTAGTAATATTTTTGCCTAAAATTAGTAGGTTGTTAATCTGTTGTCATAGTTGCCTTAATTTCATAGTTTGACAGTCAACTTAGTATATAGAGTAATCTTGGTCATTTGTTGTTGTTTCCTGTGTTTAAGTGTTCATTTAAGCTTAATAGATCATATTAAGTCATTTTGGATCTGTTTCATATGTTCTAAAACCCATTTGCTTCACAAATCATAAAACAGTCCAACTTTAAGGTGTGTTTGGATCAGTGTGATCCTGGGTGTTCTAGTGCATATTTATTGTTGTTCTTTGTTGTTACAAGTCACTTAGGATCATTTTAGCTCAGAACAACCATAATAACTAGGTCTTGTTTCACAAAAAGTCAAAATCACATACTAATAGGCCTAATTAACCCTCTGTGTTGGATTTAGTGTGGCTTATGCCCCATTTCCATTCACTTGTGAGTGGTGTAGCTTATTTTAGTCTTAACATAGCTTATTTAATCATTTTCAATCAGTAAATCAGGATCAAAGTTCATAAAAGTCAACCTAAGCTTGATATTTCAAAAAGTCAAAAACACTCTTTTCTGAGAAAACCAAAACTTGGGAGAATTTTTGTGATTTTTGTGATAGGTTTGTGATGCGTAGGGATTGCACCAGGCTTTACCTCTCGAGGGATCTCGAGAAGCTTACAACCCCCACCAGGCAGTGTACCTGATCGATGTAGTATAGTATAATGACAAGTACCGGGGGATTGATCGTTCAGCTAGGAATAGTGTCGCTAGGATTAGAAAACCTAATTACTAGTTCTAGAGATGAGAGATGATTCTTTTTGTATTTTTATATTTTTATGAAAGCAAGTAAAAATCTCGGGTTTTGAAGGATATAGGCGGAATTAGTTGCTAGTCAACTAACCCAATACTAAAGATGCAATCAAAATAAAATACTAAAAATTAAAATAAAACTAAATTAAACTAAGGTTGTGAACAATAAGTGGAGAAATGTGTTTACTTAGATTTCATTACTCCCTAAATATCTTTTACACGTTAATTACTTGTTATAGTTGCGTGGATGACGGATTGTATTCCTTAATACCATTCATGGGGTGGCGTACTTAACTCCCCAATCCTATGAGTGCCTACTTCACTCCTATGTCGAGCCGGCTAAGAAGCTCCAAGCATGGGATCATTAGAATTTACTCATGCATTAAATACAACCAATAAAACCTAGTACACATCGGTTCATGTTTCCTAAGACGTTCAAGCATGTTACCATTTGGAGATCTGCCAGTTTTCTTAAGCCTAACATTGAAATCATTCATCCAATACAACCATAAACAAGTAATCAACACATAATCAACATCTAGGTTTCATTAGATCTAAGCAAACACAAGATAAATCTAGCCTAGCATGGTGGAATCAAGACAAGCACAAGATATAGACAACCGTCACACATTTAACTCTTGATGCTCTTCTTTGTGACGCCTTCATTTTTGTACTGGGTCGTCATGATCTTTACTCTTGACACCATCAACTTCTTACTCTTGACGCCGTCACACACTGTTCACAGCTTGGAAAATTAAGTCTTTGGCGTTTTCTTCACTTTTATGCTCCAAAAACGTCCGAATTGCTTCCTTTCCAGATTTCACTCCCAAAGTACCTAAAATCACAAAAAGAACGATTTAGGGCAATATTTGATCAAATAAATTCAATTCCGGGCTTAAATGACCCCCTAAAAGTGGTTCATTTTTCGCCTCATCATATACCCTTACACTTGAGATTTGCTTGTCCTCAAGCAAATGCGCTTTTATTCTAGTCAAAATACAAGTTAGGGGTCATTTAACACTAATATAAAAGTAATTACAACAAATAATCGTTCCACTAAAGACCAAAGACAAGCACGGAGGTCATACGCTAGCACCTCACAAATAGTGTTTAGATACTCACATCTCTCGGGTGTAATAAAGTATAAATTACAATATGGAAACGGAAGATATCTCTCACTACCTGTCATAGCAAAATAGATTACCATAGGCTTGGGAAAGGCTCAAACCTCCACCACATGGCGTAAGCACCTAGGATAAACTATCAAAGAGGTCTTTTAAAGGGTTGTAGCGTTAGGTGTAGGGATATGAAATACACGGTTTTGTTGGATAAAGGCAGTCTTTACTGGTGGCGAGTTAACAATCTTGGTTAATTACATGTACAATATGGCGTTGCTAAGCCAAGACTAGACTCGACTTAAGCTAATAAATGAAAAATAACAAAAACATAAAATGAACATAGAATAAAAAGGGATGGTAGTCCGTATGTTTTTTCTCTTTTCTTTTTCTATTTTTTTTTCTTTTTCTTTATTTTTTCAATTTTTTCAATTTTTTTTTGCATACACTCTTACCCTACCATCCAGAATAATACATCATAGGGAATGAAAATTCCCCTTACACTTGAATTTTTACATACTTTACAATAAACTAATCTAATGACTCGAATTAAGAAAATCAAAACACTTGGAGTACTTTTAAGATTAACGCACCTATGGGGGTAATATATGATGTTCTTCCCCATTACTCCATAAAGTAAGTACTTTACCCATGAGTCCTAATCGTCCCAAAACAATATGTACAAGGATATGACTCGACTTAGCAACCATGTAATCAATTAGATAGTTAACTTAGGGTTTAACAAATAACAATAATGCACTAAAAATGAGCGCATACACGGAAGGCTAAGACGATTTGGTTGTACATTTAAGTGGGGTGTAACAAATTCTTCCTTTAAGTAAAATGCTTAAAGTTAGAAACGAAAAGATAGGCTCAGAGGGGTGTACTAGGGGTTTCATGTACTAAAAATGAGTACAACGCTAAGGTGTGGGAAAAATTAGTTGACTTAACAAGCCAAGTAATATGACTTAAATGGTCAAGTAATTATGATACGTGTTTAACACAAGGGTGATCCTAATGCCTCTTATCATGTAGTAAATCCTACCACACGAATGTAGTCTCACTAGCGGTCTCGGGATGCATCACTAACGCAAGTTCTAGAATCTAAATGCTACCGGTACACTCATAAGCACTAATAGTAAATGCTTTTCCTATCAAATCTAAAGGCGAACCTCACATATTTGGGTGGAAAATTTTTCTGAAAGTACGGTTGTGTGCTAGTCATACAATCTCCTATCCATGAGACGCTTGCTATGGCTAAAGTTTCACTCCTAAATGTTGTAAAAAAATTTAAATTTGGTGCTAAAATTACACTAACAAGTATTTCTCATACTTTTATTACACATCTACTATTAAACAAACAAACTCAAGCGAAAGTGTATTTGTAAGGTATCATCATTTTACCCTCCCCTTACACTTAAGATGAACATTGTCCCCAATGTTCAAGTAAAGAATGTAAAAGTGAAATAAGTAAAACAAATGAAATCAAATACTCCCCTGATTCGCTCGGTATGGATAATAAGGTGGTCAGGTTAGATCTTCCTCCAAGAAAATGAACAATCAAAGCTTCCCTTCCAGAAAAATAAATCATCTTCTTGTCATACATAACATGTAAATCCTGAGAAAACAGACAAAGCAACCTCGCATAAAATCGGCGGCAATCTACATAAGTTACTAAATCCTAAAAAACAAAATAAGATATAATGCTTGTGGAATGAAGTTTGCAGATTTCCTGGAGATTATAAAACTTAATAATTCAACAAAAACTTTAAAACTCCGTTAGAAAAATAAAACTGGTAAAATTTCTAGATTTTTACACGTGACGCCGTCAAGAGCAAGCTCATGACGCCGTCAGAAGTGACCTGCAGAAATTCTTATGTTAAGTTTCCGGAAAATTTCTGGAAAAACTTGGTCCTACTTCCTGGAAAATCATGCAAAACTTCATTATGACTCAATACAAGCATTTGACTCTAACAAATATGAATGTACATGTTCACTTAATATTGTGGAGAATCATGATCGGTTTGTTTCTTAAAAACATATTTGGGGTTTCCCCTTACACTTATCTTTTGCAAAAATACCTTTAGGTGAAGTTAAGACTAGGCCAAACAACAAAGTAAAGTATTTCCACTATTTAGTTTAGCATGATCTACCAACAATAAAAATAAAGCATGCATACGGAAGCAAAAAACAAACAAACAAAATAAAATCACACAAAGCATGGGTTGCCTCCCAAGAAGCGCTTTTCTTTATTTACGAGTCTTGTAGCTAGACTCAAGGTCATGGGTTACTACGTGACCTCATCATTGGTTTCACTCTCTAGGTCGTCTTCTAAACCAGTTTTGTACTCCGGACCTAGTTGCAAGCATTCTTTGTAGAAACCAAGCATCCTATTCTTCACAAACTCAACTCCTCTACGTCTATCCTCATCATTCCTATAATAAGCCGCTTGCTTGTGTTCCTTTTCTATATTAGAGAGAAGGCGGTATTGCTCAATTTTGTAGGGCATTTGGTAGGCAATCTCATCATTCTCTTCCTTGAATCTAACTATCTCTAAAGTCGGATCATAACTCATTCTAGTGGCCTCAACAAATGGTTTTCCGAATATTATTTGGCTTAGGCAATCATCTATCACCGGACGAGTGTCTTCCACTATCATAAAATCGATCTCATAAGTGAAATTACCTATAATTACATGCAATCCCTTCACTCTCCCTACAAAATTACTTATCAAATTCCTATTGGGCATCATCCTAAAATCAAGTTGTTTCTTCATCACCCAATTGTAATAAGTCCTAGTCATGATGTTTATAGGAGATCTAGGATCGATGTAAGCTTTCCATATATGCATATGCTCGATGTTGCATGGTATGTTAATGTTAGAGGGGTCTCCCATTTTGATAAGGGGTGTGCCAAGGATATATGGTCTCTCAGGACTATCGAATAAATCCTTATGGTATTCCCGTTCTTCCTTGGTGGGCAACTTATCAAAGTGCTTTTCTATAGTTTCTACTTCCTCTAACTCCTCTCCCTTATTAACCTCAACTTCCCTACTTTCATCCCTAGTCTCGGTTTCTACTCCAACTTCATCCTTGTCACTTTCTTCTATCTCCTTATCTATTGGCTTAATGGTGACCACATTGACAAAGTGGACATGTTTGGATGATGAGGGATCCTTAATTTGGATTCTGTTATTGGTGTCCCTAGTGTCCTTCCTAGGTGTAGTTAACGCTTGGTTGTTGAGGGCTTTCAACAAGTTGTCTATCTTGTTGGTCATCTCCGTTTGTTGTTGGTTGAATTCGGTTTCGAACCTAGCTATGCGAGTTTCTTGAGATGCCATGAATTTAGACATCAATCCTTCAATATTGTTGGTACTACCATAGTTGTTAGAAGGATTGTTGTTGAAAGTACGGTTGGAGGGTGGCCCGTTTGGTTGGTAACGATTAGGCGGATTGGAAGAATTGGGTTGATTTTGTTTCCACCTAAGGTTTGGGTGATTTTTCCAAGAGGGGTTGTAGGAATCACCGTAAGGGTTTGGCTCGGGTTTGAAAGTGTACCACTTATCTCCCGCTTCGTCGGTACGCGAGGATGCGTAGTCCGCAAAAGCTGTTCCGGGGAGTTCCACACAATCACGAGTGTCATGGGGACCACTACATAATTCGCATGAAGAAGTGATTTTGTTTACTTGGCTTGAAGGCTTAGGAGCTTCGTAAGATTTCATGAGAAACTTGACTTGGTCCTCAAGTTCCATGATCCTACGGTCGGGAGTGCTAGAATTATTCGAAGGCAAAGATATTGCCTTGACCGTTTTGTTCAAATCACGGGGATCATTCCAACTTTCGTTGTCATAGAGAGCAAGATCTTCTATGAGTTCCCATGATTGTTCCGCACTTAGATCACGTAGCTTACCACCGGCCGATTGGTCAATGGCTTGCCTCGTGGAGAGATCGATATGATCATAAAAGATTTGGACTTGGAGCCAAAGATCTATGCCATCATGAGGGACTTTTTGGAGTAAGTCCTTGAAACGAGTCCATGCTTCATAAAGAGATTCATTTTGACATTGTTGAAACATCAAGATGTCATTTCTAAGCTTAGTAGTTCTCCCCGGTGGGAAAAATTGAGTACGGAAACGAGTGGTGAGATCATCCCATGTGGTGATGGATCCCGTGGGTAAATGCTCAAGCCATTGACTAGCTTGATCCCGTAGAGAGAATTGGAATAGGCGTAATCGGGTTGTCTCTCTAGTTGCAACATCTAGGTCTATGGAATCTACGATTTTTAGGAAATCCTTAAGATGTTGATTTGGATCTTCGGAACGAAGTCCATGGAATGCACATCCGCTTTGCACCAACCGGATGGTGTCGGATCGCAAGGGGGTCACATTGGCTCCGGTGAGCTCAATGGTGTTTTGGTAGCCTTGGTTGCTAGGTCAGGAATACTCTCCTAAGGTTCGGGGCCTAAGAGGTTCTAGTGGTGGGTTTTGTTGTGGTGGGATGACGGGTTCAAAGATGTTCCCATCGTCCATGATGTCGGGTGGTGAAAAGTTACGTACAAAAACACAAAGAAATAAGATAGACTAAAGAAAACCTAAAAGTAAAAATAAAATCTTACTAGAAAGGAATCTAGCAAGTAGACCTAATAAAAAGAGATTCTAACCTAGACAATAACTATTCCCCGGGCTGCGGCGCCAAAAACTTGATGCGTAGGGATTGCACCAGGCTTTACCTCTCGAGGGATCTCGAGAAGCTTACAACCCCCACCAGGTAGTGTACCTGATCGATGTAGTATAGTATAATGACAAGTACCGGGGGATTGATCGTTCAGCTAGGAATAGTGTCGCTAGGATTAGAAAACCTAATTACTAGTTCTAGAGACGAGAGATGATTCTTTTTGTATTTTTATATTTTTATGAAAGCAAGTAAAAATCTCGGGTTTTGAAGGATATAGGCAGAATTAGTTGCTAGTCAACTAACCCAATACTAAAGATGCAATCAAAATAAAATACTAAAAATTAAAATAAAACTAAATTAAACTAAGGTTGTGAACAATAAGTGGAGAAATGTGTTTACTTAGATTTCATTACTCCCCAGATATCTTTTACACGTTAATTACTTGTTATAGTTGCGTGGATGACGGATTGTATTCCTTAATACCATTCATGGGGTGGCGTACTTAACTCCCCAATCCTATAAGTGCCTACTTCACTCCTATGTCGAGCCGGCTAAGAAGCTCCTAACATGGGATCATTAGAATTTACTCATGCATTAAATACAACCAATAAAACCTAGTACACATCGGTTCATGTTTCCTAAGACGTTCAAGCATGTTACTATTTGTAGATCTGCCAGTTTTCTTAAGCCTAACATTGAAATCATTCATCCAATACAACCATAAACAAGTAATCAACACATAATCAACATCTAGGTTTCATTAGATCTAAGCAAACACAAGATAAATCTAGCCTAGCATGGTGGAATCAAGACAAGCACAAGATATAGACAACCAACACATAGACATATTGATTGAATTAAAAGAATACTTATCTCAATAACACATGTAAGGGTTCAAGGGCTGAAAACCCTTGAAAAAGCTATAAAATACGTATATGGTTCGGCCTTAGGGTTTCTCCAAACTTGTTCCTCTTTATGAATGAAAATTAGAAAACTATATATAGAAAATAGAGGCTGACGGCGTCAAGAACAACCTTGTGACGCCGTCATCTCGCCGCCAAAATAATTCTCGGACAGCCTTGATCTACATCTGACGCCATCATGTTATCCACTTTTCCAGGTCGTCACACATTTAACTCTTGACGCTCTTCTTTGTGACGCCTTCATTTCTGTACTGGGTCGTCATGATCTTTACTCTTGACGCCGTCAACTTCTTACTCTTGACGCCGTCACACACTGTTCCCAGCTTGGAAAATTAAGTCTTTGGCGTTTTCTTCACTTTTATGCTCCAAAAACGTCCGAATGGCTTCCTTTTCCAGATTTCACTCGCAAAGTACCTAAAATCATAAAAGGAACGATTTAGGGCAATATTTGATCAAATAAATTCAATTCCGGGCTTAAATGACCCCCTTAAAGTGGTTTATTTTTCGCCTCATCAGTTTGGGACCCTGATCTTTTTAGAGTTTAATATTTGTCACCTAGTCTTCAAAGTCCTACAATCAGCTTATTTTTAAAATTTTTATTTAAGCCTGTGGAGTAGCTTATTTTGACCTGCAGGGCAAGCTTATGCCCTGTGCACATGTTTTTGACCAATTTTCCAAGTTGTTTAGTGATCACCCTAGTGGACCCCACATCCTGTACCCTGGCTTTTTTGAAAGTCAATAAGATCAACTTCTAGGTTCAGGGCTTATTTTGTAGTCTTCGGCTTATTTGATAGGGCTGTAAGTCCTTGTAAGTTTGACCATTCCCTGAGTGTACACTGAGTCACTCAGTGTGTGACCCTAACTTCCATAGCCTACCCAATACTTATTAATAAGCTATAAGCTCAGCTTATTGGCTTGTTTTTTAGCCCTCCAGTCCATCTTCAAGTTTCAAGTTTCACTTTGGACCCACCTTGGCTTCTGTGGACCCCACAGAGGTTCAAAAACCTTTGGTTTGGCCTGTTTTGGCCCTTAGTTGTGATAAGTGCTTATTTGCTCCTTAGTGGCTTATTTTGAGTGCTTATTTGTTCCATTTGTCTTACTTTAAGTTGATAATCATCTGTGTTTACTTAGTTTGTCATTTCCTAGCTTTTTCAAACATTGCATAAGTCCTAACAAGCTAATTAGTCCACTGATTAGGAAGAAGGGGTGCACATAGCTTATGTTTAAGCTATTGTAAAAATCTTTTCACAAAAGTTTCTTATTTTTAGTTTATTATCATCTGTCAAAAAGAAAAACCAACAAAAAACCAAATTTAAAATAGTGATAGCTTCTATTTAATAGATTTTATCTTTTTAAATTTTCTTTTTAGCTTATTAATAAGCATTTCATCATTTTCATATTTTTCTTAATTTCTTGTCACCTTAAAGTATTTTCAATAATTTTCTTAGATTTTTCTCTTTTAATTTAATAATTATTAGAATTAATAATAATTTAATTAATTAATTAGATAATATTAGTAATTAAATAGTTTTCTTAAATTTTAATTAACAACAGTAGGTTTTTATATTTTTCCTAGGTTTCATAAATCATTTAGGACTTTTAAAAATAGATTCTTAAATTCTACTATTCATTTTCTAATTTTCTTAATTAAGTTTGTTAAATTAGATTTAAATTAATAACTAAGTAAATAATTAATAAAATAGTCTAAATATAATTTTTAGTAACTTTTTATAACTTTTTTAGTATTCCTGTGATGGTTAATTAGTTTTATAAATTTTTCTATAATTATCTAGTCATTTTTAGTATTATTAGTAATTTAAAATAGTTTAATTATTATAATTAGTATTTAATTAAAAGAAAACCCACAAAAAGACAAAGACATTTCTTTTTAATTTTTATATTTTCTTTAAGTTAATTCAGAGGTTTAGAAAATGATTTTGCAAGTTTTTAGTTTAATTTGTAGCCTTTATCATTTTTAGTTTAGTTTAAATTATATTTAAATTACTTTTTAAATAAGTTTTATTAATTAATTAGTATTAAAATATTAAAATAATCAAGTAAATAATTTCCTTTTCATTTTAAATTTTCTTTTTATTTTAAGTTTGTAAAAGTTTCACTTGCACCCCCCTGGAGTTGTAAATTGTTAAAACTCACTTTTCTCTGTCTGTAATCTGATTTCCAGTTTGTGTTTGTGTTATTATAACTGTATATCTGTTATTGTTAATATTATTTCAAATTGTTCAAATTCTAATAAATCAGTAGTATTATCACTTCTCAATCATCTTTGGCTACTGTCCTCAGTGCCACTCATTCTCAAAAATGTTTTCAAAGCACCATTGCAATCTCGCTGAGACATAACGACTCGGGGACAAAACTATACTATCCACGGAGCATTGGTCTAAGCTGTTTTTGACTTGTTGACCTTGGTCAATAATATCTGACGGTTTAGCCCCAATCAAAATTTGGCGCCGCTGCCGGGGAGGTTGTTGCGTGTTTTAAAATCGTTTTAAGTTTAGTGGTTTTCAAAACCCTCCCTGTACAAATTTCACTATTTTTGTAAAAAGTTTTTGTAAAAATATCAATCATATCAAAAAGTTCATTAACAATTTTCTTGAAGTGTTAGCAACACCAAAAAAAATCAAAAACAACAAAACAAATCGTGGAATACTTCGGTTTCTTTAAGATTACAACCTACACAGGTGGAATACGGAAGTTCTGACATTAAATTGCGAACTGAAGAGAGATCCATTCTTCTCTCCCGCCACCCTGCTAGTAATTTTAAAGAGGTCGATTTCGGTTAACGAATCGATACCAAAAATATTTTCCAAAGTTTTTTGCACACACACCCAAAAGCCCAAAAACAATTTTTCTGTTAATAAATACATAAAATCTTACCACCGCAAACCAAGGCAGAACACCTACCAACTAGGGGTGTGGACATAATAAGTTCCCAAACTAAAGATTAAAACTTGCCATTGTATCCCTGTGAGTGGTGTACCTTTTTTAAAGAAGCCATTAACTTGTGATTATTGGTTTAAGTTCCCTGTTGTTTTGCCTCGAATTTGTTTTGAAAAATTGTTTTCAGTGCATGAGCACTCGTTCACAAACAAAGCGTAAAAATCAGAAAAACGTACCCGAGCTACGTACTGTTATTGAAGAACCTAAAACAGAAATGGACGACGGGCCACCACCACCCCCTGACCCTCCCAAGGATGAGCCAGCTCCCGATCTCCGAACGATGGAGGAGTTGTGCCAGCCTACCATGCAAGGGAGGGGCGGACCTATTGCACCACTCACTATTGAGGCTACGAACTTTGGCCTCAAGCACCACATGATCCAACAAGTCCAAAATTCGTGTCAATTTCATGGATTACCGGGTGACGATGCTAACAAGCATCTTGATAAATATCTTACCGTCACCCAAAGCATGAAACAACACGGTGTCACCGATGATGCCCTCCGTCTGTATCTCTTCCCCTATTCTCTCACCCATCATGCCACTGCATGGTTTGACCGACTCCCCAAGAATTCTATTCGTACCTTTGATGAAATGGTAACCAAGTTTTTAGCAAAATATTTTTCACCTTCAATGGTTACCAAGTTACGAAATGATATCAGCAACTTCCGGCAGCCTCCCGATGAGTCTCTATTTGAGGCTTGGGAACGTTATAAGCTAGCAATTGATCGGTGCCCTAACCACAATATGTTACAAGTTACCATCATAGATACCTTCTATAATGGTCTGACATTGAGGCACCGGGATATTCTTAATGCTGCTGCTGGTGGGACCTTTATGAAAAGGCGTCCCGAAGAATGCTATGATCTAATTGAGAACATGACTGCCCACCATAACTTTTGGGATTCCTCTGCGGAGAGGGATGAGTCATGTAAATCAGTTATTCCTTCATCATCATCTCCTGAAATAATGGCTCTCACTAAAAAGATGGATGATATCTCTACTGCTGTGTTGAGAATGAACCAAACTATGCAAAATCAACAAGTTCAAAATCAACAAGTGAAAGCCGTGGCCCGAAGTTGTGAAACTTGTGGAGGCCCACATCTGTATTCCGAGTGTCCAGCTACTGCTGGTTATCCTCAAGAGAACGTTTATGCTGCTCATGGTTCCTACAACATGGGGGGAAATTCTTACCAACCACAAGGGGACCGTAATCTCTTAAGCTATCGTTCCAACAATTTTCTCGGACCTCCCGGTTTTAACCAAAATCAAAACCGTAACTCGAATCAAAATCAGAATCGAGGAGATTTTAACCAAGGTCAAAACCCAAATTTCCAAAACCCAAACCAAAATCAAGGTCATTTTAATCAAAGCAATTTTCAAAATGGCAATCAAAATCAAGGTTTTCAAGGAAATTTTCAAAGAAACCAATGTCAATGGAATTACAATCAGGGTAATTTCAATCAGAGAAATAATTTTCATGGTAACAACAACCAAAACCAAGGAAATTTTCAAAACAACCGTGTTCAAAATTTTCCTAACCAAAATCAAAACGTTGTTCAACCCTCGTCTTCCTCCGATGAAGTGTTAAAACAATTCATGAAAGCACAAGAGGAAACAAATCGGTTATTGATCAGCAAGATCTCTGAGCTTCAGAAGTCTTTAAATGATCGACCCTCGGGCCCAGGTACACTACCGAGCAACACGATCGCTAACCCGAGGGGTGATGTTAAAGCGATCACTACCCGAAGTGGAGTATCATACAATGGACCCACGGTTCCCTCTACCTCTTCTTCTCCTCCTCCTACCAAGGTAGCGGAACGTGAACCTGAGGTTACCACGGACACGGTACTTCCTACTAATAACGGAGGTACCAACAAAGTCCACCCTCAAGTTATCCCGGTCCCGACTCGCAAGTCAAAAGTTGTATTTGATCCTCCGGAAATTCCTGATGAAATTCCAAAGAACAATCCCAAGCCTTCAATTCCATATCCTTCACGTTTGAATGAACAAAAGAACCGCGAAAAAGCTAATCATCAGATGGAAAATTTTTACCAAATTTTCCAAGAGTTACATTTCGATATTAGCTTCGCGGATGCTCTTCTTCTAATGCCTAAATTTGCTTCAACAATCAAAAATCTGATAAGCAACAAAGAAAAACTTTGTGAGATGGCTAAAACTCCACTGAACGAGCATTGCTCAGCAGTGCTCTTGAAAAAGCTTCCCGAAAAGCTTGGAGATCCCGGGAAATTTCTCATTCCTTGCATTTTCTTGGGGATGGTTGAATGCTTTGCCTTGGCCGATCTTGGTGCAAGCATTAACCTCATGCCTCACTCAGTCTGGAAGAAACTCTCTCTTCCTGCTCTCACTCCTACCTGCATGACTCTCGAGCTTGCAGACCGTACTATATCTCGTCCTCTCGGCATTGCCAAAGATATCTTCATGAAAGTAGGAAAGTTCCATTTTCCGGCAGATTTCGTGATTGTTGATTTCGATGCTAACCCAAGAGTTCCTCTCATTCTCGGGAGGGGATTCTTAAGAACGGGTCGTGCTCTAATCGATGTTTTTGAGGAAGAAATCACTTTACGTGTTGGTAATGAAGCCGTCACATTCAATCTTGATCAGACTTCAAGATACTCCTCCAACTATGACGCTGAAACGGTAAACCGAATTGACATCATAGATGTTGCGTCAGAGGAGTATTCTCAAGAGGTCCTCGGTTTCTCATCAAGTGGCAGTACCACTCTTTCTTCTGAGCCTATCATATCCGACTCTTCCCCTTCTCTCACTCTGTTTGAGGGAAGTGACTTCCTTTTGGAAGAGGTCGAGGCTTTTCTTGCTCAGGATAGCTCAATCTCAAATGAGATTGATGAAAACTATCTTGACCCGGAGAGGGATATTCTTCTTCTTGAAAGATTGTTAAATGACGATCCTTCACCCTCTCCGTCTCCAAAACAACTTCATAAAGCGAAAATTAAGTCTATTGAAAAATCTGAAGAATTTCCCGAGGTTGAGCTCAATGACTTGCCTCCTCATCTAGAATATGCATTTTTGGAGGGTGATGATAAATTACCCGTCATTATTGCTAAAGACTTAAAAGATGAGGAAAAGGCTGCACTCCTAAAGGTTCTAAAGTTACACAAGCAAGCAATTGCTTGGAAACTCTCCGACATTAAGGGTATTAGCCCGGACTTTTGTACACACAAAATCTTAATGGAGGATGACTTTAAACCAGCAGTGCAACAACAGAGGAGGGTAAACCCCAAAATCCACGAAGTTATCAAACAAGAAGTTCTGAATCTTCTTGATGCGGGATTGATTTACCCTATATCTGACAGTCCTTGGGTTAGCCCAATTCATTGCGTTCCTAAAAAGGGTGGCATAACCATTGTCACCAACGAGGAAAAAGAGTTGATTCCAACTCGTTTAGTCACAGGTTGGCGAGTATGCATTGACTATCGTAAGTTGAATGAAGCCACCCGTAAAGACCATTTTCCTCTGCCTTTTATGGACCAGATGCTCGAAAGACTAGCGGGGAATGAATACTACTGTTTTCTCGATGGTTTCTCGGGTTACTTCCAAATCCCCATTGATCCACAAGATCAAGAGAAAACTACCTTCACATGCCCCTACGGAACTTTTGCTTACAGACGTATGCCTTTCGGCTTATGTAATGCACCAGGCACGTTCCAAAGGTGCATGATGTCAATCTTTTCCGACATGACCGGAAAAACCATGGAGGTATTTATGGATGACTTTTCAGTCATCAGGGATTCATTCTAGTCTTGTCTCTCCCACTTGGAACAAATGCTAAAACGTTGTAAAGAAACGAACTTGAGTCTCAACTGGGAGAAGAGCCATTTTATGGTTAAAGAGGGCATTGTCTTCGGCCATAAAATTTCAAAAAACGGGATTGAGGTTGACAAAGCCAAAATTGATGTCATTGCTAAATTACCTCATCCCACTACCGTTAAAGGTGTTAGGAGCTTTTTGGGTCATGTCGGCTTCTATCGTAGGTTTATCCAAGATTTCTCTAAAATCGCCCGACCTATGACCCATCTCCTCGAGAAGGATGCTCCTTTTATCTTCTCTCCTGAGTGCATCGAAGCTTTTGAAACCTTAAAGAAAAAGCTTACTGAGGCACCAATTCTTGTTGCCCCCGATTGGGACCTACCTTTTGAGCTTATGTGCGATGCCAGTGATTTTGCCATAGGTGCGGTCTTGGGGCAACGAAAAGCAAAATACTTTCAGCCTATACACTACGCAAGCAAAACTATGACCGAGGCTCAAAGTCATTACACCACCACTGAAAAAGAACTATTAGCTGTGGTGTATACCTTTGAAATATTCCGGCCATACTTAATACTTACCAAATGCGTAGTGTATAAGGATCACTCGGCTTTGAAGTACCTATTTGCAAAACAAGATGCAAAGCCGAGGCTACTCCGTTGGGTTCTCCTCCTCCAAGAATTTGATATCATTATCCGTGATAAAAAAGGAGCCGAGAACCTTGCTGCTGATCATCTCTCACGATTAGAAAACCCTCACCAGGATGTGTCCGAGAAACAGGAAATAAATGAAACATTTCCTCTCGAGACACTCAATGTGGTTTCTTTTCGTGGTGACTCTTCTACCCCATGGTTTGCCGACTTTGCAAATTACCATGCGGGTAACTTCATCGTGAAGGGGATGTCGTCCCAACAGAAGAATAAATTCTTTAAAGACGTTAAACATTACTTCTGGGACGACCCCTATTTGATCAAAATCTGTGCCGATCAAGTCATCAGGCGATGTGTTTACGGACAGGAAGCCGCTGATATTCTCAAGCCTTGCCATGCTGGACCCACCGGGTGCCACCATAGTCCTAACTACACCGTCAAAAAGGTGTTTGACTCCGGTGTCTATTGGCCCACAATTTATAAAGATGCCCACGAATTAGTCAAAGCTTGTGACGCTTGTCAGCGTCTCGGGAATATTTCACAAAAGAACGAAATGCCACAAAATGCCATTCAAGTTTGTGAAATCTTTGACGTCTGGGGCATTGATTTTAAGGGGCCATTCCCATCTTCTCGTGGAAACAAATACATTCTCGTGGCTGTTGACTATTTGTCAAAATGGGTTGAGGCAAAAGCCTTACCCACCAACGATGCCCGAGTTGTTGTGAAATTCTTGAAATCCCTCTTTGCTCATTTTGGAACTCCCCGTGCCATCATTAGTGATCGCGGTACACACTTTTGCAATGATCAATTCGCAAAAGTCATGCTTAAGTACAGTGTTACTCACCGTCTTTCTACCGCATATCACCCACAAACAAGTGGGCAAGTGGAAGTCTCCAACCGTGGTATAAAACGGATTCTTGAGAGGACCGTAGGTGAAAACCGTGCTTCCTGGTCAGACAAACTAGATGATGCACTCTGGGCCTTCTGTACAGCTTACAAAACACCCATCGGGTGTACTCCCTACAAGCTTGTATACGGGAAGGTGTGTCATCTACCGATCGAGCTCGAGCACAAAGCCTATTGGGCCTTGAAACATGCAAACTACGACCTTCATAAAGCGGGTGATCACCGTAAAGTTCAACTCAATGAATTAAACGAACTTTGTGATCAAGCCTACGAGAACTCTTTGATCTACAAAGAAAAGACAAAGAAGATCCATGACTCAAAATTAAGAATCGCGTTTTCAACGTTGGTGACAGATTCCTTCTTTTCAATTCAAGGTTAAAGATCTTCTCGGGGAAATTAGAAACCAGATGGACTGGACCATTCACTGTTGCAAAAGTATACCCATACGGGACTGTTGAGTTATCTCAACCCGAAGGTCCTAACTTCAAAGTGAATGGTCATCGGTTGAAACATTATTTTGGAGAGGACATACCATCCATGGTTGTCCCAGATCTCCAAACTTTCCCCATGGACCAATGAATTCGGGGATCGAGTCAAGCTAGTGACTCGGTGAACAAAAATTAGCAAAATATGGGTTTTCACCCATATCTCTGACTTCTTTCTACTTTCTAACACCTAGTGTGGGGGAGTGGCCGTCCCCCACCTTTTGCAAAGTAAATATGTATATAAGTTTCAAAAAAAAAAAAAATGTTTGTATGTACATATGAATAAAGTGAAAAAGTAAAATGATGTTTCCACAGTTAGCTTAGAATATTACCTTTTTCCGTTCAAAGAGTCAGCATAATAGCCGGGACTTTGAATATTGAGGACAATATTCAATTCTAAGTGTGGGGGGGGGGGGGGGGGGGGGGAATTCTAGCGAATTTTATCACAAAATACTTTCTAAGTACCCCCATTTTGGCCCAAAATTTTCAAAATTTTTTCACTTTATTTCAAAATTTTTGTGGTTATCAGTCTGCCATGTCAAAACGACAAAAGGACTGGCTAATCCAGGAGCAAACGGCTCTTAGTAAAGATATCTCAAAACCATTGATGGCTGACAATTTGCCAAAAATTGTATGGGAATCAACTCACCATATCCTTAATCGTGAAGAGTTGGCTAGTCCAGAAATAAACGGTTTCTGGTAAAGACAAATCAAATCCGTTGACAGCTGGTGGTTTGCTCAAAATCACATGGTTATCAGGTGGACCATAGTTCTTACTTGAACTGAAACATTTGGCTACTCCAGAAGTAATGGCTTTTGGTAAAGAGTTTCAAATCCATTAAGTTTTTCTCAAAAGATTGCTAGGGACTAGCAATGTTTTAGTGTGAGGGATTGATGAGTGTGTAAATACTCATCATTTTTACCTATACTGAGCTGCCAAAACATCTAAAAACACTCAAAATTGCATCAAAATACTGAAAATATCCCAGGAATGTGTTTTATATGTTTCAGATGCAAAATAATCAAAAACAGATGAAAAATGAACAAAGTTTGCATAATTGGCAGTTTCAGTCCCTCATCTTTCAAAAGTTATCAAATCTAGTCCCTGGCTATTCTAAAAACTTGAAAAAGTCACCAAAGGTCCTTTTAAATCATAAAATGACATATTTAGCCCTTTGGTACAAAGTTTCAAAAAGTTACAAGTTTAGTCCCTGAAGTTTTGAAAATTAACAAAAATGGTCCCTGGGATATTAAAACTTTGAGAAAAACAAATTTTGTCCTTGTACTTCTCATTTATGGCAGGAATGGTCCTTGGTTGCAAAGTTTGGTGAAATTACAAAACAGGTCCCTAAAGTCTGGAAAGTTGACAGAAATGGTCCCTGGACATTCCAAAATGGAAATTATCAACAAAAATCCTTGTACTATTCATCACTTGGCAAAATTCACCCCATGAAGAACTTTGGAAAAATGCCATGATCAATCCCTCACTTTCGGCCAAATTACAAAATTGGTCCTTGTGTTAATATTACAAACCAAACGGATCCCTTAATATTAAATCTAAACAAAACCTAATCCAATCCAAACCCAATCCATACACCAGCCCACCCCCTACCTTTTTTATTTTGGCCCAACATACAAAAGCCCACCCTGGTAAATAATACCAAGGTCAAACCCCAGTCAAACCACCCCTTTTCCCACCTTCCTTCACCCCCCAACTTGCAGAACCATCATATCACCACCACCCCACCATCCCTGTCAAATCCACCGCCCAAACCACTCATACCACCACTATCACCTAACAAGACAACCATAATAAATGCCACCCCCCTGTTGCAGTATTTATATATTTCACTCACCCCCAATTTTCCCGCCAAAATTACGTGGAGGGTCCGGATTGATTCAGAGGAATTCAAGGGTCAAGATTGGATGGGAAATGATCAGAGAAGCTACAAGAACCCTAATTGGTGCCTATAAATAGAAGAGAAGAACAAGAGGAGATGTATTAGCTTAATTTAGTAATTTTCATGTCGTTTAAGTAATTTTCAAATTCTCATTGTATAATTTAGCCTTCAATTAGTGTAATTTCTATTTTCAGTGTACTCTTAAGGTTTTTCATTAATAAAAATCAAGTTTTAAGTTAAATATTAGTCTGTGCAAATTTCAATTTTATTTCAAAATTCTTGTTAAGTTGTATTGTTGTTATAATTAGATCACAAGGACTCTTAGGATCACTTAAGCTCCCAGAAAGCTTAATTAAACTTTTAGAAACTATAAAATACAGTTTAGTATCAAAAATCAAAAAAAAAAAAAAACAAAAAAACAAAAAAGTCAACCAAAGTCAAAGTTGCAGGTTAATGGTGATAAAAGCTGGAGCAGGGTGAATAGTGGATGGCCCTGGGTTAGTGGTCTTGTGGAAGACCTATAGGATTGGTTTCATGGTCCTTGGTTCTTGGTATAAGCAGGATTGCATATTGTAAGCTTTTGAACTCATTTCTAAATTCTACTGTAGCATTGCTTATCTCATTGCTTATTTAGCTTATCTGTGTTTGTTTAGTGTTAACTAGTAATATTATTGCCTAAAATTAGTAGGTTGTTAATCTGTTATCATGGTTGCCTTAATTTCATAGTTTGACAGTCAACTTAGTAGATAGAGTAATCTTGGTCATTTGTTGTTGTTTCTTGTGTTTAAGTGTTCATTTAAGCTTAATAGATCATACTAAGTCATTTTGGATGTGTTTCATAAGTTCTAAAACCCATTTGCTTCACAAATCATAAAACAGTCCAACTTTATGGTGTGTTTGGATCAGTGTGATCCTGGGTGTTCTAGTGCATATTTATTGTTGTTCTTTGTTGTTACAAGTCACTTAGGATCATTTTAGCTCAGAACAACCATAATAACTATGTCTTGTTTCACAAAAAGTCACAATCACATACTAATAGGCCTAATTAACCCTCTGTGTTGGATTTAGTGTGGCTTATGCCCCATTTCCATTCACTTGTGAGTGGTGTAGCTTATTTTAGTCTTAACATAGCTTATTTAATCATTTTCAATCAGTAAATCAGGATCAAAGTTCATAAAAGTCAACCTAAGCTTGATATTTCAAAAAGTCAAAAACACTTTTCTGAGAAAACCAAAACTTGGGAGAATTTTTGTGATAGGTTTGGGACCCTGATCTTTTTAGAGTTTAATATTTGTCACCTAGTCTTCAAAGTCCTACAATCAGCTTATTTTTAAAATTTTTATTTAAGCCTGTGGAGTAGCTTATTTTGACCTGCAGGGCAAGCTTATGCCCTGTGCACAAGTTTTTGACCAATTTTCCAAGTTGTTTAGTGATCACCCTAGTGGACCCCACACCCTGTACCCTGGCTTTTTTGAAAGTCAATAAGCTCAACTTCTAGGTTCAGGGCTTATTTTGAAGTCTTTGGCTTATTTGATAGGGCTGCAAGTCCTTGTAAGTTTGACCATTCCCTGAGTGTACATTGAGTCACTCAGTGTGTGACCCCAACTTCCATACCCTACCCAGTACTTATTAATAAGCTATAAGCTCAGCTTATTGGCTTATTTTGTAGCCCTCCAGTCCATCTTCAAGTTTCAAGTCTCACTTTGGACCCACCTTGGCTTTTGTGGACCCCACAGAGGTTCAAAAACCTTTGGTTTGGCCTGTTTTGGCCCTTAGTTGTGATAAGTGCTTATTTGCTCCTTAGTGGCTTATTTTGAGTGCTTATTTGTTCCATTTGTCTTACTTTAAGTTTATAATCATCTATGTATACTTAGTTTGTCATTTCCTAACTTTTTCAAACATTGCATAAGTCCTAACAAGCTAATTAGTCCACTGATTAGGAAAAGGGGGTGCACATAGCTTATTTTTAAGCTATTGTAAAAATCTTTTCACAAAAGTTTCTTATTTTTAGTTTATTATCATCTGTCAAAAAGAAAAACCAACAAAAAACCAAATTTAAAATAGTGATAGCTTCTATTTAATAGATTTTATATTTTTAAATTTTCTTTTTAGCTTATTAATAAGCATTTCATCATTTTCATATTTTTCTTAATTTCTTGTCACCTTAAAGTATTTTCAGTAATTTTCTTAGATTTTTCTCTTTTAATTTAATAATTATTAGAATTAATAATAGTTTAATTAATTAATTAGATAATATTAGTAATTAAATAGTTTTCTTAAATTTTAATTAACAACAGTAGGTTTTTATATTTTTCCTAGGTTTCATAAATCATTTAGGACTTTTAAAAATAGTTTCTTAAATTCTACTATTCAGTTTCTAATTTTCTTAATTAAATTAGTTAAATTAGATTTAAATTAATAACTAAGTAAATAATTAGTAAAATAATCTAAATATAATTTTTAGTAAATTTTTATAATTTTTTTAGGATTCCTGTGATGGTTAATTAGTTTTATAAATTTTTCTATAATTATCTAGTCATTTTTAGTATTATTAGTAATTTAAAATAGTTTAAATAGTTTAATTATTATAATTAGTATTTAATTAAAAAAAAAACCCACAAAAAGACAAAAACATTTCTTTTTAATTTTTATATTTTCTTTAAGTTAATTCAGAGGTTTAGAAAATGATTTTACAAGTTTTTAGTTTAATTTATAGCCTTTATCATTTTTAGTTTAGTTTAAATTAGATTTAAATTACTTTTTAAATAAGTTTTATTAATTAATTAGTATTTAAATATTAAAATAATCAAGTAAATAATTTCCTTTTCATTTTAAATTTTCTTTTTATTTTAAGTTTGTAAAAGTTTCACTTGCATCCTCTGGAGTTGTAAATTGTTAAAACTCACTTTTCTCTGTCTGTAATCTGATTTCCAGTTTGTGTTTGTCTTATTATAACTGTATATCTGTTATTATTAATATTATTTCAAATTGTTCAAATTCCAAGAAATCAGTAGCATAATCACTTCTCAATCATCTTGTCCTCAGTGCCACTCATTTTCAAAAACGTTTTTAAAGCACCATTGCAATCTCGCTGGGACATAACGACCCGGGGACAAAACTATACTATCCACGGAGCATTGGTCTAAGCTGTTTTTGATTTGTTGACCTTGGTCAATAATATCTGACGGTTTAGCCCAATCAGTATTTATAGCAAAACATTCTGCAGGCCTGGCGGATACGACGGAACCCTCAGATGGGTTCCGCCCGTGTATCTCCAGGGTTCTGCCGGGCTGACAAAAGGTTTTGCAATAAATCTTTCCAAACCAACCAAAGTCACATCAACTAAATTCTAGTCAAACACATTGAATCAAAAGTGGAATGCTTCCATAAATGTGTAAGAGGTTATGGTAAGTCAAACACACAAAGTTACCATAAATGTATGATGTGATGTTAACATTTTTCTATTTTAAGAAATATAAAAAATGTTGTGTTTTATATGAAATGTAAATGTAGCAAATGTCTAATTATGCAAGTCTTTAAACTAAAATTATGTTTTACTAGAAACCAAAGTTTACACTTTGTCGTTAACAAAACTTAGCAAAGATCGTAAAATATAAATAACGTTTTTAGGCGATATTTGTATTAACAATCTCCCCCTTTTTGTTGATAACAAAACATAAACTTTGTTTTTAAGTAACTCACAAAATTTTAGTGTTTAAGACTTAAAAAAAATGTTATATTAAACTTGTTTTACTTAAGTGATGAAAATCATTTTAAGTTTATAAGTTTATATATCATTCTCCCCCTTTTTGTCGAAACAAAAAGTAGAGTAGCGAAGCGGAACTAAGTATGTGCTCCCCCTTGGTCTATACTCCTCCTAAAAGGAGTGCCAAGATAGGAAACATGGATTTTGAACCTACAAAAATATGGTTAGTTAGTGATAATGACACATAATCAAGGTTGTAGTTACCACACTATATGACAATATAAGCAACCACAATCACAACACATATATGATCAACCAACAATGCTAGTTAGAAAGAAGTAAGAGATGTCATTTCAAGTAAAATTTGACTTTTAAAAAGTCAAAGACAAGAAAATAAAAGATAAAAAGAACCAAGAAATAAAAAGAAAAAAAAATCCTACTTCTATAAGTAGAAGTTTTTCAACACATTTCCTAAGTGGGGCAAAAGGCCTCCAAACTTGGTCTAGGATTTTTTTGGGTGGGAAAGAGCATCCAAACGCTCGATGATATGTTGTATAGCAAAACGGGTTTCATCTTGAAATTGGTGAAGCAACATCTTGATGCTTTCACCTTGTTGGAGCATTTGCTCACATTGTGAGCAAACATGGTGATGAGTGGGTGGAAATGGGTTGTTTGATGATGGTGGTGGTGGTGGGTTGGTTTTGGGTTCTTGATTGGTGGATGGGTTTGGTATGGAGTCAAGCAAGGTCGTTTGAAATTTCATTGCTTGATGGAGGTGATTTTCAACCGTGCTTTGGATTTCCTCATAAGAAGGAACAAAAGACTCAAAGGATTGAGATTGAGAATGTGGTGGAATTGGGTGATCATGGTTTTCAAAGTTAGGTTCTCCATATAGAGGACCATGGATGTCATTGAAGATAGGGTGAAACAACAATGGTTTTGGGTGATGGTACTCTTGTTGTGGTGGTTGGTTGTGTACAAAAGGCTCATTTTGATTTGTCAAAGGTGGTGGATTTGTTGATCTTGGTGGAAGATCATTGAGATCTTGTACAAAAGGATGTGGTGACGTTGGAGGAGACCCAAATAACTCCATTGGTTCTAGTTTAGGTGGTAGTAATGGTGATGGAGTTTTGGATTGTTGGGTTGGAGCACTTGGTGGAGTTGGGTCAATGGGTGATTTTGTTGGTGGTGGAGTAGTGAGCTCATTAGGTCCTTTGGGTGATGGAGATGGAGATGCAAGGTTTAGAAAATGTTCATTTTTGATGGGTGAGGAGAATTAATCCAAGGATGAGGAACTCAAGTTGATTGTGTGGTTGGACCAAAGTGGATTGACACTTATACGTGCGGTTCTACGAACGGGTCGAGATGGTTGAGAGGTTATTATTGACTTTGTCATTGTAGAAATGGTTGATTAGAGGTTTAGAATCAGAGATTGTGATGGTGATGGTGTGATTTGAGGGTGTTCTAAGATGGTTAAATTTATAGAGGTGAAGAATTATGGAAAGGAGTGTTTGGATTTGATGTTTAGCCATACAAAAATGGAGGTTGCTAATGATTTTGAAGATTAATGAGGGTTGTCAAATCATTAGAAGTCAATCCAATGAAAATGGTGAAGGAAGAAGACAAAGATTTGCACTAAATGCTTAGTGGTTTTGGCAAATTTATTGAAGGTATATGTTTCACGAATTGCAAGAAACCTTTGGAAGGGTTCCTTCCTTTATAGGTGAAGGTTCCTTGAGGTGGTTATGGCTAAGTTTGAAATTTGGCGGGAAATAGGTTTCTATGAGTTCTAGAGGATGAGAAAGACCCTAATGTGCTTAGCAAATAGTAGGGAATGAGTTTCTATCTAAAAAGGATGGTTTGTTATTGAGTGGAAGTTGAAATGTCAAAAAATAAAAAAAATTTGCAGGTGCACTGGCGGAACCTCAGACTACACAGGCGAAACCCATCTGAGGGTTCCGTCTGATCCGTTGGGCCATTTCTGGAATCCCAGAAAAATACACTGGCGGAACCCATTTGTGGGTGCCGCCAGATCTGAAAAAGTTGGCAGTCCCCGTTTTTGACCCGCGAGACGATTTTCAAATTTTTCGAAAACTCCTAAAAACAAAAATATAATTCATATCCGGTTAGGAAATGCAAAAATTGGACATGTAAACACGCATATCATTGGACTTTGACCGGGGGCTAGCGAATTTCACTATACTTAGTGAAATTTTCATAAACTTGAAAATTTGACAACATGCCAAATGTTGTCATCCTGCATCATAGTTAGTTCAAACATGTTCCAAATTGTATCAAATATCCTATCAACACAAATACATAACACATATTGTTTGAAACGACCAAATTGTTCAAATAGCACCTTGTGCCAAACACTCCTACACACCCGCTCTCATTGACGATCAATCTTGTTCTTGAGCTTTCCAAGGAATCTCCCAAGATTCTTGAACATCCCCTTTGTTTGCTTGAACTCCGCCGACTCATTTGGAATATCCGGAAGTTGGGAAAGGTATTCTAGAGGCAGGAACCTAGAGTTGGGCAAAGTCTCATCTTCACTCATTGAGGATGATGATGAGGAGGTAGGAGGATGAGGACGTTTTCCTTGGGCTTTGTAGACTCTCCTATCACTTAGTGGGACAAACGTGTGTGGAATGAGAGAGTAGTCTAGACGAAGACCTCTAGGATTTGGCGGAATGGGAGAGATGAACCTAAAGAGACGGGTCAAGAGCATTCCATATGGCATAGCCGTTGTGCCTAGCACGGGAATGTCGACCATTCTTTTGGCCATGTAGTAGGCAAGGTTGAAGGGTTGCCTAACGGACAAGGAGTAGAGCATGTAGCAAAGGCAAAGATTGATATGATCCCGGTTTCCTATGGTGCTAATGACATTGGCTCTAAGGAGTTCCTCCCATTTCTTGAATTGGGGCTTGAGTTCATTTAGTTCTCCTAGTGTTGGTTGTCCTAATGAAGAGGTAGTCACGAAGTTCATCTTTGGACACAAGAGTGGTGTCACAGGGATGGATGCGGTCAAAGAGTGTGTCAAGAGTTGAGAGGGAGTGCTTGTCAGAGTAGATGCAAGTACCACGGTTTGGGACACCTAGGATTTGAGCAAATTCCTCGAGAGTGAAGGAGTACTCATGACTACTAGCCCTAAAGTTAATAGACATGCGACCATACTCATCCGTGGAGAGAGTGACAGATGCATAGAACTCTAAGATAAACCTAGGACAAATAGGCTCATTGATTTCTAGGAGACAATCAAAGTTGATGGTTGCTAGTTCATTAGGTAGGTTTGTACCTTCTATGAAAGATGGGTCAATGGTTCTACCCTCATGGACATATCGTTTTTCTAAGGCTTTGAAAACGTCAATTTGAGTTTGAGTAAGACCTTTGGTTTTGTGGTGTTTGGGTAGGTACTTAATGGTGTCCTTGTGGTCGTAATGGGTTAGAGGAGGCATGATGATTCCTAGAAAAACAAAATTTCACATTTTAGTCTAAGTAAACGACTAGTGTAATGTGGATGTTCTAGTGTGTGCTTATATGAAAACAATGTGAAGGTGCGGTTATCTTGACTCATTTTGATGCTCAAAAACGTTTTAGAATGCAAGTTTTGTTATACAACAAAAGATAACCCTTTAGCATTCAAGAGACATTATGCAAGTGATGTTTTTGAACATAACGTTTTGATTTTGTATTCACAATGTAAGACGAAAAAATATTTGTCCTATTTGTGAGAAATTTTTGCAAGAATTTGACATGGGGTGTTTTAATAAACATGTTAATAACTAATAATAATGCAATTCCTAACTATGGGAAACATGATTAGTTTTGTTAAACACCTAATTTCATGCATGAATTTAACAAGTTAATGCATAACCCCAAGTTTTTGTTTTTGTGCAAAAATAGAATTCCTAGACTCAGATCAGGAGTGTAATCATGTTTAGAATACTTTCAATGATGATTGATGAGCAATGTGAATGAAGGGAGGACCAAAAATTCGTAGGTGTGGATGAATGGTAAAGTGAATAGTAGTAGCTTGGAAGTAGTGGTATGAGATAATGGGTGTTTGGTTTAATATAAACTAAGAAAAAGGTTCTGCAGGTCGGTGGATATGGTGGAACCAAAAAGAGGGTTCCGCCCGTTATGGTTGAGGGTTCCGCCGACTCTGCTGAGAAAAAGGCTTATTGATTTGTTTTGATTTTTGTGATTTTTGTCTAATGTCTAGAACTACAATGTAGGTTCCATGAGTCCTAAGCCTAGCCTAAGAAGGTTAAAAGGTTCTTGTTTAAGAGGTTTTGTGAGAATGTCGGCTATGTTGTCTTCGGAAGAAACTTTCTCAATTGAGATGTTTCCCTTTTGAACGTTATCACGAAGGAAATGATGACGGATTTCAATATGTTTGGTACGAGCATGTTGAACTGGATTTTTGCTAAGATCAATGGCTCCTTTGTTGTCACAAAGGATGGTGATGTCATTAAGTTGAATTCCGTAGTCGACAAGAGCTTGCTTCATCCAAAGAGCTTGTTGACATGCCTTTCCGGCCGAAACGTATTCGGCTTCCGTTGTAGAGATAGCGAGAGCTGTTTGCTTCTTAGAGAACTATGAGGTGAGACAATGTCCAACAAAAGTACAAGTACCACTTGTGCTTTTTATATCAACATTGTCACCGGCATGATCCGAGTCGGCATACACTATGGTGTCTATTCCCGTTCCTTTGGGATACCATAAACCTAAATATGTAGTACCCTTAATATATCTAAAAATCCTTTTAACGCCTTCGAGATGAGTTGTCTTAGGATCTTCTTGAAAACGAGCACATAGACAAACACTAAACATAATGTCGGGTCTACTAGCCGTTAGGTAAAGTAGACTTCTAATCACACCTCTATATTTAGTGCTATATACGGATTCACTTTCCTCATCCTTGGTGAGTTTTGTTTCCGTGGACATGGGAGTTTTGATTGATTTCGAATCTTCTAATCTAAATTTCTTAAGCATATCCTTAATATATTTAGATTGGTTAAAAAAGATACCATCTTCTAGTTGTTTAATTTGGAGTCCTAGGAAAAAGTTGAGTTGTCCCATCATACTCATTTCAAACTCGTCATGCATGATTTTTGAGAAATCCACGCATAACTCTTGACAAGTTGATCCGAATATAATGTCATAAATATAGATTTGGACTATGATAATATGTGAATCTTTCTTCTTAGTGAATAGAGTATTATCAACTAAGCCCATGGTATACTTATGGTCAACTAGGAAGGTTTTAAGTCGATCATACCATGCTTTTGGAGCTTGCTTAAGTCCGTAAAGAGCCTTTTTAAGTTTGTAAACATGATTAGGTTTTTCAAAATCGATGAAGCCCAGTGGTTGAGCAACATACACTTCTTCATTTATGACCCCGTTTAAGAATGCACTTTTGACGTCCATTTGAAAGAGTTTAAAATTGTGAGCACATGCATATGCAAGTAAGATTCTAATTGACTCGAGCCTAGCAACCGGAGCAAAAGTTTCATCGTATTCAATGCCTTCTTGTTGATTATATCCTTGTGCTACTAGCCTAGCTTTGTTTCTAGACACAATTCCATTTTCATCCATTTTATTACGAAAAACCCATTTTGTTTCAATTATTGTTTGACTCCTTGGTTGAGGAACTAATGTCCATACATTATTTCTAACAAATTGGTTTAACTCTTCTTGCATGGCTATTACACAAGACTCATCATTTATGGCTTCGTTAATGTTTTTCGGTTCAATGGTTGACACGAAACAAAAGTCGTTACTTTCATTTTGGGCTTTAGATCTCAGTGTTCTCTCACTAATTTTTCCTATGACATTATCTAATGGATGACTTTTGGATTGTTTAACATTAACAATTTCTTTGCTTAATGGTTCATCTTCCTTGTCGTTTACTAAGATTACTTGGTTTTCAATAGCTTGGCTTTCAACTAAGTCATCATCTACCAAAGGTGATGTCTTAGAGGGAGGTGGACTCTTGTCGAATGTTATGTTCAACGATTCCTCGACTCTTAAGGTTTCTTTGTTTAAAACAATGTAAGCTTTACTATTTTGTGAATATCCAAGACATACACCTTCATAAGACTTTGGGTCAAATTTGGTGAGATAGTCCTTGATGTTAAGAATAAAGCATTTACTCCCAAACACTCTAAAGTATCCTAATGTAGGCTTTTTACCTTTATATAGTTCATAAGGAGTTTTATTCAAAAATGGTCTAATTAAGAATCGATTTAAAATGTACGTTGATGTGTCAACGGCGTTACACCAAAACTTTTGTGGAATGTTTTGTTCATTAAGCATTGTTCTACTCATCTCTTGCAAGGTCCAGTTTTTACGTTCTACTACACCATTAGATTGAGGAGTACGTGGAGCCGAAAAGTTATGAGTAATACCATTTTTATCACAAAAGTTTCCAAATTGAAATTCATTATCAAATTCACAACCGTGATTCGTTCTAATAGACACAATACTAGACCCTACTTGATTTTGAATTTTCTTACTTAGAATCTCAAATTTATCAAAAGCTTCATTTTTACTTTTCAAAATTTTTGTCCAAGTATATCTTGAGTAATCATCTACTATGACCAAAGTATAGAAGTTACCCCCATAACTTTGTATAGCGGATGGACCGAACAAATTCATATGCAAAAGTTCTAGACACCTAGATGTAGAAACCAAGTTTTTAGCCTTATGGCTACTATGGACTTGTTTACCGACTTTGCAAGCGTCACAAAAGTGTTGGTCATATTTCAACTTAGGTAGGTTTCGAACTAGGTCTTTGGAGGAGAGGTTTTGTATAAGTCTCATGTTAGCGTGTCCTAAACGTCTATGCCATAAAGTTGAAGATTCATCTAATGTAGTATGACAAAGTTTGTCTCTAGATGTTTGATATGGTTATGCCATCTTTAAGTATTTTACTTCCATTTTCACTAAAAATGACATTATACTTATTACGGCAAAGTTGACTAATGCTAAGGAGATTAAAACCTAAGTTATCAACATGAGCTACATCATCTATAAAAAGGGAGTCATGAGAGATTGTACCTTTTCTGATGATTTTGCTCTTAGCTTTACTACCAAACTTAACGTTACCTCCATCACATTTGTGATAAGTTGAGAAGAGGCTTTTGTTACCCGTCATGTGCCTTGAACAACCGCTATCTTTAATCCATTCATCCGGTTCCAAACATACTTTGAGGCACACCTCATTTGAGTCGTGAGCCATGAGAGCAATTTCATCATTTTTTGGCTCATCATCATCTTCTTCATAGTCACTCCAAGCACCACCCACAAACGCTTGTTGAGATTTGCCTTTGGGTGGTTTTGGACATTCTCCTATGAGATGACTTATGTCTCCACACCTAAAGCATTTCCTTTCAACCTTTCCTTTCCTATCATCACGATCTTTTCGGAAGGTTTTATTGTCATCTTTAGGTTGCCTTACAAACTTCCCTCGTCTACAAAAGAACTTCTTGAAGTCTCTAACGGCCATGGCATATTCTTCATCATCACTATCCGAACTAGATTCTTCATCATCACTTGATTGGACTCTAGCTTTCAAGGCAATGGACTTAACCTTTTCTTTCTTGCCTTTAACTATTTCCGAATCTTTTTCCATTACCATTTCATGAACTTTGAGGTTTCCAATTAGCTCGTCAAGTGACATGCTTGAAAGATCCTTTGATTCTTCAACTTTTGCTCTCCACTTCAGATGGAGTGTTCTAAAGAATTTCCTGACAAAATTCTTGCTACAAAAAGATTCATCAAGTGCTTTAAGTGAAGTAATAATAGTGTTAAACCTAGCAAATGCACCATCAATAGTCTCATCTTCGGGAATAGCAAATTGTTCATATTGTTGAACAAGAAGATCAATTTTGTTATCCTTAACTTGTGAGTTTCCTTGATGAGTGACTATTAAAGATTGCCAAATTTTTTTGGCGGTTTTAAACATAAAGACTCTTTCATATTCTTTCTTAGGCAAAGCATTGTAAAGCATCATTTTAGCTTCATTATTTTTAGCAATTAATTTCTTTTGATCTTCATCTTTACTATTCGTAACTATATTATCACCATCAATGATTATATACCATAAATCTATATCTTTAGATTTCACGTAAGTTTCAAATCGGTTTTTCCAATATATAAATCCATTTGCTTCAAAAAGTCGTGGTCTTTGCATAGATTGCCCTTCTTTGTAATTTTCAAAATCCATGGATCGTTTCAAGTTTTAAAACACAATATATTTTAAAAGCTTGAGTAACGTAGCTCTTGATGCCAATTGTGGAAAACTAGAAGGGGGGTTGAATAGTTTTACTGGTTTTTCGTTTAATTATCTTTTGAAACTTTCCGTTTAATCAAAGATATGAACACAAAGACAATATATAACATGCAAGTATAAAGAAAGAAATGATCAAACCACAACACGAGTATTTATCGTGGTTTGGTTACAAGGACTCTATTTCCTTGCCCTACATCCATGCCCCGAGTATCCAACTTGAGAGTTTCTTTCACGAGTCAACAAGCTCCTTTCACCGGCGGAGAAAACCTTACACGTTGCTTACACGATTACCGACACTAAGCTAGATATCGAGTTCTTTTACAAGGGTACAACCACTCCCGTTAGTTCTTTTACAAGGGTACAACAACTCCCGTCACTCTATGTATTTTATGGACTAAAATACTAACCGATCACAACTGAAAACACACAATCAAATGAAGTGTAAACTACACAAAGTCTACACAATGCTAAGCTAACAAGTCTTGCAACGTTGTGTTGAATACTTGTAACTTTATATGAACTTGTGAACTTCTTTGCTACAAAAGAAACTTCACATAAAGATGAAATGTTAAGGGGTTAGATGAATGAAATGAATGTATGTGTGTGAAATATAATATGAAGTGATGAAAAAACATCAATTCAAACAAATGGCTTGGTATTTATAGCAAAACATTCTGCAGGCCTGGCGGATACGGCGAAACCCTCAGATGGGTTCCGCCCGTGTATCTCCAGGGTTCCGCCGGGCTGACAGAAGGTTTTGCAATAAATCTTTCCAAACCAACCAAAGTCACATCAACTAAATTCTAGTCAAACACATTGAATAAAAAGTGGAATGCTTCAAAAAATGTGTAAGAGGTTATGGTAAGTCAAAAACATAAAGTTACCATAAATGTATGATGTGATGTTAACATTTTTCTATTTTAAGAAATATAAAAAGTGTTGTGTTTTATATGAAATGTAAATGTAGCAAATGTCTAATTATGCAAGTCTTTAAACTAAAATTATGTTTTACTAAAACCAAAGTTTACACTTTGTCGTTAACAAAACTTAGCAAAGATCGTAAAATATAAATAACGTTTTTAGGCGATATTTGTATTAACATAATGAATTTGGGTTACTGGTGTAGTGGAATGAAGTGGATATTCTGATGACAATGAGATGAATTTTTATCCCCCTTTTTTATAAAAAATAAGATCCTTTCACAAATTTTATAAAAAAACCGTATTCATATAGTAACATGGGGTGTGTTTGTCCGCTTATTTTCTGCACAAATAAGGTGCGCTTGCCTGCTTATTTTCTGCACCAGAAGGGTGTTTTGTTTTCTTATTTTTCTGCGCAATAAGGGGTGTTGGTTGTTTAAGCGGAAGCCCATTAACAACATATAGGCTAATCTGATATTTTCACTACATCCATCAGTAGGCTAAAAGGTTGAATAGTCCTGTGTTGTTTAAGTACATTATCCAATTACAAAAAAAGAGGAGAAATTTAGTTATTACATAACTAAAATCTTATCCTTTTCAACCTAAACCTGCTTTGACCCATTACATAACCTGCACATTGTTGTTACCGTTTAGATATGAAACCACATGTATAAGATAAGGTCAAAAACAATTCCCATTAATGTAACCAATTTTGTTAAAGCTACCACTTTCATTTTATTTGATCATCTCATTTATGATGTATTTGTTTTTCCTCTTCTCAGGCTAGAGGGAGCCATCAGTTTCCAGGGTCACATCCAGTTTCTCTAGAGACAGGTCTGGTGTCATAACTTTTTCATTCATAATTTGGTATCGGATAACTCTATCTTTGAAAAGCTACTAATTATTATTTAGGAGTTGTTTAGATCAACTTATTTTATAAGGCTGCTTATGCATTTATTGGTAGAAATAAGCTAATAAGCTTCTCCCCTGGAATGCAGATTCAGAACTGAGCCACGGGTCTTGTACCAGATCATGGTGTTTTATCTTTATACAGATTCAGAACTTGAGCCACGAGTCTTCCTTCAGAAAATATTGTTTTGTTGTTCCAGAATTTGCAACTTGTTTTAGAATTTGTAACTTGATACTTGAGGTACCAGATCATGGTGTTTATAAATTTACCTTATGTGTGTTTGAAATTGTATATATGTTTTATGCAATATTTGACTTTTTAATTTTCAGAAATTATTAAAATTTGTTTCCGGAAATATTTATTTGTTAAAAATATACATCTAAATTTCTTCACTTTTAAAAGTGTGAAGAATTTCTTTAAAATCCTCACACTTTTACTTAAAAGTGTGAAGAGTTGTTTCAAAATCCTCACACTTGAAAGTGTGAAGAATTAGAATCTCACACTTTTAAGTGTGAAGAATTGTTTCAAAACCATCACACTTTAAAGTGTGAAGTTTTTATAAATCTTCACATTTAAAAATGTGAAATTATTTGCTACACCAATATGGTTCACACACAAGCTAAGTGTGAACTTAGAATCTCACACTTTTAAGTGTGAAGAATTGTTTCAAAACCATCACACTTTAAAGTGTGAAGTTTTTATAAATCTTCACATTTAAAAATGTGAAATTATTTGCTACACCAATATGGTTCACACACAAGTTAAGTGTGAACTTTTCAATTCCACACACTTTATAGTGTGAAAATATGCTTTAACAAGTGTGAAAAGTTGCCTATTTTGCTGTAGTGTGTTAGTAGCATCTTTTTTTTCTTTCTTTCTTTATTATTATTATTTTTATTATTTTTAACTATCGATTATTAAATGAAAATATTTTAATCTATTCTTTTTTGGTTGTACAGGTGGATCAAATGACGTTAAACATGCACTAGTACAAGAGGGACTTTTGGCTACGACTTTTTTTTCGACAATATCGACGACTTGTCATAGGCAAAGTGCGAATGCCGACGAAGTTTCGTCGACCCGAGTTAGTCGGCAATGCCCCGTCGGGACTTTGTTTGCCGACGTCATTTGTTGACGCCACGGTGGGGACCACACGATTTTCAGTCAACGAACTCTTTCATTCGACAAGATATTTGCCGACGACTTGGCGTCGATATATAATCGATAACTAACAAACTTGATTAACCGTTTGATTAACGAAACTTAACCGACAATATATTTACCAACGACATGTCGTAGGTAATTAAAGAGATATAAGAAAAAAAAACAACAGCAGCAGCAATGCTGCAAAAAATTTTCCGAAATCTTGAAAAACCATCTCATTCCTGATTTCGAGTACAAATAATTTGCAAATATACAAACACAAACACAAATTTTATACAAATATTTACAAACTAACTAAACACAAATTAATAAAAAAAAAACAAATATATCCTTATACTTGTTGGTGGTCGGCTGTGGTGCCCAATTGGTGGCAGCGGTGGTCCGGCAGCAGCAGTGGTTTTGCGTGGTCTCTTTCACACAAACAAAAACAACCACAAACACAAGTCATTAATAAATCAACACAAATTCAAATCTATATAAAAAAAATATTTATAAATAACACAAATCCACACAAACAAAATTTTTACCACAAACATAAACACAAATTTACAAACTCAAACACAAATCTATATAAACAACAATAAACAAAAATTTATTAAATTTACCTTTTGTTTCGTGTGGTGGTGGTGGTGGGTCCACGACGGCAGCAGTGAACGGCGGCCGATGGCTGTGGGAATGTAAATAAAATCATAAACCAAATCAAATTCATAAACAAATTAAAAATAAAACCCATACCAAGAAAACAAACTAAAAACACAAACCAAATAAAAGTGAAAGAGGCGGTGGTGCGGTGGTGATAGTGATGGCGTCGGTGGTGGTGTGGTGGAGAGAGTGGTCTTGTGAAAGAGGAGGTGGTGAATGAGATAAAAGTGTTGTGTGGAGTGTAGATTTAGTTTTAGTGAATGAGATAAAAGTGAAAGAGGAGGTGGTGAATGAGATAAGGGAGGTGGGATTTGTTTGAATTTTGGTGAAATTTTGATAAAAATTTTTGGTGAATTAGGCGGGCTTATTTGATACTGGTGAAAATTTTAGAACGAAGTGGATAGCGACGACAAGTCATCGGTATAGTCGTAGTGAAAATTTGGGCTGGATAGTGAAAATTTTGGGGGCGGGTTTATCAAAATAAATCAATTTATTTAGTATAAATACTTTATTTAATATATAACTAAAACTAAAATAAAATACTTTTATAAAATTAACTAATTTAACTTAATATAAATGCTTTTATTTAATAAATAATTAAAATTAAATACTTTTATAAATTAACTAATTTAATTAAATAAAAATACTTTTATTTAATATATAATTAAAATTAAATCATTTGAAAAAACCGAAACCGATTTTGGACCGAAGAACCGAAACAAAAAAAAACCGAAACCGATTAAAAAACCGACGGTTCGGTTTCTATATTTTGAAAAAACCGAAGTTTTTAGTTCGGTTTGGTTTTAGCATTAAAAACCGACCAATATAAACCGAACCGACATTTAAAGTCAAAATGCATCTAAGACCGACATTTAACTATATCATGTCGAGTAACTACTCTTTATTTCATATGCTTCTTGAACATGTCATTTAGGACGGATATTAAGTTCTCTTCTAGGGTGTTTTCTGTTTTTATTAGGTTTTTATTGTTATTATTGTGTTGCTCTATGACACATAAACAACTATCTTTTAGGATTTAATATGGTCATTTGTTTCTTATCGTCATTATTGTGTTTTTTTTTCTTTCTTTTTCTTAATGGTTGTTTGGATTGTTTCTTTCGGTTCGGTTTCGGTTTTATACAAAAACCGAGCCAAACTGAACCATGCTCACCCCTACGAGATTCTATGGTTATATACGAGATGTTAAACGAACGAGCCGAGATGCTATGGTTATACACGAGATGTTCAACGAACGATCCGAGATGATATGGTTGTACACGAGATGTTAAACGAACGATCCGAGATGCTATGGTTATACACGAGATGTTCAACGAACGATCCGAGATGATATGGTTGTACACGAGATGTTAAACGAACGATCCGAGATTCTATGGTTATACACGAGATGTTAGACGAACGAGCCGAGATTCTATGGTTGTACAAGAGATGTTAAATGAACAAGCCGAGATTCTATGGTTTTACAAGAGATGTTAAACGAACGATACGAGATTCTATGGTTGTACAAGAGATGTTAAATGAACGATTCGAGATTCTATGGTTTGTACAAAAGATGTTAAACGAACGAGCAGAGATTCTATGGTTGTACAAGAGATGTTAAATGAATGATCCGAGATTCTATGGTTGTACAAGAGATGTTAAACGAACGAGCCAAGATTCTATGGTTATACAAGAGATGTTAAACGAACGATCCGAAATTCTATGGTTATACACGAGATGTTAAATGAACGTTCCGAGATTCTATGGTTGTACAAGAGATGTTAAACGAATGAGCCGAGATTCTATGGTTATACACGAGATGTTAAACGAACGAGCCGAGATTCTATGGTTATATACGAGATGTTAAAGGAACGAGCCGAGATCATATGGTTGTACACGAGATGTTAAACGAACGAGCCGGGATCATATGGTTGTACAAGAGATGTTAAACGAACGATCTGAGATTTTATGGTTATACACGAGATGTTAAACGAACGAGCCGAGATGATATGGTTATGCACGAGATGTTAAACGGATGAGTCGATATGCTATGGTTGTACACGAGATGTTAAACGGACGATCCGAGATGATATGGTTATACACGAGCTGTTAAACAGATGAGTTGATATGCTATGGTTGTACACGAGATGTTAAATGAACGAGCCGAGATGATATGGTTATACACGAGATGTTAAACGGATGAGTCGATATGCTATGGTTGTACACGAGATGTTAAACGAACGAGGCGAGATTATATGGTTATACATGAGATGTTAAACGGATGAGTTGATATGCTATGGTTGTACACGAGATGTTAAATGAACGACCCAGATGATATGGTTATACAAAAGATGTCAAACGGATGAGTAACAAGCCGAGATGATATGGTTATATACGAGATGTTAAACGGATGAGTTGATATGCTATGGTTGTACACGAGATGTTAAACGAACGAGCCTAGATGATATGGTTATACACGAGATGTTAAATGGATGAGTCGATATGCTATGGTTGTACACGAGATGTTAAACAAACGAGCCGAGATGATATGGTTATACACGAGATGTTAAAGGGATGAGTCGATATGCTATGGTTATACAAGAGATGTTAAACGAACGATTTGAGATGATATGGTTATACACGAGATGTTAAACGGATGAGTCGATATGCTATGGTTGTACACGAGATGTTAAACGAATGAGCCGAGATGATATGGTTATACACGAGATGTTAAACGGATGAGTCGATATGCTGTGGTTGTTCACGAGATGTTAAACGAACGAGCCGAGATGATATAGTTATACACGAGATGTTAAACGGATGAGTTGATATGCTATGGTTGTACACGAGATATTAAACGAACGAGCTGAGATGATATGGTTATACACAAGATGTTAAACGGATGAGTCGATATGCTATGGTTGTACGGCTTTCTAGCTCTTCCAAATACTCTCTATAGTACGGCTTTCTCCTCAACCATTCCAGAATCTTGTCTCTCTGCCACAGTGCACAGTTCGCATAAGAACCATATTCATCAAAAATTTCAACGTCCAAATGATTTATAATTTCATTATACAGGAGCTCGTGTGATAAAGCCTTCGACCACTCCTATTCCGGCGTTAAACCATCCATTGTTATGTGTGTTTTGTGAGAATTGACAAACGGGTTTTTGTGAGTTTATGTGTGTTTTGCCGGGTTAAGGATTATTCGGTATATATAAAGTAAAAAATTGGCGGGACAAAGGGAAAATGAGGCGGGAAAATAAATCCCGACGACATGTCGTCGGTACCAAATAGGCGGGAAAAAACCCCGCCCAAATATTCGCTATTATTCGCAAGCGCGGGGCGACAAAAATTGGTTTGATTAAATCCCGATGACATGACGTCGGGATTTTAACAAACAAAACGTGGTTAAACCATGATCAAAACATTAATCACAATAATTTTTTAATTAGTAAAATACCGACGACATGTCGTCGGTATATTATTGGCGGGTCAAATTCCCGCCCAAGTTTTCCCAATTATTGGAAAAGTCAAATTTGACCAAATAAATACCGACGACATGTTGTCGGGATCTTAAAATCCTAAAAATTCAAAGCGAGTTTGCTGGGTCAAGCGATTTTTTTTGTCGTTTAGCGTAAATGCCGACGCCATGTATGTCGTCGGGATTTTGTTCGTCGCCAGTTCTCCTTATTCTTGTAGTGATGTATGAAAAAAAGTACGCAATCATACCTCTATGTACCGGGTATGATAAAACGTTACATTTGGTAGCAAAATTAATGTTTTGACTCGTCTAATGTAAAGATAGCAAAAAATATGCAAAATTGTTTCAGTTTCGACATCATGTAAATCCCTTAGGACAGTTTCACAAGCAAGATCATGCTATTTTAAACTACTAGTCATGAAAAAAACATCTTTAATGCCTTAGAACCCTTTACATGTTGGTACCAATCCTAGGTAAAGATAGCGATCTCCTACGAAGACCCATGCCACTACTATGCACATCATCAACTATATTCATTCTTTGCGCTTCTTGCACAACTGGTTCATGATTACTACTATCATCACTCGCGCTTTCTGTTGCCATGGGTTTCTTCCCCTTCGATTCTTTGTTGTCCTCTTCTTCATTGTTGTTTCCATCCTCTGAAGAAGTGTCATTAATGGTATGGAAGATGGTGACACTCTCTTTCGGGAGACTTTTAATAGAAAAACTCTTGTTGTTCGTATTAGAGAGCGGAATGAGGGATTTTGATTCTGGGCTTGTTGCATCCTTTCCTAGACTGTATGTGGTTGAGAGTTTGCGCTTTATACCATCTCTTTCTCTCACTAAATCATTGAGTTGTTCCAACACTTCATTGGTTGATGATCCCTCTGCTGCTGCTTTTTTCTCGAGCTCAGAGATTGTTCTATCAAATACTTTCTTTTGAAGCCGAAGGGAACTCTGCAAAAAAACATATAACACTTACTTAACATGTATGCGGTCATAAAACTTAAAGAAACCCAACATGCCATTGGCCTAGTGGTATCGAATGTGTGATTCAACTTACTCTCTTTTCAAGAAAGTTTCCAAGATTTTGGTTTTGAAGCTTCTTTTTCTTCCAAAATACGCAACAAAATCGGACCAAGGCTGCTACTAATATCAAAAGAATTGTTTCTATGAATAGAAATAATCGAATTGCTTTCTCGTTACCTGTGAAACAGAAGTATAAATGTTAACTACTTTATTGGTATGTAGAGTCTCACATCAGTGGTTTCTTTACCTGTATAGATGCTAAGGCGCCTAATTTCCATCATGGAACAACTTGATTCAAGCTTCCGAGCTGTTGAAATACAATTATTATGACAATATACAAATCAAAGAAGCAAATTATACATAAAGTTATGAGGTCGTTACGTGTGCTCAAGCATGAAAGTGGATTGCCAGTATCTGCATTAGATAAAATAAGATGTTGTAAGCACAATCATATTGATTCTACATAAAAGTGGTTCAACAATATCTTCCAAAACTTACTTCGGATAGAAAGAAAAGCAAGAAGTATACTTTCATCCACTGTATAGCGCCTTAGATCAGTATTGTAGAATAAGTTCCACAATGAACCTGTTTCAGTGTTGAATAAGGAAAGTCAGATTATGTCCCAATATATATATATTTTTTTAAAAGCAAAGTTTTTATCACGCAACGAAAATAGATCACCAGGATAGCTTTCAGACCAATAAACAGTTCCTGTTGCAGGAACCAACAATGTGACAACAGATTTCAGTGGCTTCTTTGCTGAAACGTAAGTGTATTCATCAATTGTCCGGCTAATCTTGCCATCCATTATTGTCTGAGATATATAAACTGCATAGCCAGAGCAATCAACAACCGGTTTAACTTGAATCACTGCATCCCGAATGTCTCTTCTGGGAAATTTGTTAACAACCCCAGACGGCGAAATTGAGTATAGAAACCCATCCAGTGAACCAATTGATATCCAACCTGCAACTCAACCGACATAAAAAAGATCTTAAAAAGTAAGATTTTTTACATAAAATAAATATACTTTCTCATTCGTCCCATTTTAGGTGTGTCTTTTTTTAATTGTAAATATGTCATTAAGAGATGGCTTTGTGTCTTGTTTGAGTTATTCTCTAACCATGTTTTAATGACTCTAACATGACACAAAGCCATTTTCAATTACTTAAATAGTCAACTGGGACGGCAAGGCCCCTTTTTAGGGACTACTACAAATGAAATAGGTACGTTGGTGTTATATGCAATTCACCTAGTAATAACGATCATTCAAGTTGGAAACTGAAGGACATATGCTAAAATTACCGTTACTATCAGCAACTGGTGCAGAGTCATCGGTACTCAATGGCCCAACACTTTGTTGCCATAAAACGGTCCCACTCAACACATCAAGAGCAAGAATCACGGCTTTAGCTGGCACAGTGACATACAGGTGACCATTGTTTCCAGCAGTAATCGTGAAGCTCTTTCCCAATGAGCTAAAATCTTGAATCCACTTAAACTGAGGACTACGAATCGATATTGAATACAGTTCTCCATGATTATTCGATATCTATATATAAAAAACATTCACAATTATCAATTACATATATGTGGATACTTAGAAAATAGAAAAGTTGGCAAGAGAGCTTACATATAAATTAGATTCGCAATAATCAATAATGGGGACTGAAACGAAATAGCAGTTTGTGACATTTTTGCTACAACCATAAAGGTATCCCATTCGATTAACTACAGGCTCGGTACTCCATTTCAGTTTCCCCTCAAACGTGAAGGCAAATAGCCCCAGTCTATTAAAGTTGATAAGAATACAAGAACTCGATATACTAACTGCCAACCCAATAATCTCATTCAGCCCTTTTAAACCAGTTTCTGGACCCAACAACACCTTCCCAGCGGCTGCAGGAGGTCTAATGTTCCTAGTATCTATTTTTAGTAAGCGGTTCTCAGCAACCAAATATACCTACCAGCAAATACATTTCATTAATCAATACTAACAAAAGTAAACAATATTACTACTTTTGAAGTTTTAGCGTTATACTAATACTACCATTCTTGCAGCTCCAAAAACCGGGCTTATACCGGCATTGCATGTGTAGTTGAGAGGAATTCTTTTCAAAATCGAGCCGTTGCTTTGGAAAACCAATAAGTCCTTTTCTAGGCATATGTAAACGTTCCCATCCTCGCCCATCAGAGGATTTGACAGCCTTATGTTGGCATGACGTGACTGTCTTTCTACATACAACAATAAAATTAGTAAAATTTAAAGAATAATCAAGGCTTTTTTCCATATAATTCCAACTATCTTTTACTTCTCGGTCGTTTTAGCCATTGCACTTTTTGAAGTGCATTCAGGATTCAAATTCTTTAACAATCCATGTAAGCACAAATAAAAGTACAAAAGCATTGATTTCATTATTGGAAGAGGCCTTAGATGCAATATATCAGTTGACCGTGTAGAATTGAGATGGGTTTTAGAGTATTTCTTTCTTGATAAATGGGTTGTTTTCTAATGAAGAGTGAAAAGCTAATCTTTGGTTTTGTTATGTGATAATATTTGTTGTTCCATGCTTATTTTATAAAAATTAGTGCTGATGTTTTGTACAAAGATGCTCTCCAAATTGTCTTAGAAAGCGAGTATATTTTGTAAAGGGGTACTTAACAGAACTTAGGATCTTCATGTTTTCAGTAAAATCAGATATATTTGTGAATACATTAGTTGATTACATTTGTAAGTCCATCTTTAGTTCTTATAACCATTGGTAGTACTTAGGTGGCTAGAGAATATGTGAAAGCCTTTACTAAGCTACATTAGTGGAATATAATAATATGGAAATCCATTGTGTAGAACCAACAGATTAACACAAATGAGTATCAACTAATATATACCAAGGTTGCATTTGATAGCACAACAGAAAGGTCATAAATCTTTTTTAACCCTTGCATATCCGTTAAATTTCCTTTATCGAGACGAGATCACTACTATATCATGCATCAGTGTTCATATCTGCTGTTGAAACTCAAGCTTATATAGTTAGTTATATTAATGCGATCAGAATATAATGTTAAACCATGATGTTGTAGGTTACAAAATGGAAGATATATATTCACACGAGTTCAGCTCACATCTGGTGAAATTGAGGAATGTAAAGCTCTTGTTGATACAGTTAGTGGTAAGTCAAAAAGTTACGGTTTTATATGTTTTAACATAGGAGTGGGTCGAAAAAGGAGTTGAATGAACTGTAAAAGAAGATTGGCAATATGGTGACCAATTTCTGATGTAGGTATGGCAATATCGAGTATAATTATTTTTTGATATCGGAAAGTCAACAGGTTATCATTTTTAAATAAGCAGCTAACACACATATTTTTGAAAAAGGCAAGTCAAAATTTCTGATATAGATATACTTGCTGCTGGTGTCATTTTTTTTCTTGCTGTCATTTTATGGTTGCTGTATTTGCTTGCTATCAATTTATACTTGCTGAATAACTCATAGAGTGTGGGATACAAAAGTGCATTACTTAGCTATGCAGAAATGTTTTATTTAGTTGTAAGATTATTGAATGAAATATTGAAATTTATGAAAGTCATATACAAAAGTGTATTACTTAGAGTGCGATACAGAAGTGAAATGTATGAAAATCATATATAAGAGACTTAAACAATGTTCTGCACGAAAGAACTCATTTGATTATTAAACTAAAGGGACAATTGCATCTCGGTCCACCATGTCCAAACCCAGGACCGAACCGAGTGACCCGAGGAAAGATCGATCCAACCCAGACTTGGCCATCGGTCCGGTCTCGGTTTCAATAATTTTGGATTTTTGGTTTTTCGGTCTGGTCCGGTACTATTAAAATATATGGTTCTATATTGTTTAGATTTTCATGGAACGAACAGATTTATAAAAAAACACATTACATATAAAAACAACACTAATCATCAACTTAAAACACGCCCAATATACAGCAAATCAAGTGATAGGCTACAAAAATCAGTAATAACTGAATTCAATTAGTTACATATGTAAATAAACAAACCTGATATGTAGTGTTGATGTGAAAAACCAGGGTCCGAAGCAGCAGCCGAAATCAATCCGAACGTGTATAGTGTTAGAATGCAACTCAACATTCTAAGAATCTGGGACATCTTTGTGTAAAAACCAGAATTTTCCTAAGATTAGTGTAATGATATTATGAAGATAGTTCATGTGTTTGAGGAACGGTTATTTAACCGCCACAAGATGGCGGGAAATGTATATAGATGACTTGCAACACACTATTTTTTATCAAGTTTTTAAGTGTTTGGTTATGACTCAAAGTTTTTTTAAATAATATTGGCACATCGGTCGATCGTTACATTTTTATAGATAGTTTTATAGTTTTGTAACTTTACTTTTGTAAGTGGCATTTTAACTTTTTACGTGTAGTAATGTAAAGATTTCCATCTTTCAAAAAAAAAAAAAAAAAAAAAAAAAAAAAAAAAAAAAGTAATGTAAAGATTTTTCTCATTAATTTAAAAACATAATTCACTTTTAACTACAAGTTATCTAAATAGTTCATTGTTTTCACGTTTTTTGTTTCCAGGAAGAGACAATTTTTATTCGTTTTGTTAAAGTACTTTGGCATACTATGAAAATCTACATATAGCACAATAACTTTGAAGAATTGCAATGAATATAGAACCACATTATATTTACAATTTAATATCTACACTTAAGAAAAAAGAAATGTGGCTGATACATTCGTTTTCTTCATATTGTGTAACTGATCATAGTTACAATATTATCAGTTCCTAGCACTTTTTAACATGTACCACACTGGACTGGATCTTATATATAGGCTTGAACTGTTTCGATTTATGGTTTCACTTTTCGTTATTTTTCAAGCATAAAATATCTCTAGTGTCAATTGTACCCGTTAATAAATCAAGCGTTTTAGGCTAGATACGAGGGTAAGACAGTAATTATAATCTCATCTCAAATAAACACATTGGAATAGGCAGTTTGACATGTACTTAAGAAAAACAAGCCCGAACAATCTCTTGTACTGGTAGAAATTTAGTATCTTTATTTTCATCACAAGAAATAGTTTTCTTTTTTAAGGAGCAATACCATCCTGGGCAAATTCTTTGGCCCAACACAACCCTTCAAATAAATGTGTATACAAACCTTCTTGGCCTTCAACTTGAGCAAAGGAGATCAAGCAAAGCCAATTTTAATAACCATATTAAACAACAAGGTACTATACGTACAACTTTCATAAACGTAAATGCACCATAGTATATAATACCGGCGTTCATTTCACAATGTAGCAGCTACTATCCGCTCATAAGAAAGCAACTTCCTTGTTAAATCTACAAACTAGGAAAAACTAAAAGGGGCTTATCATGCCAGCTAACTTCAACAAGATTTCTGGACAAAGTCGTTCTCTTGGAGGTGCCATAGCAACCTTAGCAAGTGCATCAACATCACCAGCATGTATGTAATCAACTATATAATCAAATAGCTCGTCTTTACCACCTCTTAGTGGATCCTGTACAGTTATACAGAAAACCAACTTTTTGAGCTAAAAATTGTCATAGCATCAAATAGTTAGGTTCACAGATTGATTGCAATTATATGAGATTACTCGTGAAAATTGAAGCATTTGATTTGTGGCTACTTTAAGAGAAAGGATGCCTATTTACGTGTCAAAATAGTCATAAAAAGATGATCATATGCGTATGAGTATACAAGATTCACTGACTTATGGTGTTGATTAATAACTGAGCAATACTGTAAGCGAAACTTACTTGAACAAATAAATCTGTATGGGATTTTCCATCGAATAGTATCAGCTCAGCCCGCGCACCAACTCTCTTAAGAGTATCCACGAAACTTATACTGCATAATAATATTTAGAATTTCAGTTTGTCAACAACATAACCTTTCTTATCAATTCTTTTTTTAGTAAATGAGCCACATCATTAGTTATTAATTTATTATCCAAATGCAATAGGGTACTTTAAGGGAATCAAACCTTGCATCTGGCGGTATTGATAAATCTTCAGTTCCATGGAAAAGAAGAATATGAGGCAGGATAGAAACCGCGTTCCTAACATCAGGATCCTCAATAAAAATATCAGGAGAAAACTGTTTCAAGGAATCTTCGCCTTCCATCATACTGTCATGACATGCTTAATAATTTAGCTGCTTGTAAAACAAATGACGAATGTATACCATGTTATTTATTACCTTAAAAATATAGAGCGATGGAGGCCTCGTCGGTCGAAATGTTCAACCAGATTGAGTAGGTTGTACCTGCATAATTACAAAAACTCATAATTAATTAATGAAAGACGTCTAACGGGAGTAGACTATAAGAACAAAAATGCTTTAAGAGATGATTTTCACCCTCCAGATAAACCAAAATAAGCTTTTATACGTGACACACTCCAAGATGTGCTCCCTCCTTTGGATTCCTTTATGGCCTGCTGAAAAAGTGCACAAGAAGAGATATGTGCACCAGCAGACTGTCCCATAAGATAAATCCTATCTGGATCCCCTCCATATTCAGCAATATTTTTGCAAACAAACGATATTCCTTGAGAAACATCTTCAACCATATCGCTGATTGTACCCTGAGGGAAGTTCCTATATGCAAGGAGAAAATTCCAGTTTTAATTAAGAATTTATAAATGAATGCACCGAAAGATTTGATGTAAAAGTATGTTTGGATTGATTTGGTTACCTGTAATCAAGGGATGCCACAATGATATCTCTTTCTGCTAACTGAAGCCCCAAAAGAGCACCCCATCCTTTATACCCTATGATCCATGCTCCACCGGTCACAAACACAGCTACTGGTTTCGGCCCATCTATATTTTTTGGTAAGTATAAATCCAACCTGGAAAACAAAGTTTTCATTCACTGATATGATTTAGCTAAATGCATACACAAACATAATGTGGCATCATATTTGAAAACAAGAATTACCTATTCCTTGGCTGGTCACCGTAAACTATACTTCTACGGACATTGTTTGAGTAGCAAAATTTATATACAACTGCAAGAAGAATAAAGAAATAGTTAGCTTACAGATCTTAATAACTGGTAGCGTCATTGTAGCATGTAAGAACTTGATAAAGTAAAAAATGGATGCCAAAAAGTAAATTATTATAAAACGAACCTCTGAGTAGGCCAGGCAATAACAACATTGCATAAAGGGCAAGGGCAAGAAGCCTCAACATCCATCGGCGGCCTACCCTGGTTGAAAAATTAATGATTAGGGAAGAATTCTGAAATATATTTGCATCTACAGTTTAGTTACATATCACCCAACTGCTTCAAGTCCAGGGATTGTTCAAGTTCCAGTAATAAATGTGATTTTTTCATACAATAGCCATGAAAGATCAGCGAGTGATCTACTACAAACTATTGAAGGCCACCTTCTAAAGTACAAAAGAAAGTGATTTTCTGAAGTATAGGATGATTTGATGGATGCAGTTCTTACACCAATGAATATCTCAACATTAAACTGCCTTTGTAACTTATCCTACACAAAGTTGTGTATGCTAATTCTTATCTACTTCAAGTTACATTTTTGGTGTTTTAGCCAGTGTGATTCTCTCGCCAATGGTGGATCATAGTACCCATAAAGCTTAATTAAACATGTATTCTCTATAGCATTCATATTTAATCCTAGTCGTAGGCCATCACTTGCCTAAATCATGTATTTGGTTGAACAAACTATTAGTACCTTCTGTTTTGCAATCCTTTATTCCGGTTTACTTTTAGCCAAAGAGTTGGGTAAAGGACTGTCCACTTTTCTTCTTTTTTGTTCACGATACCACATGGAATACATATGTGGTATATTTACCAACTCCAGTTGGGTAAAACCAATATAAACAGGATAATTTTTACTAACTGAAACATGTAATAAGGATAAAAAATTATCATTATGTCGAAATCAGAAGAATTTGTGCTTTGTTCAAGTGTGTGCGAGTGTGGCCGCTTGAGAAAGAGCTTGTAAACCGATCCAATCATCCAAAAGACCAAAACAGATTTACAGTTTTAACAAAGTAACTACTTAAATACTTATTCTATGCCAAGCAACATTTATATCAACACCAAGTAACAGCTCAGAGCTCCTTAAAGATCCCATGTGTCTGCATAATCACAGCATTCATAATTTACAGCTCCTCAATAATTATATATGGACAGTTTTCAAAAAATCATAGCAGCAAACATATTCGTCATCGTATACACACCATATATTTTGTTTTCTTACATTGTATCGTAAGTAACATACTTATAATTGCAACATACTTTAATTTTTTACCAATCAATATAAAGTAACCATGTTCCTATATGGAAAAAGCAAAGTATGTTTTATACATTTTGATGCAACTTTATAACATAACAAAAAAGCAGAAAATCGTTCAAAACGTAAAATGAGAGAAAGCAATTCTACCCAAGATAACGGAGGAGAGTGAAAGTAAGGCGCGTAATCAAATAAGTTTCGCTAGCAGCATGTCCTATATCCCGACTAAACGATTGTGACCTGCTTAGACAAGCAGAAGAATTCTTTTTAACCGAGTTTATCCTTGCGGTGGTTCTAGAACGTAAGGAATCTGGGGTGGTCATATCTACACTGATGGAAGAGGATGTGGATCTAACTGGAAATAATGTGTCATTCATAAAGCAATATAATTCAGGGGGGAATATATTTGAATGAAAAGAGAATAAGGAACTATTGGTTGGTGTTTAATAATATTAATAATGTGTTGGTTACTTTACGTAAGCATTTTTTTGTTCTTGTATTGTCTGGCATTTTCCATTATATATATGTATGGTGGTGGTGGACTAATTTGATTCTAATAGGGTTTGTTTGTCTTTCAAATCAGATTTGTGTTTTTTTGTGGTTGTTAAAATGTTATGAAACAGCTGCCTTCCTAAAAAAAAATTGATGACATAAAAACAGCTTGAGGTTGTCATAAGATTAACTTATTTTAGATAAATAATTGCTAAAGTATATATTAAGAGTTTCCACAATTTACTCAAGAAAAGTAAATATGTATGGATCCCTAGTGGGTCTAATAGTAAAAGCAAAAAGAGGATTACTCCATTCCTCTAGAGCATGTATTGTATTCTATCATCTCATCATTTGTTTTCGCACTTTAGTGTTTAAAAAAGTGTGTTTGTTGTCTTCGCAAGAACCGAGTAGAAGCATTAGCTTATATTCGTCTTTTTGCTTTTTCTTGGTTAAAAGTCGGAGGTTCTAAAGTGTCATGTTGGAACGTGATTGTTTAAGAAAGCCTTTGTAATCTTTTGTAGCTCCTTGCTAGAGTTGGTTTTTTTTTTTTTTTTTTTTTTTTTTTTTTTTTTTTTTTTTTCAAGTTAAAATAAAAATAAATAAATAAAATAAATAAATAAACATTAGATTATAGACCTTTTTAACGCGTAACACATAAAATACACTGTCCAAGTCTTTTATGATTTTCCGGAACCACATGAACTTGTAGTGTAAACAAGATGCATAAACTTATGCAATTCATGAGCTATGTTGATATCAGCACAAACCCAAAGTCATGCAGTTATCTGCAAACAAATGATTTTCACGTTGAGTGGATACTTTTTAATTGGCAATCATATTCCATGCCACCTTCACCTCATGCTTCTGCCAGCCAACAACACATGGCCATTGGCCACTGGACCACTAGACATACAAAGACAATTTTGATTTCTAAAGTCCAACTCATGAATCTGTTAACATAATATAATGCAGCTTAAGTTCCCTAAATGCCCTTAATAAACATTTCATTACACCATAAGAATACCAAATCCTCAAACCAATACTTAAGATATTTAAGAGTATCAAGTTTGACTTAAACTGTCATAAGTAAGGAAACACTAACTCATAATCAAACATAAAGATCCAACTTGCGGAATCAGGGGCAATCCCGCCAATATAACTATCAAATACCATAGGTTAGTTTAAGTTAAAACGGTTCAGATAAAATGTCGCAAGTCAACTGCAAACGTTTTACAAAATTGGATGATAAATATTCTACATGGATCCTTATTCTTATCTGCTGCTTCTTCTCCAACATTTGCTATTATTATCATTGCCTGAACCACCATTTTTGTATTGCAGAGATGGGACTATTTAAAAATGGTGCATATTTATTGATGAGAGGATTAACCGTCACCCCAACTTTGACCCACACATTCTGATGGTAACCAGCAGTAACTGGTGCATGATACATAAGTTTCAAGAGCTGCAAATAAACAGAGTTGCAAAACGGATTAGAATCACTTAATAGACAACTGAAAATGAGCTCATGTACAACAAAACAGATAATACACAGTTGAATGTAATGAGCCTTATAGCATAACCCTTGTGCAACAAGGCTCCTTTTATTGGCAAATGTGTGAAGCCAGAATTACTACTGCACCCATTCATGATCTTATAATATTGACTTTTTCTACATAAATCAAGTTACGTTGCTGTTATTAGAGGATAGTTAACTCTTAACATATATAAATTAACAACTGCTAAAAACTGTTCTTGTGACTCACTTTCCAAGTTATTTCAATTCAGCAAGTGAACTAGAAAACATATATAACTACATTCACATCAGCATGCCATTGTTTTGTTTTTGAACTGGAACAAAATCGATTTCATGTATATCTATCCAGTAACCCAATTGCAGTTTCTGGTTAACTAATCTTCTATTAATTTCATTAGACTATGTTGAAGTTTGAATGTTAAACTTTCTCCACATGCTCTATATCACGAATAAATTAGACACTCAAGATTTAGAAGCATCAAACTAACCTGCCAGTACATGAAAGTTTGTATGATGTTACGCTGCCACCTGCATGAGCACATTAAAGATTTCAGATATAGCAGCTGTCACAGTGACACAAAAACTTCTTGAACTAACATAAGAACATGCAATAGCTGGAAAAATAAAGGCAAACTGAGTGTAGATACTTACGATAAAAGAGACACGATCAAAAGGAATCCAATTCCGATCTCAGCTTGTGAAGACAGTATGCTAAGTGTAGTCGTGTTTGACTCCACCCAAACACAAGGCTCTTCTAAGTACTTCCTATTAAAAAGCCATGATTAAGTCACTAAATAATGATATATACTCTTAAGATCAAATACAATGAAAGGAAGATAATCGAGATACGGCTGCTGGGAGGTTTACCTGTACCAGGACGACTGACTGAAGTTACGTCTAACAAATTTGGCAGAATGTTCCAAGGTGCGACATAAGATTGGAAGCAAAGCAACTACAAAGACATTAAAGTTGGACAAATATTAGGTGCAAAATACAAAGAGATATAAAACATGAATCATCATGTACTACTTACATCTGAGTAGAAGATTTGAAGAGACAAACGTGATACAGTAAATGAAGTAGATAAAATCCTTTGTTGCGACTACTGACTGAAGCCACACTTGCAGTGCCTGCAAATTCCATGCCCTTGGTTTCTACAAACAATTAACAGTATCAGCATCGAGAAGTCAAAATCATAGAAAGTTCCACTAGAATGAAAGTATTACCCCATAGAGAGAGTAGAGGGAGTATAGTGAAGAGCATAGAGTGCCCATAAATGACAGCCGGTATGCCCTACTAGAAAGACTTTTAGGTAGGAGCGGGAACATAGCCAGCACAGCCACAACAAGGACCTGCAGAAAGAAGCATGTTATAAAAGCTCAGGCAATATGCAGACTCTTCTCTCAATATTACACCCTTTTTCATTGTACAATTATGACGTGTCATTCATCATATTTTCATCTCTATATCATTTACCATTTCACTTTCTGCAATTCTCAATGTCTGGTTAAATTTTGTGTCCGACCCGTACATTTCCTATCTCTATGTCATTTGTCATTTAGCATAGCTTCAAATGGTTATTACATCCATGTGTTGATTCAGACTTAAATACTAAAACCGTGATACATAAAAGTGGCAGAGTACGAAAAAGAAAATGACAATTTAGATATAATACATGGGCTATCTGAATGAAAATTGTTAACAAGATTTTGCGTAATTCCAGTCTGTGGAATGGATTCATAATGGGATGCAGGCCTAGGATCTAAAACGTAGACATAAGATCGTGCCATAGGTTCTATATCTAAGAACTGTTTGAGCATTTAAAGTTCTGAAGTTGATAGCCAATACGTCTTTATCTCAAAATGTAATTATATATTAAGTTCTGCAGATAACCAAATATGGAAGTAACTGAAAATATTCGGTCAGGTTATGCATCCATAGTGACATACATGCATTATCATTGCCAATGAATGAAGAAAAGATTGAAACAATATGCATACCCAAGCATTGACAGAAAACTGTATAGTTTGCCGATCCCAACGTAAAGGAGTTGAACTTGGAGTCGATGCAGTTGATGCCCCTGTTGCTCTTGTAGTTGATCCTACAAAGTTTAACCACATTAAGTCACAAGGGGATGCAGAATTAACAATGCAGTTTACATCGAAACCATTAACGCTAGTTCTTATTCTGTCTATAATAAGCAAAGATACTTATACAGTAGATGATAAATTAAGGACCATCCATGCCACAGGCCCACAATGCTAACCTCTCCAACTAACCAAAAAAGACAAACAAAGAAACAAACGCGATGATATTTATCTACCTGAGTTGCTAGATGGCCTACGTTCAGTTGTAGCCGATGGTGGTGGTGGTGGTGGTGTTGATGACCTTGCAGACTGAGAGGTACTTTGTGCAGTCATTGGTTCCACAACAAAATCAGGGTCCTGACAAAGAATATATATGCCAAGCCGTATCAGAAACAACACACAAGAATTAAAATGTGTTATATACATTGCAATCATTGACATAAATCAACTCCTGTTTAACTCCAACCCCCTTCTTCTTGTGTTTGTTCTAATTTTGTTTATTTATCCACCTTTCTAGTCTCTGTTCGATGTTATGAAACTAAATATGTTTGTGCTGAGAAAACTACTTGAAAATGTCAAATTTTGCTTAATAAAACTTACCTAGCTATCGCTTTTTCAAACAGAGGCTAGTTTGCTAAGAACTTTTGGAGGGTTTTGCATCAAAAAGAATCTTTGGGTTAAACGACACAATTCAGAAAAAGATTTACACTCTGTGACCTATAATTGGGTGCCACACCCGGCACCCAAGTGCCTCCGTCCATGGAGGCTACCATATACTATGTCGTAAATAGCATATATCATAATATGCAGCAAAGGCAAAAAAAAACTTATTTTTTCTAACAATTTTAACCTTTTATTTATTTTTATTTGTTTGGGTTACCTGGGTTTCCGACTCGACCTTGTGAGCCGACTAATCCCAAGGCGACTGACTACCCTTTTGGATAGCCCGGAGTCGGCTCCGTGGCCACAAGGGGATTAATTTTCTCCCCGTTGGATTCGAACCAATTTTAACCTTTTAACGTTCTTATACGCCCTAATTTAGCCTTGACATATAAATGCTGTTTGATTAAAATACGCAACAGTTTCAAGTTTCTTACTAAGGGGGTGCTTACTTTTTTTTGCTGATGCTTCTGCTTATATTAAGTAAATCACTTATAAACACTTGAGTTTGGACATGGGATTGGCTTATTTTCTACAAACAGAAAATAAAAAGTAATCCCAAACACCCTCAAGGCTACTACAACAGTTTGAATAAAAACAAAATGAATCTGAGTAGGCAAAGTATTGGATAAATTAAGGCCAAAAGGTGAAGAGACATACAATGTAACGCTGGTAGAATTTGCGTTTGTAATGATCAATAACATCGGATCTGGAAGCCATCTGAGGAGGGATAAGAATGTTGGACCAGTAATCAGACCATCTACTGTCGTTTTCATAGTCATATGATGCTGCTCCTATCTTCTTTAACTTTTGTGTATCTTTTTCTTCACCCATTATGCCTTCTTTGATCGCTCTGATTATCTATCGTAATTCACAACCGTCCGTCGTTACTAGTGTTTGTGTGTGTGTGTTTATTTTGGATAGCCCCCTACTACCAGTATCGGTGTTTCGAGATGTCGTTCGTATAACTAAATGGAACAACCCCTTTTAGATTTTCATATATATAAAATGTACACCTATAAATTTAGTTATTCAATTTTAGGGCCTAACTTGTGCGCACAAGTTTAAAGTATTAATTAAACATATTTATTTTCTAAAAAAACTTCATTTCTATATAAAACTATGATAAATTTGATAAAGATTGTTAATTTTAAAAACTTTTGATATCAAGTAACATGTAAATATGTTCATTTTACCCTTTTTAACAGCTTAAAGTTGTGTCACCATGTCACAAGTTAAAAAATCCTTATAGAAAAGATACGAAAAAATTGTCTCCAAGTAACGTCGAAAATTCGGTTTACAAACTTAAATTTTTGATTAAAAAAAAATGACAACTAACAATAATTAGATGAAAAACTTGTGCATGAAACGGTGTCAAACTTCTCTTAAGTCTTTTAGCAAAGCTCCCTTTTGGCGTTACATACACATTTTTTTTCTCGTCTCATGTGGTCTACATTGCAATGTGTAACAACTTGTAGCGGTAGTGCCACATAAGCAGACCACGAATGGTGGTGGCTATTACACCAAGTCTAACTGACTACCAACTCACCGGTAAAGAGTGTTCTCTCATTTTGAAAATGCGACTATTAGTTTTTGTGACTAGTCTAAGAACTCATGTATGTAACATGTATAATTAGAGGTGGACATAACTAAGTTAGAGGGTATGTAAGTGCATACCTTCCGAAAAACATCTGTATTGTAGAATTTGTTATTCTTTAATGAATTTCTGATAGTTTAACATTAGATGCATACTCTCTTAAAAAAATTAAAAGTGCACACCCTTAATCAATTTCTACATCAGCCACTGTGTATACAACAACAACAACAATACCCAATCCTGCTAGAGCGAGACATGAGAGAGGTGAGATGTAGACAGTCACACCCCTACCCAAGGGTAAAAGGACTGCTTCCAGAAAAGGCATATGACAAGTGTGTTTGCAAGCAGATAGACAATATGTAAGATGTGTGTGAGGAAAGAAAGACAATGACATAAACGGAAGCATATAAAGCCAAGACATACAAGCGAGCAGAGACATAGACGCAAACAGACAAAGAAACATGGAGCATGCAAGCCAAATAAGGAAGAAAAGAAAAGCCACTAAGGGCACATAAGATCAAAATTCACAAATGCAACATATAAGAACATAAAGCAAAACACACACAACAATCAAATATAAGCATTATAAATGCAATATACAAGAGTAAAAATAAAATAACATAAAACAATTTAAAAAATAAGAACATGTATAAAAGCCGTTAAGCCATCTATGGGAAACAATCATATGAGCAAAACAGGGGATAAAGCTAAACAAACCGAAAACGCATAAAACAAAGAAAACCTACAAGCATGAACTCTAAAAAGGCTAAAAGGGCTTATGCTCAAGCTACCATGCATCTCTACACCTATGCGCCCTACTTATCAGCCCTAATCCTAGTTCTTCACGTGTTCCTATAAGAGATCATGTCCTCGGACAATAAGAGCTCCTTCAGGTCAAGCTTTCTGTCCTCCCACCTGAGCTTTGGTTTAACCCTTCTCCTCAAGTCATCGACAGTAATAGACTCCACTCTCCTAACATGTGCCGACTGTGTATGATATATCAAATCTCATTCCTGGTGTAACTAGCAGTTGGTATTATCAAATGTCCAAACCATTAGAAGAATAAGCTAAACATTTTTTCAGATGGATATGTCATTACCCATGTAAGAGATATATAATCTTTATCATTTTAAGATCAGCTGTGTAATGAGAAAGTATATAGCTGTTCACTGACAAAAAATAAGTCATTTTTACTGAATCTAGTGACTAAATTTATACGGATCTTAACTAATGCAAAACATAAGTTAGCATACTATCTCTTTTAGTTATTTGCTTTTCAAGCAGTAAAATGCAAGTATGTCTTATATTGTAATGATGACTCGTATTCTTTATAAAATTATGTATCAAAGTGAGAAAAACACAGGTAGAGGTGGTGGTTGTAGTCGAGTGTGTTGTGAAGTCCTGGTGATGGATGGAAGGAACTGGACGCAGTGTCATGGTAACGCTAAATCGATAGTTCACAAATACAAATCAAGAGAAAATGATTATCAGCAAAAGATTCTTACAATGTTAGAATATTTGACAACAAAATTTACATGGAAAACTTGGCACAAGATTTCCCACAAAGAATGACCAAGACGGCAACCCACCATGCTAAAAACCTCAATTTTTCTATACACCGACAACGTCAAGAATTCACACAAGCAGCTCCTAAATCACGACAACTGTCCCATGGCGTGGCCATCTAGTGTGTAATCTTATTTATACCGACAGTGCATAATAGAATATAATTTCGTTTGTTATGAAAACGTGTTTCATGTTTCTCGACTCTTCCAGCTGCTCTGAGTATTATTGTAGTATTCAGAACTGAAGTCTTGACTACCAAACGCCATCCTCTGAAACAATCTAATTTGTGCAGATTGTTCTCTTGAGTCGAAAATTTCACTCTGTCCTGGTTTCATCCCATTTGACAGATCTGTCGTGAACTCGACTATCGAGTCGAGAGCTCTCACCACCTGCACAGATCCGGTCAGTTTTTAATTGTCATTTCATGCTCAATTACTAGTCATGTCCCATGATGAAACAAGAACACGATAATTACCTGACTCATTTTTGGTCGCTTTGGGGCTAGATGGCGTATACAAGCTGCAGCAGCTTCGATCATCCGAAACATTTCTACCTGCACATAGTTTTTTTCCAGCCTTGGATCTACCAATTCGTCAAAGTTCTGGTTTTCAAGTGCCTGGTTGAGCAAAGGTCGAGCCTGAAAGTATAGGATGAAGGTGAACTTTTAGAAGATTTTTTTTACTTCAACATTACAGAAATAGAGTAGTTTGATGTTTGATATATGAAGACAGGGTGTAGTGAGTTAACTCCAGTAAAAACCTACCCATTCAACCAGGCTCTCGTCACCAAGAGGTTGAGACCCGTCCACAGGCTTACGCCCAGTGATCAGCTCCAAGAGTACTACCCCGAATGAGAAAACATCAGACTTTTCAGTCAACTTCCCGCTTGAAGCATACTCTGGAGCCATATAACTGAGACAATCATAAGAATTCATTGTCAGGCTTATAAAATGTTTAAAAAGTGACACATGGTCAAAACAAAGATGAGCCAGCTCTTGGTGTTTTTTTGGGAACTGTTATAACTCTGGCATGAGGCTTATTTGTAAATCTATTCTAATCAAGAATTTTTTTATGCCACTAAGCTTATACAAACAACCTTAGTGACCCAGGCTAATGTGCAAGCCTATACAAGTCCATATGAAGCGATCTTAGAGAAGCTGTATCAAGGCTCATGTAAATGCAATCCCGTAAGAGCAGCATCAAGACTCATGCTAATACGAGCTCAAAGGAACTAAGCCTAGAGAAGTTAATCAATTAAGTCACTAGCTCTAAGGAACCCATCCTAGGACCAAGTTCCTAAAGCTTGGCAAGCCAAAAGCAGAGTCCAAGCCTAACTTCTTCATGTGACAACCAAGAATGAGATTAGATCAACTCATACAAAACCTAACAGCCAAAGTCCATACTCCATAGAGCACAGACATCCTAACATTGCAAATTAAGACTAATGTTCCCGTGGTAACCAGATCCAATTCCTTGGAAAGGAATAGAGACATCAGCCCAAGAGATGCAGGTCTAACAGATTGAGTACAGATACTTACCCAAAGGTTCCCATGACACGAGTTGTCACATGTGTATTTGCATCCATTGCTAACTTTGCTAGCCCAAAATCAGCTACCTGTTGATGACAAATATACATTTCAAACGGAGTTACTAACTTCAGCTCGTTGTAGCAGAAATGCAAAGAGAGCACTTATTTGGTAGAACAAGTGATTTCCGAGTAAATTGTAGAAATCTTACATGTCATAAGCTTAGTGTTATCTCTTTTATATAAAATTTCACAAAAGCAAGAAGTTTCATTTGCAACAAAAAACCATGTACAAATTATTCATACGGTTAACCACTCAGTCTTAGTGAACTAAAAGACAGACTTAAATACAACTGCTGAATGAAGTTGAAAGCATTAATTACCTGGGAATCAAAGTTTTCATCCAATAAAATGTTGGATGACTTAATGTCCCTGTGAATGATGCGTGGATGACCTGATACCCAATAAATATGTCAAAAGAAATATACTTGAACATAAGAAACAAAAAATATTAAGATTAAGAGCTTACAATCTTCGTGCAGGTAAGCCAAACCGCGAGCTGCACCAGCTGCCACTTTAATTCTTGACGGCCAGTCCATAACCGGCCTGCCTTGGCCTACAAATCGGGAAAAAAAATCATGATATAACATAAAAAGCAATGAGCTTATAAGTAAGTTAGATAAGAAATAGAATCCAAAACTTACCATGAAGATGGTAATGAAGGGTATCATTTGCAACAAACTGATAAACGAGCAATCTTTGATGATCAGAGATGCAATAACCAACAAGGGAAACTAAATGGCGATGGTGAACTCGACTAATAATGTCAACTTCAGCTCTGAATTCTCGCTCTCCTTGTCCACCACCAATTTTCAACTGTTTAACTGCAACTTCTCTCCCATCTGGTAACAATCCCTTGTAAACACACCCAAACCCACCTTCACCTAAAAGATTGCTTCCTGAAAATCCATCTGTGGCGTCAGATAATTCCTCATAGGTGAACCATGCCCTGGTATTTGCTACACCACCATTCTCTGGGGAGTAGACGGAGTTGCTTACTGACGGGCTTCCGGCTAACTGATGCGTTGATTGTTGGGACCTCAGAAATAATGAGTCTATAAAGTACATATAAGAATGGTCAATTTTGGGCACTTAAGGAATTTAGTGAGACATGCCAACTACCCGTAATAAAGACACACCAAACATTATATATAGTTGTACGATAATAATGAGGTAGTTTGGTATATCACCTGACTTTTGAGAGGACGTAGATGGTGATGGCATAATGTATACATGAGAATGTCTATGTCGTCTCTTATGTCTTCGTTTAAACCACACAGCCATTATCAAGAGACCAAGTGTGACAAACCCAACAACAAGCCCAATTGCCACCACACTTCCGTTATTTGATTTACCACCGGACCCAGCTGGTGAACCGTTTACTCTACCAGTTGAGCTGGTATCTGTTGACCGTGCTGTAGGTTTAGCTGCGGGTCCAGGTGGCAATTGTGACGGGGTTCCGGGGGTGGATGGATTGGTTGGAGGTGCTAAAGGAGGAGGCGTTGACGTTGAAGGAGGGGAGATAGTGGTGTTTGACGGGGGAGGGGGTGGAGGGGGTGTTTGATGCTGACTTGGTGGAGATTTTTCGGGTGGGGTTGCACGTGGTGGAGGTGGAGAGTTGGAAGGTGGCGGAGATGGGACGTTTTCAGGAGGAGGTGGGGAAGGCGCAATTGGTGCAGGAGGAGGTGGAGAGGGGTCGGGTTGGGTTGGAGCAGGGGGAGAAGCGTTTTGGTCAGGTGGAGGAGGAGAAACATCTGGTGGTGGAGGTGGGGAAGAAACCGGAGGAGGCGGGGAGTTTACAGCTGGAGGAGGGGAAATGACGGGTGGCAAAGGCGGAGGACTAATATCCACAGGTGGTGGTGGAGCAGGTGTAGCTGGGGGAGGAGCATCAGGTACTGCAGGTGGAGGTGAGGACACATCTGGTGGAGGGGGCGATACTTCATCTGGTGGAGGAGGGGACGACACATCTGGTGGAGGCGAATTTGCACCAGGCAATGGAGGCAACTGCAAAGGCGGGGCAGCAGTCGCAGGAGTAGCAGGAGCCGGTGGTGATACATCAGCCTGCTCATTCGACGAAACAGGAGCAATAGAAGTGGGCGAAGAACCGGGTGAAGCCATCAAAATCAGTTCAACACCAAAAAAAGTCTCACTTAAAATCTAAATTCCCATCATTAACATCCCAATGTAGCATACATACATAAATCACCAATAACCCTATATATAACTCTTCAACCAAAAACCCCACTACTCAAGATCTCATCATAAAACAATGTAACAAAATCCTAAATCTCAAAATTAAGGATTTTAACAAAAACAAAAACTTAGATTCAAAATGAAGTACAAAATTTAACAAGTCCTAGAAAAGACTAAAAAACCCAAAAACAAAAACCAAAACTTATGATATAATAATTACCTAATGTTGTTGTAATGAACAACAGTCACAAAGAATGGAGATGTGAATTCAAGTGGGTATAGAGGAAAAAGTGGTAGGGTTGGTGTAGGGGTAACGTGGGGGCGACTTTTTTGAACAAAATTCTCTATAGACAATGAATTAGTGATCTTGTAAGTTAAGTCAAATAAAAAAACATGATGAGGAGCATGTTGTATGACATGTCATGTGGTTGTTTAATTGTGTCCACGATTTCCTTTCATTTAAGTCTGATTTAGTTGATGGAATTAAGTCACGGACTAGGGTAACACTTTACTAGTACAATACATCTTTTTTGTTTTATGCCATTACATTATTGTTTTTAGAGAAAGGAAATGTAGTAAGAATGCGTTTTCGAATATTAATTAAGAAATGAAAGTAAAGAAAATAAAGTGAAACAAAAAAGATTATGTTTTCGAGTATTATTAAAGAAGAGAAAAAAATGACTGAAAAAGAAGACTGATTTACACTAAAATGTTTTCTTTCAATATTAGACTGATAATATTTACTTCTTGTATTTTTACTTTTACTTATTAAAAAATCTTGAGAACTTAGCATAAGTTCTTTTTTCATCCAAAACAATTCTTTTGAATACGAATGTCTCTATCATTCTACTTATGGATATACCGTTACATGTCAATTTTTCTAGCCGTGAATGAGAAAATGAGTCGTTTTAATAGATGCTTCAGAAATGTTATATCAACATACTCATTATTCTATTTATTCACCTACTATCGCATAGACATCTTCTAATTAGTAAAAAAAACAAGTATTTTATAAAGTTAGAACTTACAAAATACAGACTTTCGTTTATTAAGACGTGTTAGAAATGTATATAATCTTGTTTGTCTGCTTATTTTCTATAGAAAATTTGTAAGTGAAATAAATTGTGTTTAATTAATAACTTGGAGATACTTAAAAAAAAAAATTGATACCCAATGGATGATATCTCTTAGAAAGAGATTATCTCAAGTTATTTATAACTTGACTGATCAAGTTGGCCAATTATCAACTATAATGGCTCAAATCAAAAGAAAATGAGATGATTTGAACCATTAGATTTGATCCAATAGTTGATAATTGCAACTTGATCAATCAAGTTATAAATAACTTGAGAGGATCTCTCTCCTATATCAGACAACAATGTAGTATATGATTATAGATAACAATTGGTCTCAAATAATGCTCATTCCGTCTCAAAATAATGGTCATATTTAATTTTTTGAATGTCTTAAATTAATTGTCAACTTTCTATTTTAAATAATAAAAAGAGAATTTAATGGAGAAATATTATATTTGAGTGGTTGAAAATTATAATGGTCTCACTTTCATTAAACTGTGTGATTTTTGTCTTCTGACAATAATTTTGAGATTGAAGAAGTATCTTATAGTGATCGTTATAAATGCATAATAGAACTGGGTTCATATGTTTTGCATTGCTATTCTAGATATAGAGTTAGCATGTTATTTGAAAAAAATAAAATAAAAGTTTGAGAGTAATTTATAACATAAATAACAAAATTATTTTATTACTCAAAAAGAATAGTATAAATGTTAAGTTAATATAACCAAGCACTATTGTTAAACCATCACAAAGGGAACGGAAAAAAAAGGAGGGTTGTACAATACAATACATTTCTATACAGTGGGTTCCAAAGTCGACATAGGACAAAGTCTTGCTGAATAAGTGGACAGAGTACGTTCTCAAAATAAAAATATATATATTTGCCGTCTTTTTAATTTGTTAACCACGTTCATATTGATATATTTATTCGTTAATATTCGCACTTAATCATCAGGTAAGAAAATTATTAAAAACCTTTTAATAGCCGAAGTGGTTCTCAATTTATTAGTATCAAATAGTGATTAAAAATGCCAACTTCTGCCTAGCAGAGTTGGTAAGGCTTCGGCCTTTCAGGGTAAAGACTAAGGTTCGAACCTTGGCAACATGATTTCTTTGTAATAATATTAGGATTTCATGTAATAGGATTTCATGTTAATAGAAAGTCAATTTTCAAAAAAAAAAAAAAAATAGTGATTAAAATAGTAATAATATCAAATCACACAGGTCTATTCTACGGCACCCCTACGACGCGTTTCTAAACTAGTAATATGAATAAAGAATTTGAATAATAAATACAATTTGACTTCAAATTTAATCAAAACCATAAGTATGATGATGTTAGAGATTGAATAAATGAAGCTTGTTTGTTGAGATCTCCAGCTATATAATTGGTTCCTCACACTCTTTCTTCTCCTCCTAAATGTCTTTTTTCGTCATTTCAATTGCTTTGCTAGAAATATATTACTGTAGTATACGCATGTTCTTACATGAAAAGGCAAATATACTCATATACATCCAAATGCTATAAAATGATAGGAACCTCGTGTATATAAGATTGTAATGGACACTATAAAGACAGTACAAGCTCGATATGAAATAGTAGTGTTTATGCAATAATCATAATAAGATACTACAAAAGAATTACTTAAACAACCTATTTACAAACTGCAACAAAAATTGCCTTTAAACAATATATATGAGACTTTGGACACGAGGCTCGATCAATAAATTCCTCAATGGGTGACACTGGTGCTGTTACTGAAACAGATTAAAATCAGTTAAATTGTGAAAAATAATCTTCATAATATTTTAAAAACTGGTTTTGAAAACTTATTTTTCTAAAATAATTCACAATCTTAGTTTGTCAAACAAAGATTTGTTTTTGACCAAAGTTTATTATTCAAAAAAATAATCTTAAGCCTCCATAATCTCTCGTGACAAACATGCCCAATTGGACCGAACTAGAAATTCCCCCCCACCCTCCCCCCGCCCCTCGTTTTTTTTTTTTTTTTTTTTTTTTTTTTGCCTCTAATCAAACCCAACCCGACTTTTTATTAGTTGTACTAAAAATGAAATTTCTTAACATGTTGGTTTAGCATCCCATCATCACATATTGTTGTACTAAAAATGAAATTTCTTAACATGTTGGTTTAACATCCCATCATCAGAATAGCTCCGCCACTACTCATTTGTCGTTCCTTTCTTAGTCTTGTGTTTTTGTCGCTCCTAAAAATAAGTAGAGCAAATGAAGAAAACATGCGAGAAATTAAGTCAAAACAAAGACCGAATTAACAAAGGACTATCCATGTTCAACTTTTGACCAAAAACTACTTTCGCGAATAGAAATCCACATAACAGAAACTGCTAGCATAATTTTATTTAAACTTGAACGCTTGAATCATCCTAATATTTCTTCTTCCAGGATAGAAATCACCATCACTCAAAAACAACACATAAACCAGACATCATCGATATCATCACATTTCCACTAACTCAAGTTCATAATCTTCTTTCAGGATATTCTCCGGAGTATTCTTCTTCCTGCAGGTAAAATTAAAAATCCATGTTGAGTAATTTTAATTTAAGCCAAATAAACAATGTTTTCGGAGGGTACCTTTGGTGTAAACTTCATAAGATGTGCATACATACGGTCCAGATTATTAATCTTGAAACAACACTGGCTGTGCTCTTCAACTTCGAGACGTGATGGTTTGTTTTTTACAGAAAAAAACTCACGTCTCCTCATTAAAAGCCTAGACCTCTTCTTCTTTTGTATGAGGATCCTCTCTGGGGGAAAAATACTAGTTAAATATGTTGAGGCAACATGATCAAGATCTCTTTATATTTTAATGATGACAAACAAACCATCGAAACACATAAAATAACAAACGTTAGCTCAAAATCGCCGGAGCCAACGTCTGCTCCTGGCGCGCTGCCCGCGCGTCAACGCGCGGGTGACGCGCCAGGAGTCTTTATGGTTCCGGGCCAATTTTGAAAGTCGGCTTTCCCCTTACCCGACAAATGTGGATCTTTCAATACAGGTATGAATATGTTATATGTTTAATTGAGAACACTCGAAACGAGTTTTGAGACTTGAGAGATCCTACTTTTAAAACACCCATTTACGGGAAAACGCCAACTCATGTTTTCTAACTATCGCCTTTAGTCAAGGCTTTTCTAAACTTAGGGAGCTTATATATTTCACGTGACATCGTGTTGAAGCATCCATATGCTCATATCCCGTGCTTACGTCTTCTCTAATTACGTAACAGGTTTACTCCCTTATTGGTCAAACTAAATCAAAGGTCACTTTGCGTAAACGCATCCTTTCCCACTTGGGTTATGCTTTACATCAAGGCAAAACACTTAACTTGTTTGAACCAAGGTATTAGTTGAGAACGTCGAGTCGTGGAAAGTCACGAGATATGGAACTATGGATTCTCGACGTTGTGTTACTTGAACTTATAAGTAACCTATGATTTTCTCAACTTATAATCTTAATTGTCTAAACTTTTTCTTCTTAATGACAATTAGATTATGCCTTAATCCCCTCTTAATCCCATTTATACAAAAGACAAAACCAATCATATCCAATCATATCCAAATCAAATATTCTCTTACACAATCTCTTACACCCTTACATATTCCCTTACACACTACATCTAAACCATCTATTCCCTTTCAACACATCTCAACCCTTTATTTTCAACACATGGGGAATTGTTTGAAACCCTAATGAGGCTCCTCCCATCCTAGCCATTGAATTCAAACCAAAACCAACTCAACCATTGATCCACACTTATTCCCCAAGCAAAGGAGGCTCTCTTTGATCTCCACCATCTATTTCAAATAAAACCATCTCAACCCGTTATTTCTCTTTTCCCCCCAAGCAAAGCATATTCCCTTGGAATATCCTTTCTTAATCCTAACCTAGGCATGTGTGATCCTAGCCATCCATTTCAAATGAGATCATCTCATCCATCCACATTCCCCACATGCCAAATTGTTTGAAAACCAAGGGAGGTTCCATTTGATCCTATCCATCCAATTCAAACCATTTCATCTCAACCCTCCATTTTATTCTTCCCCCAAGCATTGGAATATTCCTTGGCATATTCTTTCTCTCTTTTCTATGCCATGTGAGATCTACACTTTAAACCCTTGGTAATTTGGTTTCTCTTTAAACACTTCACAAAACATTTTTCAAATTGGCTATTTGAGTTGGCAAACCTTAGAATGATTAATGTTAAGGTTTAGTGTGAAGTACAATTGGGGGTTTAGCAAGGATAAGTATTTATAAGATCCAAACACCCAACACTTGGGAAAGTTTACAGAAGCCTGGCGCGCCGGCCTCGGTAAAAATTCCCAAGTTTGGGTTCTTGGCCTATAAATACCACCCTTGTCTCTTGTACTCCTCACCCCTTGCCATTATTCTTTCTCTCTAGATTCTTTCTCTCTAAACACTCTCAAATCTCTATCTATATCTCAATCTCCAATCTTGTGTTCTTGATTTTCACATTAACATCTTTGGAAGAACACATCTACTTGCAAGGGAAGAATCACAAGAACCTAATCCACTCTTGTGATTGTGTCGAGGGTCTTCTTTCTTATACCCTTTCTATTACAATTGAGTTTCTAGGTTAGATTAGGGCTTGGTTGAACAAACATATATTCATTCATACAATTGTTTGTAAGGGAAGTCTTGTGTCTTGGTGACCAAGCCTAGATCATTGGGGATCTAGTTGGGGTTTAATACTTCTGGGTGGAAGTATTGGTAGTGATCTTTGTGATCTTTAGGTAAAGTCGAATCGTGAGATTCTTTTGGGTGGTTTACGAGGGCGGAATACCGTGTGAGTAACTCCTTCTTTGTGAGCATCGATATTGGTGAATATCGGTGGAGTGAATTGTAACGGTTTATAGTCCACCAAAAGGATTATACTAGTGAATAGTATCAGAGTCGCGGATTCACAATTGGACGTACGGATGGTATAAACCCCCCATCCTGAACCAGTATATATTGTTGTGTTCTTTACTTGCTTTATATACTTTGGTTGTGATAGTGGTTGTTGGATTATTAATAACCACTTAGCAAACAAACACCGTTAGGCTTATCGTGGGATTGTTTCCCACGATTATCCTCCGGCGTGAGAGTAAGTAATCGGTTTTAGGATTGTATAGAAGAGTTAGGGTTGTATATCGTACCTTTAATGAGAATTATGATATTCTTTATATAGGCACGAAATCCTTATAGGTTTCGTGTTCCTTACTCTTCGGCGTATCACGCCTATCCGGTTTATGGATCTTTATCCCATAAATAAAAGATCCTTATCTTGACCATAAATAATGTATTTGGGCTTGGGCTATCATGAGCCCAAACCGTTAGCATGGTAGTCCAAATAATAATAGCCCATTCGTGATGGGCTTAGGCGTTAGTAATGTTCGTTAATTGGGTTCGTGACCCGATTATAGACCATACGTCATCATGTTGCCCCAGTCTAGTATGCGCAGGTTGTGATCACGGGTGCTAGACTAGTTAGGTCAGCGGTAAGCGTGACGGGGAAGATTCTAGTATTTCCCGCCAAAAAGAATATACGGTGTATCTAGTCTTAAAACGTCCCACGTAGTCCTTGAAATACGTGAAAAAGTGCTTGTACCTGTTTGTATTCCAGCCACATGTTGAAGGTAGTGGGATCCACGTGGCGTTCATCCAAGGCAAGGGGAAACCGTATATAAAGGGTTCTCATTTTCACTGTGTTTATCACAGTAAAAAAACCACTTTCTCCATATTAAGAATCATCGATCAAGGAAAGACTATTATCTTCTAAGTTAATTGCGCGTGCGCACCATAGTCAAAGCTCGTATAGAAGATGGTTCGACAATTGAATGAGTTTGTGTCCGAGATTGACGAGGATGAATTCCGTCAGTTCACCTCTGACTATTTCATCCCTTTCGCGGTGCATCCGGAAGTACCGGATGCAGACGCATGTATCGCAGACTTCCCTGAAGGGAAAATAGGGGTATACACGCGCTTTTTTGAGTTTGCGAACCAGTGCGTGCCTATATCCCTATTCTTGAGCGACGTACTCAACTTCTACCGTCTGCATATCTCTCAGCTGCATTGTATAGGTGCGGCGAAAATAACAAATTTTGAAGTAAACTGTCGTTTTACCACACAACGTGGTCAAACGGGTGGGTTTCTTTTTCTAAGCGCCTAGGGCGCTACCAATGTTTTACTGATAAAGTAGATGCGCTTAGGAGCTGGAGGGAGAGGTTTTTCTGGGTAGATGATACGGTGTACCCTTCACTTTTTGAGTTTTATACTCAAAGGACGCTTCCAAATGATGAGCGCCTAAATCCCGGTTCGTATAAGATGTGGAAACCATTAATGATAACCGCATCCCCATTAATTCTTATCCTGAGGAGTTTTTGGTTCACATGGGACTTAGTCGCAACTATTTCCAGGGTTTTGATGAAGTGCCAACATTTCTGGATGAGAGCGGCATGGGTGGGTGCTTATCCTTTCTTATCCTCGCATCTATAGTGTAAGCGCTCTTGCATATTGTAATTTTATTAACTAATTTGTTCTCTGCTGTTTGTTCATGTGTTGCGCAGAGATGGACTTGTTCAGAGTGGTGAAGTTGACAAAGCCCACGCAGGTGACTGTGGGTGTGCGCCCTATGAGAGAAGGTGAAATACCTATTTTGGAAGCCACAGCCAGACATCTTTTTGAGCCTGTGCAAGAGGAGTCCTCTGATGTTGCGCAACCCCTACTGAATGCCACTCCAGTGCAGACTGTTCCTGCGCAAGGGGTGCCAGCTTCCGAGCTTGCGTGCACTGAATCGTCTGAGGGTGTTGGGATCCTCAAGGTGGATACCGATTCTGAAGAGGAGTGCCAGGGTGCCAAGCGCAAGGCCTCGGATGATGGAGGTGAAGGTACTTCAAAGCGCAGGCGCCATACTATCATTGTGGATGAGTCCACAGATGAGGAGGCTTCACAATTTGTGACTGCGCATGACACTGCGGAGACCTCGTCTCCTATGTAAGTGATAATGTCACAGTTCTTCTTCATTCTTCTTTAACTATTGATATAATGTCTTGACTCGTTGTTTTTTGTATGCAGTGACAAGGCTGCAGGGAGTGATGCAACGTATATGGAGCAGGTGTCTCCGCAGGTGACTCGTTCTCCCATGGAGGAGCCGTTGAAGGCCTGCGAGGGTTTGTCTACCGAGGAGCTAATAAAAGAGCTCAGTGTGGCTGCTGCGCACCAGGCTTCTTTGGTTGCCCAGCTCGGGACCAAGTATGCTGGTGAAGGTAGTGCCAGTGCGCAGAAGGATGAGGAGATTGCGCGGCTGAAGGCACAATTGGTGAGTACAGAGGCGGAGGTAGTGTCAACCACTGCATACTCTAGGAGGCTCGCGGATGAGAGGTTGGCTTTGATGGCGGAGGTAAAGCGCGAGCGTGCTGCCGCTGAGCAGTACAGGTCAAACTGCGCCTGGGGGCTGAAATACTTGCAAGAGAATAGGAGCAAGCATTTCACCCAGCTTGATGAATTCCACAAGTTTTTGGAGACGGCTCTGGAGGCGCAGGAGAGCAAGCTGCGCAAGTTGAGTATTGAGTATGATGAGGAGCTGTACCCTCATCTAGTGTCTGCAGTTGCTGAGCCCAGGTATGTATGTCTTTTTGATTCATTAACAAACTGTTTGCGCTTTCTTCCTCTAAAATTATGTTCTTTTAACGCTGGTGTTGTTGTATTTCTAGATGGTTGATCAGTCACGGTCTTCGCCTGGCCGCCATGGGTACACTAGAGTCCCAAGAGGTTGTGGAAGCCTTTGGGAAAGTTGTGGAGTGTGCTATGGCGCGCGGCAAGGATGAGGCCATAGAAGAGCTGCACAAGGGGAAAATGCTGACTGTATCCCCCGCGGAGGTGCCAGGGTATGCTGGGGATGGCTATGCGGAATTGGTTGCAGCCATGGAGAAGATGAAGGTCTTTGATTTTCCCCATATCGCCCAGCTAGAGAGTAATCAAGATTATCCTATCAGCGTGATCATGCAGGGACTGACTCTGGCGAGGCACATAGCAGAAGATGCGGAGGTGCAGCTTGACTTCTTTTTGAAGCCAGATGAGTCGCAGCTAAAGGTGCCCATTTTTGCTCGCCCCCGCGACATGCTAAATCCCTTCGCCCTTGAGAAGGAAATATCTCTAAAGAAGTCTTTGGAAGCTCACGCGACAAGGCTTGCGCGTAGGCAGGGCGTGAAAGGGAAGGCTATTCTGTGCGGTGTTGGTGTGGCTCATCTTCCCAGGTCTGATGGGATTCCTGTCAGTGTGCTGACTGTGTCGCAGGAGGACAACAGCTTTCTGAGAAGGCTTGATGAGGCTGGGCAAGTAGCGTCCACAGCTAGTAGCTCAGGACATAGGCGCGCTCGCAATATGTAGATAGCATCATCTTTTTTGTATATGTAACTTGTATAAACTCATGGTTTTGGTGAATAATAATATTTAATCTTTGTACGTCTTGTTTGTATCATTTTGTACTTAGATTATTTGTCTTTTCGTGAAAGACTTGCAAAGAGTCACATTGAAACCAAAACGTACTTAGGAAAATTTTGATTAAGTCCATAACTTAGCAAATATATGTGAATAAAAATTCACAAGTGTATGGATAAACTTGCAGCGTGCTGTAAAATACCATATCGAGGAACCAAAAATCTTTCCTTCTAAATTGCTAAACGTGCACAGTGTGCGTTGTTGTGTATCCTTCGTGGAATGCGCATTAAACTTACTTCAACGTCTTGAAAGTAAGGTGTTTAGCAAAGATGCGTGATCCAATGTTGATGGGTTTGCAACCCTCCTACTCAACGAGTTATTTAGTATGTTTACTCATCCTTTCTGCCATCGTGGGTCTTAATAAGTGCATGCACGCCATGTAGGCAAAAATATAAATTAACAATATTGAGACATAAATAAAAGAATGTAAGCAATAAAGTTAAATGTGTTGTCGAGTTAGCTAGAAACCACAACGTTTTATTAATACTTGCAAGTTTTTGAAAATAAAAGACAATTCCCTAAAAAAGAAAATTCAAATACACGGACATTTATTAGGCACGTACTAAAGTGCAGAGTTGTCTGTGCGTGGGCCGTAGCCTTTCCTAAATTTAGCATCTCTTGAGATTGCAGATATTCCAAGTGCGTGCTAGCTCATGGCCTTCCATATCACGCAGCTTGTATGCGCCGTTGCCTAGTGCTTCTGTGACTTCTTAGGGTCCTTCCCATTTGGGTCCAAGCTTGCCCGTGTCTTCTGCGTGGCTTGCATCATTGGCGCGGTATACAAAGTCTCCTGGCCTGAAAGAAGTGTTTCTGACTTTTGCATCATAATACTTCTTCATCTTTGACTTAGCCTTTGCTTCACGTATAGCTGCACGTTCGTGCCTTTCTTCCAACAGATCAAAGTCTATGCATCGCTCGTCGTCATTACTTGTGACATTGACTTCCGCCGTGCGGATAGTTGGCATTCCAATCTAGGCCGGTATAACAACTTCTGTCCCATAGACAAGAGAGAATGGTGTATCTCCAATGCTAGTTTTTATTGTCGTGCGGTGCGCCCATAAAACATGTGACAATTCATCCACCCATCTTCCTTTATGTTTGTCAAGGCACGCTTTTATTCCTTCGCCCAGACTACGATTCGCGCGCTCAACCAAACCATTGGTTTGTGGGTGTTTAACTGACGTGAAGTGTTGTGTAATATTTAATTGCGCGCACCAGTCTTTGAATGAGTTGTCACAGAATTGTTTTCCGTTGTCCGAAATAATTTCTCCAGGTAGGCCAAAGCGACATACAATGTTGTCCCAAACGAAGCGTTTGACTTGGTTGCCTGTGATACTTGCCACTGCTTTTGCCTCAATCCACTTAGTGAAATAATCTATGGCCACTATGAGGAATTTCAGTCCCCCTGCTGTAACTGGAAAGGGGCCTGCAATGTCAATGCCCCATTTATAGAATGGCCATGGTGAGGTGATGGGTGTCAGTTCTTGTTGTGGTCGGCGCGGGATGGGCCTGTGGACTTGGCAGTCACTGCACTTCTTTATCATATCCCGCGCATCGCGGTGCATAGTGGGCTAATAGTATCCTGACCGCAAGGCTCGTGCCACAACAAACCGTGGTCCTGAGTGCATACTGCATGAACCAGCGTGGATCTCTCGGAGTACGTAATCTGCCTGAAGAGGTCCAACGCACCAAAGCCATGGTTGTAGGAATGAACGTCGATATAGGATACCGTCTCGGAGTTCGAACTTCTGCGCTGTGCGCCGTATCCTACGAGCGTCCTTCTGTTCCTGGGGTAATATCCCTTTGCTTATGAATTCGATGATAGGTGTCATCCACGTAGGATCCTGTTCTTCTATCACCGTGGATATTTCCATCTCCGAGATTGATTTGTTCTTCAAGGTTTCCACCAATACCTGTTTTGACAGGTGCGCAAAACTTGTAGATACAATCTTGCTCAGCGCATCTGCTTTTCTGTTTTCTCCTCTAGGAACTTGTTTGATGGTGAACCTGTCGAAATTCTGGATCAGAGACTTGGTTTTGTCGAGGTATTGGGTCATATTGTCCTCATTAGCCACATATTCGCCTAACACGTGGTTGGCTACTAAACGGGAATCGACATTTGCTTCTAGGTTGCGTACACCCATTTGAGTTGCAATGCGTAATCCAGCAAGTAAGGCCTCATATTCTGCCTCATTGTTTGTGGCTATGAATTCAAAACGCAGTGCGTAAGTGAATTCCATTCCATCTATGCTAGTGAGGATAAGGCCTGAGCCTGACCCATCCACGAACGAAGATCCGTCCGTGATTAGAACCCATGGTTCTTGTAGCGTTACCTCGCTCTTTGAAGGTGGGGTATCGGTATGTGGCTTCTCAATGATGAAGTCTGCCAATATCTGTCCTTTAATCGCGGTGCGTGGTCTATAAGAGATGTTATGCTCGCTCAATAACACGCTCCATTTTTGTAGCCGTCCCGATGCGTCAGGTTTAGAGATAACTTTCTTGATAGGTTGGTCCGTAATTACAGCTATTGGGTGTGCCTGAAAGTATCTGCGCAGTCTTTTAGCCGCGAATACTAAAGCTAGGACCAGCTTTTCCATAGCAGTATAGTTAGTCTTTATCTTCTTGAGTGCTTTTCTTACAAAGTATATTGGTGTTTGAACGGAGTTCCTATCTGTCTAAAGCACCGCGCTGACTGCTCCATGAGTTGCAGATAAGTACATGATCAATTCTTCCCCTGGTCGGGGTGCGACAAGTTTGGGAAGTACTGCTATATGTTGCTTAAGCTGTTGATGCGCGGGAATTGCACCAGGCTTTACCTCTCGAGGGATCTCGAGAAGCTTACAACCCCCACCAGGCAGTGTACCTGATTGTTGTAGTATAGTATAGTGACAAGTACCGGGGGATTGATCGTTCAACTCAGGAATAGTGTCGCTAGGGTTAGAAAGCCTAAAAACTAGGTCTAGAGGTGAGGGATGATTCTTTTTGTATTTTTATATTTTTTTATGAAAGCAAGTAAAATCTCTGGTTTTTTTGAAGAGTGGGAGGAATTAGTTGCTAGTCAACTAACCCAATAACTAAGATGCAATCAAAATAAAATAACAGAAATGTAAATAAAGCTAAATTACTAATATGGTGTGAACAATAGATGGGAGAATTGTGTTTACTTAGATTTCACTACTCCCTAGATATCTTTTACAGGTTAATTGTTTGTTACAGTTGCGTGGATGACGGGTTATATTCCTTAATACCAGTCGTAGGGTGGCGTACTTACTTCCCCAACTCTATAAGCTCCTACTTCACTCCTATGTCGAGCCTGCAAGAAGCTCCTAACATGGGATCACTAGAATTCGCTCATGCATTAAATACAACCATAAAAACCTAGTACACATCGGTTCATCTTTCTTAAGACGTTCAAGCAAGTTACACAATGGAGATTTGCCAGTTTTCTTAAGCCTAACATTGAAATCATTCATCCATTACAACTATAAACAAGCAATCAACCTATAATCAACATCTAGGTTTCATTACATCTAAGCAAACACACAAGAGATCTAGCCTAGCATGTTAAAATCAAGATAAGTGTAAGATACATTCAAACAACACACAGACATATTGAATGAACTGAAAGGATACTTATCTCAATTGAACATGAAGGGTTTTAAGGGGTGAAAACCCTTGAAAATACTGTAAAAGTCGTGCTAGGGTTTCTTAAGTTCGACCCTAAAATTCTCCTCTCTTTAGAATGAAAATTACAAAAACTATATATAGATTTCCTAAGGTGACGGCATCAAGAAGAAACTTCTGACGCCGTCAACCCGCCGCCAAAAATATTCTCGGATTGCCTAGATCCAGATCTGACTCCGTCATGTGTATTGCTGCTCTGGGCCGTCACCACTTTTACTCTTGACGGCCTTGATCTGACGCCGTTATGTTTTATTTGGGCCGTCACCAAAATTGCTCTTGACGCCGTCAGGTACTGTTCCCAGCAAGGAAAATCAAGACTTTGCCGTTTTCTTCACTTTTATGCTCCAAAAACGTCCAAAATGCTTCATTTTCCAGAATTCACTCCCAAAGTGCCTAAAATCACAAAAGGAACGATTTAGGGCAATATTTGATCAAATAAATTCTAATTCCGGCTTAAATGACCCCCTAAAAACGGATCATTTTTCGCCTCATCATATACCCTTACACTTGAGATTTGCTTGTCCTCAAGCAAATGCGCTTTTATTCTAATCAAAATACAAGTTAGGGGTCATTTAACACTAATATAAAAGTTATTACAACAAATAATCGTTCCACTAAAGACCAAAGACAAGCACGGAGGTCATATACTAGCACCTCACAAATAGTGTTTAGATACTCACATCTCTCGGGTGTAATAAAATAAATATCACAATATGGAAATGGAAAACATCTCTCACTACCTGTCATAGCAAAAGATTACCATAGGCTTGGGAAAGGATCAAACCTCCACCACATGGCGTAAGCACCTAGGATAAACTATCAAAGAGGTCTTTTAAAGGGTTGTAACGTTAGGTGTAGGGATATGGAATACACGATTTTGTTGGATAAAGGCAATCTTTACTGGTGGTGAGTTAATCATCTTGGTTAATTACATGTACAATATGGCGTTGCTAAGCCAAGACTAGACTCGACATAAGCTAATAAATGAAAAATAACGAAAACATAAGATAAACATAGAATGAAACGGGATGGTAGTCCGTATGTTTTTTCTTTTTTTTTTCTTTTTCTTTTTTTTTTTTTTTTTTTTTTTTTTTTTTTTTTTTGGGCATACACTTTTACCCTACCATCCAAAATAATACATCATAGGGAATGAACATTCCCCTTACACTTGAATTTTTACATACTTTACAATTAACTAATCTATTGACTCGAATCAAGATAATCAAAACACTTGGAGTACTTTTAAGATTAACGTACATATGGGGGTAATAATAGATGTTCTTCACCATTACTCCATAAGATTAGTACTTTACCCATGAGTCCCAATCGTCCCAAAATAATATGTACAAGGATATGACTCGACTTAGCAACCATGTAATCAATTAAATAATTAACTAAGGGTTTAAACAAATAACAATAATGCACTAAAGATGAGTGCATACACGGAAGGCTAAGGCGATTTGGTTGTACATTTAAGTGGGGTGTAACAAATTCTTCCTTTAAGTAAGATGCTTAAAGTTAGAAACGAAAAGATAGGCTCGGAGGGGTGTACTAGGGGTTTCGTGTACTAAAAATGAGTACATCGCTAAGGGTGTGGGAAAAATTAATTGACTTTACTAGCCAAGTAATATGACTTAAATGGTCAAGTAATTATGATACGGGTTTAACATAAGGGTGATTCCTAATGCCTCTTATCATGTAGTAAATCCTACTACACGAATGTAGTCTCACTAGCGGTCTCGGGATGCATCACTAATGCAAGTTCTAGAATCTAAATGCTACCGGTACACTCATAAACACTAATAGTAAATGCTTTTCCTATCAAATCTAAAGGCGAACCTCACATATTTGGGTGGAAAATTTTTCTGAATGGTACGGTTTTGTGCTAGTCATACAACTCCTATCCATGAGACGCTTGCTAAGGCTAAAATTTCACTCCTAAATGTTGTAAAAAATTTTAAATTTGGCGCTAAAATTACACTAACAAGTATTTCTCATAGTTTTATTACACATCTACCATCAAACAAAAAAACTCAAGTGAAAGTGTATCCTAGAAGGTATCATCATTTTACCCTCCCCTTACACTTAGGATGAACATTGTCCCCAATGTTCAATTAAAGAATGTAAAAGTGAAACAGGTAAAAGAATGAAATGAAATACTCCCCTGATTCGCTCGGTATGGATAGTGTGTTAATAAGGTTAGATCTTCCTCCAAGAAAATGAACCATCAAAGCTTCCCTTTCAGAATATAAATCATCTTCTTGTCATACATAACCTGTTAAACCTGAGAAAACAAACAAGGCAACCTCGCGTAAAATCGGTGGCAATCTATATATGATAACAAATCCTAGAAAACAAAGTAAGATATAATGCTTGTGGAATGATGTTTGCAGATTCCCTGGAGTTTATAAAACTAAAGATTCAACAAAAACTTTAAGACTCCGTTAGAAAAACAAAACTAGCAAAATTTCCAGATTTTTACACATGACGCCGTCAGGAATTTCTTCCTGACGCCGTCAGAAGTGACCTGCAGAAATTCTTACGTTAAGTTTCCGGAAAATTTCTGGAAAAAACTTATGTCCTACTTCCTAGAAAATCCTGCAAAACATCATTATGACTCGATAAAAGCATTTGACTCTAACAAATACGAATATACATGTTCATTTAGTATTGTGGAGAATCATGATCGAGTTTGTTTCTTAAAAACATATTTGGGGTTTCCCCTTACACTTATGTTTTGCGAAATACCTTTGGATGAAGTTAAGACAAAGTCAAACGAGAAAATAAAGTATTTTCACCATTTTAGTTTTTAAACATGATCTACCAACAATAAAATTAAAGCATGTATACGGAAACAAATAACAATCAAACAAATAAAAATCACACAAAGCATGGGTTGCCTCCCAATAAGCGCTTGTTTTTGTTCGAGTCACGAGCCTGACTCTACCCTTATTTAACGGAAATAGGGGAGGTTTGCCGTACACTTTGAATTAAGTGTGGTTGGAAGTAGCGATACACACCCTTAGGGTGGAAATATGCCATGTGAGGAAAGAGTGGTGGATGAATTATTTGCTCAAAGGGCTGTGCTCCTATCATCATAACCTTACCTAATTCAATTGGGTTAGTGGGCGGATTAAGATTTTCTCTTAGAAAGGGATCATCTTCTATCAACTTCGAGAGACTCCTAGTTGGGAATCCATCTTGACCTAATAAACCTGGTTTAAACCCATAATGTTTCTTATGATCAATCATGAATGGGTGATGTAAGTATGTAAGGTCATGTTCCAATCCTATGTCAGCTTCCTCTCTACAAGGCTTAGAGTCTACTACCTTTGTCCTAAGACTACCCGGACTATAGGGTTTGATGGGTGGATCGGAACCTATTTCAATTCCTAAATTTTCATCCAAGGATGGAAGATTAGGTAACGGTTTTGGTTGAGGCTCCGGCTCAACAAAACTAGGAACTTCCCTAGAACTAAGAGTAAGGTTATCATTATAAATATTCAAACCTATATCCCCTAGTTGTGTTTGGTTCAAAGGTTCTACCTCTATTGGGGTTCCTATAGTCTCTTCTACTTTTTCCGGGTAAGTCAAGGGAGGTGTGTACGCATCAAATGATGGTAGGACTTGTGGGGTACTTTGTGGGCTCATGTTATTTACTTCACCATTCCTTGTGTTAAGATCACCTATATCCTCAACATGTGTTTTATTATAATCTAACCCTAACATTTTCCCAAGTATCTCAAGCGCTTCTCTAGGCATCTCAACTTCTATATCCGAATCATAAGGATCATCCTCAATATTCTGACTGCTATATACAAATTGCCTAAAAGATTCATCATGTGTTTCTTGAGATTCATCATCATCGATCATAAAACCTAGGTCTTTTTGATCAATGTGATCATGTTCGGCTACATCCTCCATCACATCAAGGTCACCTATGTGTTCATCTTGTATTATGGTAGTGCCTAACCATGACATGCAGCTAGGTGGCTCATATGAAACTATACTAGGTGAAGGCTCATATGGTGCATAGGTTTCACAAAGTAAGGCATTTTGAGAGGTTGATGGAGCTCCTAAGGTGAATTCTTTGAAAGTCTTATGCACTTGGCTTCTTTTCTCAAGGTACTCAATAAAATCAATATAAGATCCTGTCCGCCTCATTTCATTCGTCCATCTTGGTATATCCAAACTGGTGTAATTATATTTTTTCTGGTAAAACTCTAGTGTCGGACTTGGTGGATTCACGTTCTCCATAATGGTGAAAGGAAGTGTCAATGAATTTAATTTACTAACAAAGGCACGAAGAAAAAGATAGACTAAAGAAAACCTAAAAATAAAATAAAATCTTACTAGAAAGGAATCTAGCAAGTAGACCTAATAAAAAGAAATCCTAAACTAGACAATAACTATTCCCCGGGCTGCAGCGCCAAAAACTTGATGCGTGGGAATTGCACCAGGCTTTACCTCTCGAGGGATCTCGAGAAGCTTACAACCCCCACCAGGCAGTGTACCTGATCCTTGTAGTATAGTATAGTGACAAGTACCGGGGGATTGATCGTTCAACTCAGGAATAGTGTCGCTAGGCTTAGAAAGCCTAAAAACTAGTTCTAGAGGTGAGGGATGATTCTTTTTGTATTTTTATATTTTTTTTATGAAAGCAAGTAAAATCTCGGGTTTTTTGGAAGAGTAGGCGGAATTAGTTGCTAGTCAACTAACCCAATAACTAAGATGCAATCAAAATAAAATAATAGAAATGTAAATAAAGCTAAATTACTAATATGGTGTGAACAATAAATGGGAGAATTGTGTTTACTTAGATTTCACTACTCCCTAGATATCTTTTACAGGTTAATTGTTTGTTACAGTTGCGTGGATGATGGGTTATATTCCTTAATACCAGTCGTGGGGTGGCGTACTTACTTCCCCAACTCTATAAGCTCCTACTTCACTCCTATGTCAAGCCTGCAAGAAGCTCCTAACATGGGATCACTAGAATTCACTCATGCATTAAATACAACCATAAAAACCTAGTACACATCTGTTCATGTTTCTTAAGACGTTCAAGCAAGTTACACAATGGAGATCTGCCAGTTTTCTTAAGCCTAACATTGAAATCATTCATCCATTACAACTATAAACAAGCAATCAACCTATAATCAACATCTAGGTTTCATTACATCTAAGCAAACACACAAGAGATCTAGCCTAGCATGTTAAAATCAAGACAAGTGTAAGATATATTCAAACAACACATAGACATATTGAATGAATTGAAAGGATACTTATCTCAATTGAACATGAAGGGTTTCAAGGGATGAAAACCCTTGAAAATACTGTAAACGTCGTGCTAGGGTTTCTTAAGTTCGACCCTAAAATTCTCCTCTCTTTAGAATGAAAAATACAAAAACTATATATAGATTTCCTAAGGTGACGGCGTCAAGAAGAAACTTCTGACGCCGTCAACCCGCCGCCAAAAATATTCTCGGATTGCCTAGATCCAGATCTGACGCCGTCATGTGTATTGCTGCTCTGGGCCGTCACCACTTTTACTCTTGACGGCCTTGATCTGACGCCGTCACGTTTTCTCTGGGCAATTACCAAAATGGCTCTTGACGCCGTCATAAAATTGTTCTTGACGCCGTCAGGTACTGTTCCCAGCAAGAAAAATCAAGACTTTGCCGTTTTCTTCACTTTTATGCTCCAAAAAAGTCCAAAATGCTTTCTTTTCTAGAATTCACTCCCAAAGTACCTAAAATCACAAAAGGAAAGATTTAGGGCAATATTTGATCAAATAAATTCCAATTCCGGCTTAAATTACCCCTAAAAACGGATCATTTTTCGCCTCATCAGCTGTTGAAAGGCTTCTTCCGCTTCCGCAGTCCAACGAAAGTCTCCCTTTTTTGTGCACTTCGTGAGTGTCTTAAAGAGAGGGAGTGACTTATCTGCTGATTTGGATAAGAATCTATTTAGGCCAGCTAATTTTCCGTTTAATGACTGGACTTCTTTCAGTGTGTGTGGTGAAGGGAGTTCGATGACAGCTTTTGTCTTTTCCGGGCAGGGCTTAATGCCATCAGGTTCTATCAAATACCCAAGAAACTTGCCTTCTGTGGCGCCAAAAGTACACTTCTTGGGATTTAACTTCATGTTGATCCTTCACAGTGTTTTGAATGTTTCCTCAATGTTGCGCACCAATTCTTCTTCGGTATGACTCTTTATAACAAGGTCATCGACATAAACTTCCAGGTTGCGACCTACTTGTTTTTCAAACGCATTGTCCACCAACCGCTGATATGTTGCTCCCGCATTTTTTAGGCCAAAAGGCATTTTTGTATAGCAATAGACCCCTTGACTTGTGTGGAAGGCTGTTTTCTCTTCGTCTTCGTCAGCCATCTGAATTTGATGGTACCCTTTGTATGCGTCTAGGAAACATTTAAAGGGGTATCCACACAAAGATTCTACCTTCCAGTCTATCTCTGGTAGCGGGTAACAGTATTGTGGGGATGCTTTGTTAAGATCAGTGAAGTCCACGCACATTCTCCAACTGCCATCACTCTTTTTTACCATTACTGGATTAGAAAGCCAGTCATGGTAGTAGCTTGTGCTCCATGATAGATCGTGGCACTCCAGTCATGTGCTTTGGTTCCCATGCAAAGATATCTAGGTTCTTTTGCAGGAGTGCGCACACAGTTGCTCTGCCTTTGTCAGACAGCGACCCTCCAATTGATACTTGTTGATCTGGGTAGTCAGGGTGAATTGCGACCTTTAGATTTGACACTTTTGCTGCGCGCTGTTCTGGAACATCCTCCACTTCACTGGTTACTGTGTTGAATTCTTTGGGTGACACAATGGTATTGTAGAGGGTGACAATGCCTCCTTCTACTGGGAATTTGAGCATCCCATGCGCTGTGGACGGTACAGCACGCATGGATGACATTCCAGGTCTCCTAATAATGCCGTTCTACGGTGAGGGAGATTTGATTACCATAAAGTTCATCCAAGCTGCCGTAGAGTGTTGCTCATTACCAATGACCACAAGTAGGCGTAATTTCCCCATGGGCCATATCTTCTCTCCTGTGAAGCCAGTCAGCGATGTCGTGGCCGGAATTAACTGACTCTGCATCTCAGGTCGCAACCTCTTGAAACAATGTTCGTACATAATATCTGCGGATGCTCCTCCATCAACATACATGCGGTGGATATCGTGACCCCCCGTATGTATTTCAATATTGAGTGGTTCCATGACTACGTTGTCCGCAGTCAGAGTGGGGAAAGAGATTTCGCTCACATAGGAAAACTTTTGGCTGACTTTTTGTCTCGTCTTTCGCTGCCATGATTGTATCATGTAGATTGTGTCCGCCTTGTCTTTGGGTGTCTCTTTTTTGCCCCCATTTTTTGTCTCTTTTTCCCCTCTTTGATGTTCTTAACGAGGTGATCCATTTTTCCTTCTTTTACTAATTTGTCGATTAGTTGGCGCAACTGGACACATTCGTTGGTAGTGTGACCCTTTTGTCCATGGTATTCGCAGTATCCACTTCCTGTACGCCTAACTTCTGGGGTGCGCATTGGTGGGGGTTTCGGGAAGTTTGCTCCTTCTGTCGCGAATATCTCCCTTGGGGTTTTCGTGAGTGGAGTGTATTTGTCGTTATCTGATGAGGCAAAAAATGATCCGTTTTTAGGGGGTCATTTAAGCCCAGAATTGAATATATTTGATCAAATATTGCCCTAAATCGTTTCTTTTGTGATTTTAGGTACTTTTGGAGTGAATTCTGGAAAAGGAAGCAGTTTGGACGTTTTTGGAGCATAAAAGTGAAGAAAACGGCAAAGTCTTAATTTTCCTTGCTGGGAACAGTACCTGACGGCGTCACAAGCTTCTTAATGACGGCGTCAAGAGGAAAAACAAGAGGTGAAGAGGATGGAGTCCATGACGGTCCAGAATGTTTTTGCACTAGGGCATGACGGCGTCACCATAGGCCGTCATGGCCCCTTAACACGTGACGGCCCAGAGGAGAAATGCTCTTGAGGGCGTCAGATCTGGATCTAGGCAATCCGATTTTATTATGGGCGGCGGGTTGACGGCGTCAGAATTTTCTTCTTGACGCCGTCACCTTGGAAAATCTATATATAGTTTTGTAATTTTCATTCATTAGAAGAGGACAATTTTAGGGACGACTTGAATAAACCCTAGCACGATTTTAACAGTATTTTCAAGGGTTTTAACCCCTTGAATCCTTTCATGTTCAATTAAGATAAGTATCATTTCAATTCATTCAATATGTCTATGTGTTGTTTGAATATATCTTACGCTTGTCTTGATTTTAACATGCTAGGCTAGATCTCTTGTGTGTTTGCTTAGATGTAATGAAACCTAGATGTTGATTATGGGTTGATTGCTTGTTTATAGTTGTTACGGATGAATGATTTCGATATTAGGCTTAAGAAAACTGGCAGACTTCCATAGTATAACTTGCTTGAACGTCTTAAGAAACATGAAACAATGCGTACTAGGTTTTTATGGTTGTATTTAATGCATGAGCGAATTCTAGTGATCCCATGTTAGGAGCTTCTTGCAGGCTCGACATAGGAGTGAAGTATGAGCTTATAGAGATGGGGAAGTACGTACGACACCCCACGATTGGTATTAAGGAATATAACCCGTCATCCACGCAACTGTAACAAACTATCAACTTGTAAAATATATCTAGGGAATAATGAAATCTAAGTAAACACAATTTTCCCATTTATTGTTCACACCATTAGTATAATTAGCTTTATTTTCATTTTTGTTATTTTATTTTGATTGCATCTTAGTTATTGGGTTAGTTGATTAGCAACTAATTCCGCCCCTCCTTGCAATACCCGAGATTTTTACCTGCTTTTCATAAAATATAAAAACATAAAAAGAATCATCCTCCACCTTTAGACCTAGTTAGATTAATTTCAATCCTAACGACACTAGTCCTGAGTTGAACGATCAATCCCCCGGTACTTGTCACTATACTATACTACAACGATCAGGTACACTTCCTGGTGGGGGTTGTAAGCTTCTCGAGATCCTTCGAGAGGTAAAGCCTGGTGCAATTCCCACGCATCAAGTTTTTGGTGCCGCTGCCGGGGAAATAGTTATTGTCTAGGTTAGAATTTCTTTTTATTAGGTCTACTTGCTAGATTCCTTTCTAGTAAGATTTTATTTTTATTTTTAGGTTTTCTCTAGTCTATCTATTCCTTCGTGTCTTTGTTCGTAACTTTTACCATCCGACATCATGGAAGGTGGTAACATCTTTGAACCCATCAACCCACCATAACAAAACCACCCACAAAACCCACCACTAGCAAACCAACCTCTTAGGCCCCAAACCCTAGGAGAGTATTCCCGACCGAGCCACCAAGGCTATCGAAACACTATTGAGCTCGCCCAGGGAGCCAATGTGTCTCCCTTGCGATCCGACACCATCCGGTTGGTGCAAAGCGGATGTGCATTCCATTGACTTCGTTCTGAAGATCCTAATCAACATCTCAAGGACTTCCTTAAAATCGTAGATTCTATAGACCTTGATGTTACAACTAGAGAGTCGACCCGATTACGCCTATTCAAATTCTCTCTACGTGATCAAGCTAGTCAATGGCTTGAACGTTTACCCGCGGGATCCATCACCTCATGGGATGATCTCACCACTCGTTTCCTTGCTCAATTTTTCCCACCGGGGAGAACTACCAAGCTTAGAAATGATATCTTGATGTTCCAACAACGTCAAGGTGAAACTCTATATGAAGCATGGACTCGTTTCAAGGACTTACTCCAAAAATTCCCTCATCATGGCATAGATCTTTGGCTCCAAGTCCAAATCTTCTATGACCATATCGATCTCTCCACAAGGCGAACCATTGACCAATCGGCCGGTGGCAAGCTATGTGATCTAAGTGCGAAAGAATCATGGGAACTCATAGAAGATCTTGCTCTCTATGACAACGAAAGTTGGAATGATCCCCGTGATTTGAATAAAACGGTCAAGGCAATATCTTTGCCTTCGAACAATTCTAGCACTCCCAACCGTAGGATCATGGAACTTGAGAACCAAGTCAAGTTTCTCATGAAATCTTACGAAGCTCCTAAGTCTTCAAGCCAAGTGAGCAAAATCGCTTCTTCATGCAAATTGTGTAATGGCCCTTATGAAACTCATAACTGCATGGAGCCTCCAAAACATGCTTATAAGGAATTCACATCGTAACACGTTGGTCGAGGTCCTCGAAACTTTGACGAAGCCTATGAGATATGGAAGGATAAACCTAATTTCAGAGGATGCCAAACTCGGAGCGTATCCTTCAATGATTCCTCTCCACTCGAATGGTCCGAGCATTTTCCATCACAGAGCACTCCTAGGCAAAGCTATGAAGATGCCTTGCGAAAGTTCATTCTATCTCAAGAATTACATGTAACAACCGTGATTTTAGCAGGTTAGTTAGACTTTTAGCTTCGAGTTAATCTAACTTTGTTTGGTGTGTTTGGGTAGTTATGTGGGTGTTATTGTGTGTTATAGTGTGGTTAGTATTTGAGTTAGCACTAAATCCCTTCGCGTTGTGGTTGTCATTGTGATTTTTGATGATGTTGATTTTGGGAAAGTTCATTTTGATCACCTATGTGGTGTAGAAATGACTTGTGTATATTTGGCGTTTTGAGTTTTTGAGTAACGAGTCTTCATTCAAGTTATTGAGCGTTAGTAAGTTACGGGGATGTTGTTTTTGTGAGGAAATGCTTATGGAGTATGTAAAAATCTATTTTTGGAAACTTTATTTTGAAAATGAATATTTTCCGGTTTGTCGTAAAATTAAGGTTTATCGCGAAAGACGTTATGTTTTGTTATGGGAATACATAAAATATGAAAAGTATGAGGTTTTGAGTGTAATAAATTAATTAATAAAAAAATAAAAAATATAGTAAATAGGGGGGGGGGCCGATTTAGGGAGTTAGGGGGGAAAAAGGAAAGCAAATTTTATACCAAATACAACTCTAAGCCTTAAGGGTTATCCAAATTAATTATAAATACAAAATCAAAACTCCCCTATCCCTTTTTCCTGCTATTAGAGTCGACACAAGGGGGAATCCAAGAAGAAAAATTAGGGTTTCATAATTGTCTAGCAATAATCAAGAATCAAGGTAAAATCTTTAACCCTTATGTGTAATTAATCAATTATTGTTATGATTCATGTAATAATTAATATGATGGAATCTAGAGTTTATATACTTCTGTAAATTATTGAAGTAAAACATGTTAGGATGATTAGATGTTAATATTATGGTTAATGGTTAAGGGAATTGAGTGTTAACGCGTTAGATTATGTGTTAGGGTTTGGACAGATTTGTAAGGCTGTAAAGATGTGAGTGTACATAACAGATGGTGATGAGTTAAGTCATGAATTTTAGGTCTAAATTGTAATATAATGAAAGAGATTTCCAAAAAGTCCAGCCACGATCAATTTTGAGGTCGGGAAGTCGGTCTTTTGATTTTTCTTTGTTAAGGTGTCAAAGCTGTCAAACCAGGACAGATTTTAGGTAAAAGTTTGAGGGTGGCATGTGGTTGTAAAAGTGGTATTTTGACTTGGTCTTCTGGAATAGTTAAGTTTTAGGTTATATTAGACTACCACGAAGAGGATTCGCGATAAAAACTTGTGGAAGTAATTATTAAAAATCAAAACTTTTTGGTGTGCGTTTAGATCCGAATTTGAGTAGTTGACAAGTTTGAATTTTCTATGAGTACTTGTGTGTGTTATTGGTCCATGGCCTTCTAGGATTAGCTTATATGCTTATGAGAGACCATGTTAAATTTTTTGTGTGAGTTGTTAAGCTTTATTTGTCATGATTTCATGTGAGTGAATGTACTCAAAAATTCTGCGTTTTCTTAGTTTTAGAGTGCAAGGGATTTAGTGAGTATTAAGTTGTGGTGATGGTTAGTGTGGTGTCTAGGAGATCCATGGTGGGTCATATGAGTCTTAGACATCCATCATATGTGTATTACATGGGTTGTAGCTTTTAGCTTGACCTTGTGTAATGTGGATAATTTTTTTGTGTGCTATAGATTGTGAATTGTTTTTGTGGAAGCTGCGGAGTTTTAGGTGAGTTCATAGTCCCATATTTATACTTTGTTTTAAACTTGGGATGGGAATGATGCTTGTCTTAAATGATTTGATTTACTGTGATTATGTGTGTGGTATTAAAGAGCTTGGACTTATAATGTTATCGTATGCATGCTATGTGTGATTATTTTTTTGTGTGGATGTATATGGGATCCAATTAGGAGGATGTTATCCTGTTACTCGAGCATGCGACCTAATTGATGTTTGATATGTTTGATGGGATCCAATTAGGAGGATGTTATCCTGTTACTCGCGCATGAGACCTAATTGATGATTATGGGGTCGGAGGACACGAGCCGTCCTAATGGTTGCTTTATGAGTGATGTTGCCTTTGCGTGTGGATATGGATTTGCGAATGCATGTAGCTATATGATAAACTATAATTATTTGTCCAGCTATATTTTGTAATCACAGTGAATTCGGTTACCTTGTGTGTTGAGTCTAAAACCTATGAATCTCACCAACGTTATGTTGACATTTTAAACATCATTTTCAGGTGAGCATTCTAAGGCCAAAGTTGAGGGCAGCAATTAGGCGAGACTTAGTTGCATGGAGACTTATTTATGTTTTGGGATTTGATTTGATTTGGATTTGGATATGATACATTTATGTTTTATGTTTGGTACTTTCAAACTTATTGAAGTTACCTTTTGGATTTTATTTTGTTTATCTTTGGGTATTGTTACAACACTGTGTGTTGGTACATTGCTGTTACATTCGTATCCTGATGAGGTATCATTTATGTAAATATTATGCTATCTAAATATAAGTTATGTGTTATAGATTAAGTAATAACTTAATGTGTGGCCAAAATAGGAAGAATGAGACTTAGATGGACTACAATTGCCAAATGACCAAAGTTTATCCTACACATGATTAAATATCTAGCTCCTACAATTGTCTGGAAAGATTGAGTGAGTTCATATGTGTCGACATTTTGAGGAGAAAAAGAAGGGAAGACCAAAATCATCATTTTAACTTATTTTGGTTATCTAGGAGTGATCAAGAACCATTAGAGACTCCTTAATTGTAGTCTCTTCATCAAGTAAGTAATTTCCCCAATTGAGAAATTAGGGTTCTTGACATGAAATTGGGTATTATTGATAAAGGTTGTAAATTTATGATTCTCTTAGTTAATTAGTTGCTAATTAAGGTTAATTTTGAAATAGGAATCATTATAGAAGCCCAACGCAAGCCAAGTAGGAAGCTAGTAGGAAATTGAGGTAAGTATATGAGTATAACTTGTAAATGTTATGATGTTGATGTTATGATTGTGTTAATGTGATTGTTATGGAGCTTGTGAATGTATGTTAGCTTGGATCCAATGCTAAATGTGTTAATGTTACATAATTACTTGCTTGGTCAAGGTGAGTAGTAATCCCATTTTATGCTCCTTGTTAATGTTATGATCGGTGTTAATCACCAATCTCATATAAATGTGATATTGGTTATATCTTATATACTTACTAAGCGTTTTCGCTTACGGTTATAGTTAATGTCAATTTTGTAGGTACAAGTGGAGGAGCCAAAGGTAAGGAATTAGCCTAGTCGTAGCCTTGGAAAGAAGTATTAGCGTAGTTGTAAAAGGTAACTAGAAGACTGTAATCTTTTGGACCAAGTGTGGTGAAGTTGGAAGCCCCGAAGTGTCATTTCGTGTTTTGGTATATTTCAATCCATGTGGTCATTTTGCTATTTAACGGTCTTGTTGTCATCCATGGTCTTTAGTCATGATAGGTCATGAGTCAAGTTTATGTAAATGTCAAGAAGTCTTAATGGTATGTGTTTATGGTGGTAATTAGGAGGGTGATTGGCAAATAGCCAATCTCACCCATTTTGGAAAGATATGGGTCAAGACTTTGTACCATAAACTTTGCAATATAATTGAAATGTTAAGTAAAGTGTGTTTTAAGTGGTTACATAGTTGTTATGTGTATTGGGTAAAAAGTGGGTATTGTTAATGAGTTTTAAGGGGGTGTTTGGCATAAGCGGGTTCACACCCATTTTGGAGTGTGAACGGGTCACGAGTTTATGAGTCAAGTTTAGTAGGTTAAGTTATGGATGTTGGTTAAGTATGGTGGGTAAATGAAGTGTTTTAAGTGATTTGGAGCGTCAATGGGTTGAAATGGGTTTTATGCATAACCCGTCTATTTTTAAAAGTACTATTCCGAAGTGTCTAACGGTGAATGTTTTTACATTAACATGAGCCCAATGATGTATTAATAAATCCTGGAAGTTTTAGTGTCTTTTCGAGTAATAGAAGTCAATTTACGAAAAACGGGTAAAAAGTGTACAAAAAGGGGATATGCAGAAAAAGGAGTGTTTGGGACAAGGTCGTTTTTAACCCATTTTGGGTCGAGTGAGTCCAGGAATTTGGAAAAACATTAAATATGATATATATTAGTCTAATGTGGATTATATATGTGTAAATTTAGGTCTAAAGTGTCGATTTTATGTTTAAAAGTGTACGGGTCATTTTGAGAAGGTATAGTGCACTTTAGGGGTCCATAGTGCGTCGGAAATGTTTCAGTGCACTTTAGGGGTCCATAGTGTATCAGAAGTGTTTCAGTGCATCTTAGGGGTCCATAGTGCACTGAAGGTGTTATAGTGCACTTTAGGGGCCCTCAGTGCATAAGACGGGTATTGCAGTTCGGTCGGTATCGGCCCTGTAAAAAAAAAATCGTGTCGTTTTTGGGGCATTACAACTTGGTATTAGAGCTTTGGTCTAAGAGATTTAGGATTTCACTTTAGGATTTCCTAGACTTAGGCCTTGTAGAGACGCGTTTAGTACTAGTGTTTGTTATTTATGTATTATTTTGGTGATTTTGAGGACACATATGTTAAGTATTTTTATGACTATGCCTGGCCACCGTAGTGATAAAAATATAGTACCTATGTGGAATTGAAATCATTAGAACTATACATGGGTGACAAGCTTTAGGATGATAAGAGTAAGAATATATGATAAATGTCATTCACGCATCAACGATATATATAACTTTGTCTGATAATGTGAATTGTTAAATTTCAGTAAGAAGAAAAGATGGATACCCCTCACTCGAAAGAAGCCACGGCTTCCAAATGTGCCGAGTTCTCGGCGAGTGATGGGGGTAATGATGGTAAAGGTTATGAGAGTTCTTCTTCCTCTAAATCTGAGGATATTAACTTTAGAGGTTTCTCGGAGGAGGAAATAAAGACCTTGGATGCTATGCTGGCGAAAAGGGTAGGAAAACCTATTAAACAAACGATGCCTTATTATATCAAGAAAACAACACAAAATCTTCATGGGTTAATGCAACTATGCAAGAGGAGTTTAAAGAATTCAAGAAAGAATGCGGATTCACAAAAGAACCCAAGGGTGATAAAGCTACTTACCGTGACTTCACGGCTTGTGATGTACCAAAGTTTACGGGGGTTCTTGATCCGATTGTTAGCAATAGGTGGCTTACCGCGGTTAAAGGTGCTTTCCGTACAAGTGGTTGTGAAGAAAGAAAGAAAGTCATCTACGCTACTAATTTTATTCGCGATAATTCTAAGACTTGGTGGGAAGGAAAGGTTTGTGAAAAGGGTGAAGTTTGGGCCGAGGCATGTACATGGAAGGAGTTTAAGGAGTTGTTTAGTGCGGAATATGCTCCAGTTGAAGAAATTAATAAAATTCAGGAAAAGTTTCAATCTCTTATGCAAACCAATGAGACGGTGAATGAGTTGTGGATTAAGTTCAATGATATGGTTCCGTATTGTCCCGAATACCATGGCAATGAGAAGCTCAAAGTTGAAAGGTTTCAAAAAATGCTTAAAGATGATATCCATGATGTGATTTTAGCCGTTCAAATGTACCACCTTGGAAGACCTTTTGAGTAGAGCTCGGGTTAGAGAGGCGGACTTACTAAGGAGGAAAGAGAAAGAGACAAAGGAGTACAAGAGGAAACAAGAGTATGGGGATCGAGATGGTAAGAAGGCTAAATACGATCATGGTAAGAAAGGTGGGGGAACCAAGGCTAAGGTAGCATGTCCAAAGTGCCATAAGTTTCATCTTGGAGAGTGTAGGCGTAATATGCCGGGTTGCTACAAGTGCGGAGCTTTAGATCATCAAAGCAAGGATTGCACTAAGCCGATGATAGTATGTTACGGGTGTAATGAAATAGGGCATAGGTTGAAAGAGTGCCCAAACCCAAAGGCGATTGAAGCAAGGCCGTTGAGAATCGTCAAAGAAGAAAAAGTTGAAGTTCCAAAACCAAAAGCTCGAGTTTATCAGATGAGTGTCGAAGAAGCTAGGTCGGGGTCCGATGTTATCACAGGTATACTTCTTGTTAATTCCGTACCCGCTCGAGTTTTGTATGATTCGGGTGCTAGTGTGTCCTTTGTATCCTATAAATTTAGCAAGCAACTAACCACCCCATTAGTTAATCTCCCAATACCCCTCGAAGTTGAAATAGCCGATAGTAAAATTGTTGTCGTATCTAATGTTTACCGGGATGTAGAGTTAGAGATTGACGATAGTGCCTTTAAGATTGACTTAATTCCTATTATGCTTGGGGAGTTTGATATTGTCATCGGCATGGATTGGCTTGACAAACATAATGCCGCCATTCTATGTAGCCAAAAGATCATCCGGGTCGTAAATCCTAGCGGTCGTGAAATGATTATTTATGGCGATAAAAGGAAGGGTGAATTAAAGTTATGTACCGTAATGAAGGCTAGGAGATATTTATCACGTGGTTGTCATGCCTTTATGGCGCATGTGGTAGATACCAGTTTCGAGAAGAAAAGTATCGATGACGTTCCGATTGTTAATGAATTCCGTGACGTGTTCCCAAAAGATTTGCCGGGTATTCCACCCGATAGGCAGGTTGAGTTCCGTATTGACCTTGTTCCGGGTGCTACTCCCATTGCCAAAACTCCTTATCGTCTTGCTCCATCCGAAATGAAAGAGTTAATGAGTCAACTTCAAGAGTTACTCGACAAGGGTTTTATCCGCCCTAGTAGCTCACCGTGGGGAGCTCCGATTTTGTTCGTTAAAAAGAAAGACGGTAGTATGCGGATGTGCATTGATTATCGTGAATTGAACAAAGTCACGGTGAAAAATGTGTACCCGTTACCAAGAATCGATGATCTCTTTGATCAACTCCAAGGCGCAAAGTGGTTTTCAAAAATCGATCTCCGTTCGGGTTATCATCAATTGAAGGTTCGAGAAGAAGACATTCCTAAGACGGCTTTTAGGACCCGTTATGGACATTATGAGTTATGGTTATGCCTTTTGGTCTCACGAATGAGCCTGCGGTTTTTATGGATCTCATGAACCGTGTATGTAGACCGATGTTGGATAAATCCGTCATAGTGTTCATCGATGATATTCTTGTCTATTCTAAGAGCAAGGAAGAACACGAAGTGCATCTTCGGGAAATTCTTAGCACGTTGAGAAAGGAAAGGTTGTATGCCAAGTTTTCAAAATGTGAATTTTGGTTACAAGAAGTTCAGTTTCTCGGTCACGTTATTAACTCTGATGGTATTAAAGTTGACCCGTCAAAGGTCGAAGCCGTGATGAAATGGCAGGCACCAAAGAATATTGGCGAAATTCGAAGTTTCCTTGGACTTGCGGTATACTACCGTAGGTTTATACAAGACTTCTCCAAAATAGCGTCGTCGCTAACAAAACTTACTAAGAAGAACACTCCTTTTGAATGGGGTGAAGAACAAGATGAAGCCTTTCGTACTCTACGAAAGAAGTTATACGAGGCACCGATTCTAGTGTTACCGGAAGGAACTGAAGACATGGTGGTGTATTGTGACGCATCTTTTTCCGGTCTCGGATGTGTTCTTATACAAAGGGGTAAGGTGATTGCTTACGCCTCGAGACAACTGAAGAAACACGAAGAGAAGTATGCAACTCATGATCTTGAGTTCGCAGCCGTGGTTCTTGCTCTAAAACTTTGGAGGCATTATTTATATGGCGTCAAGTTTGTAATTTACACCGATCATAGAAGCCTTCAATATTTTCTTGAGAAGAAAGATCCGAACATGAGGCAACGAAGATGGCTAGATTTATTAAAAGACTATGATTGTGAAATTCGCTACCACCCCGGTAAAGCGAATGTTGTGGCGGATGCTTTGAGTTGTAAGGATCGAAATGAGGTTACTAGGATTCACTCGTTACGGATGATTGTTACATCCGATCTTTTCGACAAAATCAAGTTAGCTCAAGAGGAAGCATTGAAAGAAGAGAATCGAGAAAAAGAACGTATCACCTCTCACATTCCTTATCTTGAGGAAGATAGCCGAGGTATTAAGACAAGGTATGGAAGAGTTTATATTCCTTTTTAAAGCAATATCAAGGAATTACTCTTGGAAGAAGCGCATAAATCGAAGTATTCTATTCATCCGGGAGCTACGAAAATGTACCTTGATTTGAAAAGAAACTATTGGTGGCCGGGTATGAAAAGAGATTGCGTGAAGTATGTGGAAAGATGTTTAACTTGCTTGAAGGTGAAAGCCGACCACCAAAAGCCGTATGGGAAAGTCCAACCCTTAGAGATTCCGGTTTGGAAGTGGGAGAAGATTACTATGGACTTCATTACGAAATTGCCAAGGACGAAAAAGAAGAATGATGCAATTTGGGTCATAGTAGATCGCTTAACAAGGAGTGCACACATCATTCCGATCAGAGAGAATATGCCCGTTCACAAGTTGGCTAAGATTTATGTCAATGAGATAGTCGCGCATCATGGAGTACCAATTTCTATTGTCTCCGATAGAGACGGGCGTTTCACTTCAAACTTTTGGCAAAGTTTCCAAGAAGAACTAGGTACGAAACTACATATGAGCACGGCTTTTCATCCTCAAACCGACGGGCAAAGCGAGAGAACTATTCAAACTTTAGAAGATATGTTACGAGCTTGTATGATTGACTTTGGAGGTAATTGGGATGATCATTTGCCTCTAGTTGAATTCGCCTATAACAATAGTTATCATGCGAGTATAGACATGCCACCCTATGAGATGCTCTATGGTAGAAAGTGTAGGACGCCCGTGTGTTGGGAAGAAGTTGGAAGAAGGGAATTGGCGAGCACGGATGTAGTGTTGGCTACAACTGAAAAGATTGAAATGATCCGGGCAAGACTTAAAGCGGCGCAAGATAGGTGGAAAAGTTATGCCGATAATCGAAGAAGACCAATTGAATTCAAAGTAGGTGATTTTGTCATGTTAAAAGTTTCTCCGTGGAAGGGTGTTTTTAGATTTAAAAACAAAGGGAAACTAAGTCCGCGGTTTATAGGACCGTTTAAAATTTTGAAACGAGTAGGCGAGGTGGCATATGTATTGGAATTGCCCGAAGAAATGAGAGGTATTCACAATACCTTTCATGTGTCATACTTAAGGAAATGCTTGGTGGACGAAACAAGTGTGGTCACCTTAAACGACATCGAAATTGATCCGGAGTTGCTTTCCCAAAAAGATGAACCGGAAGCAATATTAGGAAGGAAAGTGAGGAAGCTTCGAAACAAAGAGATTCCGTTAGTAAAGGTTCAATGGAGACATCGTAAAGGTACGAGTATTAGGTGGGAAACGGAGGAAAAAATGAAGAGTGAATATCCTCATTTATTTCACGAGTAGAGTTTGAGGACGAACTCTCATTTTAAGGAGGGGTGAATTGTTACACTCGTATCCCGATGAGGTATCATTTATGTAAATATTATGCTATCTAAATATAAGTTATGTGTTATAGATTAAGTAATAACTTAATGTGTGGCCAAAATAGGAAGAATGAGACTTAGATGGACTACAATTGCCAAATGACCAAAGTTTATCCTACACATGATTAAATATCTAGCTCCTACAATTGTCTGGAAAGATTGAGTGAGTTCATATGTGTCGACATTTTGAGGAGAAAAAGAAGGGAATACCAAAATCATCATTTTAACTTATTTTGGTTATCTAGGAGTGATCAAGAACCATTAGAGACTCCTTAATTGTAGTCTCTTCATCAAGTAAGTAATTTCCCCAATTGAGAAATTAGGGTTCTTGACATGAAATTGGGTATTATTGATAAAGGTTGTAAATTTTTGATTCTCTTAGTTAATTAGTTGCTAATTAAGGTTAATTTTGAAATAGGAATCATTATAGAAGCCCAACGCAAGCCAAGTAGGAAATTGAGGTAAGTATATGAGTATAACTTGTAAATGTTATGATTGTGTTAATGTGACTGTTATGGAGCTTGTGAATGTATGTTAGCTTGGATCCAATGCTAAATGTGTTAATGTTACATAATTACTTGCTTGGTCAAGGTGAGTAATAATCCCATTTTATGCTCCTTGTTAATGTTATGATCGGTGTTAATCACCAATCTCATATAAATGTGATGTTGGTTATATCTTATATACTTACTAAGCATTTTCGCTTACGGTTATAGTTAATGTCAATTTTGTAGGTACAAGTGGAGGAGCCAAAGGTAAGGAATTAGCCTAGTCGTAGCCTTGGAAGGAAGAATTAGCATAGTTGTAAAAGGTAACTAGAAGACCGTAATCTTTTGGACCAAGTGTGTTGAAGTTGGAAGCCCCGAAGTGTCCTTTCGTGTTTTGGTATATTTCAATCCATGTGGTCATTTTGCTATTTAACGGTCTTGTTGTCATCCATGGTTTTAGTCATGATAGGTCATGAGTCAAGTTTATGTAAATGTCAAGAAGTCTTAATGGTATGTGTTTATGGTGGTAATTAGGAGGGTGATTGGCAAATAGCCAATCTCACCCATTTTGGAAAGATATGGGTCAAGACATTGTACCATCAACTTTGCAATATAATTGAAATGTTAAGTAAAGTGTGTTTTAAGTGGTTACATAGTTGTTATGTGTATTGGGTAAAAAGTGGGTATTGTTAATGAGTTTTAAGGGGGTGTTTGGCATAAGCGGGTTCACACCCATTTTGGAGTGTGAACGGGTCACGAGTTTATGAGTCAAGTTTAGTAGGTTAAGTTATGGATGTTTGTTAAGTATGGTGGGTAAATGAAGTGTTTTAAGTGATTTGGAGCGTCAATGGGTTGAAATGGGTTTTATGCATAACCCGTCTATTTTTAAAAGTACTATTCCGAAGTGTCTAACGGTGAATGTTTTTACATTAACGTGAGCCCAATGATGTATTAATAAATCCTGGAAGTTTTAGTGTCTTTTCGAGTAATAGAAGTCAATTTACGAAAAACGGGTAAAAAGTGTACAAAAAGGGGATATGCAGAAAAAGGAGTGTTTGGGACAAGATCGTTTTTAACCCATTTTGGGTCGAGTGAGTCCAGGAATTTGGTAAAACATTAAATATGATATATATTAGTCTAATGTGGATTATATATGTGTAAATTTAGGTCTAAAGTGTCGATTTTATATTTAAAAGTGTACGGGTCATTTTGAGAAGGTATAGTGCACTTTAGGGGTCCATAGTGCGTCGGAAGTGTTTCAGTGTACTTTAGGGGTCCATAGTGTATCAGAAGTGTTTCAGTGCACCTTCGGGGTCCATAGTGCACTGAAGGTGTTATAGTGCACTTTAGGGGCCCTCAGCGCATAAGACGGGTATTGCAGTTCGGTCGGTATCGGCCCTGTAAAAAAAAAAAAAAAAATCTTGTCGATTTTGGGGCGTTACAATTGCTCTATTTATGTGCATGTAGTTGTTCTCTATGTTGACACCAGGTGTTGTGATGATATCCATGAAGTTACACCCGCGCGTTTCCGCCGTGGCGGGGTGTGACAGATTGGTATCAGAGCCTTGGTTATAGAGAATTAGGTTGTTTAACCTAGACTATAGCTTAGGAGTCCCTCATATAGTTGCATTTAGGACCTAAGTGTAAGTATAATATCTTACATGTCTATTTTCCTAAATTATGAGTTATTTTATTGAGTTTTTGAACGTCTATCGAACCCTGTACTTAGCATCGTGTGTGTGTCATTTATAGAATGGCACCTCCTGCAAGAAAGACACTTCGTTGGGCTACTGTAGTTGCTAAGGGACGCAAGAGAGTTGGGAAGATGAAGAGAACCAACAGGAGGATATTGGTCCCCGCTAGCATGGTACCATGTGTAATTGAGGAGAAGATGACACTGGAGAATGTGAATGGGGAATTGGTGGAGAGATATGAGACAAAGGTAGCTGATAAGGAAGGCTTCACCACTAAGTACCCGTGCAAGTGTCCTCAGTTTCTGGAAGATGATGGGGTAGTTTGGGCTAGACCCCGAGGATTGTATGATTTTGTGGATATGATAGATGAAGAGTTAAGAGATCGTGAAGATGATTTTGCAAAACATCCTCTACCACAGAATCATGGAAATAAGAATGGATGGGTGAGCGAGGAGGAGGAAGTGGATTCGGACTTGGAGTCCACTGCACGTACCCCGTTTTAGGTCTTAGATAGGACTCGAACTGCGTACGACTTGTTTTAATGTTATGTTTTAATGTTTTATGGTTTTGTTGAGTTGTTTTGACATTGATTGTATGTTGGAATGCGAATTCCTTTGGATTTTTGGGATTTATCCCGTGTTTTAATGAGAAGCCTTGGGCGAGTTTGGATATTTTAGTGTGTATATTTTGTGTATTATGGGAGTATATTTTGGTTAGTATTGATTGCGTGCTATTTGTTATAAGATGTTACTATTGTTAGATGTGACTTTGGAAGTAAGTACACATGTGGAAGGATACATCTAAAATTGTGGGTGGCCAACACAATTGTAAATGTATCACGACATATGTGGACTTACAGTCAATGTTACATTGAATCAATGGTAATATGCTTATGTGTGGTAGAGTTGAGTTTGTTTGGTTATATGGTTGAGAGTGTTTCATGTGATGGGAGGTAGATGATTGAGTAGGATTATGGAGATTGTAGAATCTTGTGAATGGTCTCTAATGGTTCTATTGTCCTGCGTGTTTAGGAAATGGCGCCAAGGAAACCAAGACGACCTATCACTAAGTCACCTATGAGTGGAGCTTACCGGACACCGAAGAAGTCCAAGAAGTCGACACCTATTATTGGGGATAGCAACCCTATCTTTCAGCAAATGATCAATCAGCAGCTAGAAGCTTTAATGCCTGAACTTGTGACTCAATTGAGTGCGCAGATAGGCAGTGGGGCTCATCCTGATGGTGCTGGAAGTGGAGGAGGCGGAAATAATGGGTGCACTTACAAGGAGTTCGTGGCCTGTAAGCCTAAGGAGTATGATGGAAAGGGTGGTGCAATTGTACTTACCCCCGATGGATAGAGAAAATGGAGTCTGTGATGGATATAAGTGGGTGTAGTGAGGTTCAGAAAGTTAAGTACGCGGTTAGTTCTTTGATTAACAAAGCGTTGACCTGGTGGAACACGCAACTTCAGGCTAGGGGACGAGTTGCGGCTTTGGTATGACTTGGGAGGACTTCAAAGCCTTAATGACGGAGGAGTTTTGCCCAGTCAATGAGCTGCAAAAGTTGGAAGACGAGTTGTGGAATCATACTATGGTTGGAGCTAATCATATGGGGTACACTGATAGGTTTCATGAGTTAGCTAGGATGGTTCCTCATCTAGTAACTCCTGAATCGAAGCGTATTGAGAAGTATATCCGTGGATTGGTTCCACAGATTCGTTCAATGGTTAGGGCGACTGAGCCGACAACACTTCTAAGTGCTATTCAAAAGGCTGGGGTACTGACGGATGAAGCAGTTAGGAGTGGAACACTGGCAAAGTCGGGAGAGAAGAAGCGAGAGGAGCTTGATACTACTAAGACAGCTGGTTTTAGTGGTGACAATAAGAAAGCAAGAAAAGGAAAGGGGTTCGTAGCAACGGATCCTATGATGGCAGCAGGTTATGTGGGAACAGTTTCTACGGCTACGACTGGTAATAATGAGAAGAGGGGATATGTTGGTAATGCCCCTAGATGTGCTAAGTGTGGTTACTACCATCTCGAGAACACTCCTTGTCGTAGGTGTTTCAGGTGTGGCAAACCTGGACACTTTGCTAGGGAATGTCGTGCGGTGATTACCCAAGCGGCTCTAATCAACTCGGTTGGCGCAGGGGCTCAACGTAGGGCATGCTATGAGTGTGGTAGTGTTGATCATCTGCAAAACTGGTGTCCCAAACTTGTTGGAATGTTTGGACGGCCTGGGAATCAGTTGGCTATTGAAGGGGGACAAGGATAAGGGTTTAATAGAAATGCAGCTAAGGGAAAGGCATTTACAATGAATGCAAGCGAGGCGCGCCAAGACCCGAATGTTGTTACTGGTACGTTCTCTCTCAATGGTCATTATGCTACTACGTTATTTGATACGGGTGCGGATTATTGTTTTGCTACTACTGAATTTGCTAGAATATTGGGTGTTAAGTTTAGTGAACTTAGACCTAGTATTTTGATTGAAATAGCTAGTGGTATAGAAATAGAAGTTGATAAAGTTATTCGTGAGTGCGTTATCGTGTTAGAGGGTGTTGCGTTTAAGATTGACTTGATACCCTTAGGACATGGTAGTTTTGACGTGGTAATAGGGATGGATTGGTTAGCTAGGCATAAAGCTGAAGTAATATGCCATGAGAAGGTGGTTCGAATTCCATTAGAGAGTGGTGGCGTGTTGCGTGTACAAGGAGAAAGCGTGGAGAAGAGTTCGAAATCCCTTTTGAGTGCGAAGACTAGAGAACTCAAAGTGGGGGATATTCCAGTTGTATGTGAGTTTTCGGGCGTTTTTCCTGAGGATTTGTCCGGATTACCGCCAATACGGCAGGTGGAGTTCCGTATTGAGTTAATTCCAGGAGCGACGCCGGTAGCGAAAGCTCCTTACCGATTGGCACCTACGGAGATGCAGGAGTTGGCTGCACAGTTGAAAGAACTTCAGGATAAGGGGTTTATTCGACCTAGTCATTCTCCGTGGGGAGCGCCTGTTTTGTTCGTTAAGAAGAAAGATGGTTCGTTTAGAATGTGTATTGATTATCGAGAGTTGAATAAGTTGAAGGGTGAAGAATCGTTATCCTTTACCTAGAATTGATGATCTTTTCGACCAGTTGCAGGGTGCTAGATTTTTCTCAAAGATAGATCTGCGATCTGGTTATCATCAGTTAAGAGTGTATGAGGAGGACATTCCCAAGACAGCTTTTAGAACTCGTTATGGACACTTTGAATTTACGGTTATGCCATTTGGGTTGACTAATGCGCCAGCGGTATTCATGGATTTGATGAATCGCGTATGTAGGCCCTATTTGGATAAATTCGTAATTGTGTTTATCGACGATATTCTGATTTACTCTAAGTCGAAGGAAGAGCATGGGGAACATCTGAGGTTGGTACTTGGCTTGTTGGAAAATGAGAGATTGTACGCTAAGTTCTCTAAATGTGAATTTTGGCTGCAAGAGGTGCAATTTCTGGGTCATATAGTGAATAGTGAAGGTATACATGTAGATCCTAGCAAGATAGAAGCGGTCAAGAATTGGAAGGCTCCTACTACACCTTCTGAGATACGCTCATTCTTAGGACTGGCAGGGTATTACAGGAGATTTATAGCAAATTTTTCGAAGATTGCTAAGCCTCTCACTATGTTCACTCAGAAGAATAAAAAGTATGAGTGGGGAGATGAGCAAGAAGTGGCTTTTCAGACGTTAAAGGATAGTTTGTGTAATGCACCTATTCTGACATTACCTGATGGGCCAGATGATTTTGTGGTATATTGCGATGCGTCAAATCAAGGATTGGGATGTGTGTTAATGCAAAGGGGAAAGGTGATAGCTTATGCATCACGACAACTCAAGGTTCATGAGAAGAATTATACCACTCACGACCTAGAACTTGGTGCGGTGGTATTTGCTCTCGAGAATTGGAGACATTATTTGTATGGTACGAAGAGTACGGTCTATACCGATCATAAGAGTCTTCAGCATATTTTTAATCAGAAGGAGTTGAATATGCGTCAAAGAAGATGGATGGAGCTGTTAAGTGATTACGACTGCGACATTCGTTATCATCCTGGAAAAGCGAATGTGGTGGCTGATGCGTTGAGTAGAAAGGAAAGAATTAAGCCAAGGCGTGTAAGAGCTATGAGCATAATATTGTAGTCGGGAATCAAGAGTAAGATATTGGCAGCACAAGAGGAGGCTTTCAAGGATGAGAACCTTGTGGCTGAAATGTTTTGTGGTTTAGATCAACAAATGGAAAGGAAGGAAGATGGTGGATTATATTTCTTAGATCGAATATGGGTTCCACTGGTGGGAGACATGAGAAAGGTGATCATGGACGAGGCTCATAAGACGAGGTACTCGATTCATCCAGGGTCTGATAAGATGTACTATGATCTTAGAGATGCTTATTGGTGGCCGGACATGAAGAGGGAGATAGCTGAGTATGTTAGTCGATGTCTAACTTGTTTGAAGGTTAAGGCTGAACATCAGAAACCCTCTGGATTGTTGCAGCAGCCGCTAATTGCTAAATGGAAGTGGGATAATATAACTATGGATTTCATTACTAAATTGCCTCGCACAAGTAATGGACATGACACGATATGGGTTATTGTGGACAGATTGACAAAGTTTGCACATTTTCTGGCCATTCGTGAAGATTACAAGATGGAGAAGTTGGCAAGGATTTATATAAATGAGATTGTGGCAAGGCATGGTGTACCTGTGTCTATTATTTCAGATCGGGATAGTAGGTTCACTTCGCGGTTTTGGCAGTCGTTGCAAAAGGCTTTGAATACACGGTTGGATATGAGTACTGCTTATCATCCACAGACCGATGGACAAAGTGAGCGAACGATTCAGACGTTAGAGGATTTGCTTCGTGCTTGTGCTATTGATTTTGGAGGAAGCTGGGATACTCATTTGCCTTTGGCTGAGTTTTCTTATAATAACAGCTATCATTCAAGCATTAGATGTGCACCGTTTGAGATGTTGTACGGGAGGAAGTGTAGATCACCGGTGTTATGGGCAGAGGTTGGGATGAGTCAGTTAATTGGACCTGAATTGGTGCAAGAGACTACAGATATGATCTTTCGGATTAAGGAAAGGCTTAAGGCTGCGAGAGATCGTCAAAAGAGTTATGCGGATAATCGCCGCAAACCTTTGGAGTTTAGTGTTGGGGATTTTGTAATGTTGAAGGTGTCACCATGGAAGGGTGTTGTGCGTTTCGGTAAGAAAGGCAAGTTAACACCTAGATATGTTGGGCTATTTGAGATTACGGAGAGGATTGGACTTGTGGCTTATCGTTTGAGATTACCTGAGGAATTAAGTGGTGTGCATGATACGTTTCACGTGTCTAATTTGAAAAAGTGTTTAGCGGATGCTAGTTTGCATGTGCCACTAGATGAGATTAAGGTTGATAGGACGCTTCACTTTATGGAGGAACCTATTGAGATTATGGACCGAGAAGTTAAGAGTATGAAGCGTAGTAAGATTGCATTGGTTAAGGTACGATGGAATTCCAAACGTGGTCCTGAGTTTACTTGGGAGCGTGAGGATCAAATGAGAGCTAAGTATCCTAAGTTGTTTGCTGAGGAGTCTGATGATACGAGCTGTTAAATCTCGAGACGAGCTTTCCCTAAGTGGGGGATGATGTAACAACCGTGATTTTAGCAGGTTAGTTAGACTTTTAGCTTCGAGTTAATCTAACTTTGTTTGGTGTGTTTGGGTAGTTATGTGGGTGTTATTGTGTGTTATAGTGTGGTTAGTATTTGAGTTAGCACTAAATCCCTTCGCGTTGTGGTTGTCATTGTGATTTTTGATGATGTTGATTTTGGGAAAGTTCATTTTGATCACCTATGTGGTGTAGAAATGACTTGTGTATATTTGGCGTTTTGAGTTTTTGAGTAACGAGTCTTCATTCAAGTTATTGAGCGTTAGTAAGTTACGGGGATGTTGTTTTTGTGAGGAAATGCTTATGGAGTATGTAAAAATCTATTTTTGGAAACTTTATTTTGAAAATGAATATTTTCCGGTTTGTCGTAAAATTAAGGTTTATCGCGAAAGACGTTAGGTTTTGTTATGGGAATACATAAAATATGAAAAGTATGAGGTTTTGAGTGTAATAAATTAATTAATAAAAAAATAAAAAATATAGTAAATAGGGGGGGGGGGCCGATTTAGGGAGTTAGGGGGGAAAAAGGAAAGCAAATTTTATACCAAATACAACTCTAAGCCTTAAGGGTTATCCAAATTAATTATAAATACAAAATCAAAACTCCCCTATCCCTTTTTCCTGCTATTAGAGTCGACACAAGGGGGAATCCAAGAAGAAAAATTAGGGTTTCATAATTGTCTAGCAATAATCAAGAATCAAGGTAAAATCTTTAACCCTTATGTGTAATTAATCAATTATTGTTATGATTCATGTAATAATTAATATGATGGAATCTAGGGTTTATATACTTCTGTAAATTATTGAAGTAAAACATGTTAGGATGATTAGATGTTAATATTATGGTTAATGGTTAAGGGAATTGAGTGTTAACGCGTTAGATTATGTGTTAGGGTTTGGACAGATTTGTAAGGCTGTAAAGATGTGAGTGTACATAACAGATGGTGATGAGTTAAGTCACGAATTTTGGGTCTAAATTGTAGTATAATGAAATAGCTTTCCAAAAAGTCCAGCCACGATCAATTTTGAGGTCGGGAAGTCGGTCTTTTGATTTTTCTTTGTTAAGGTGTCAAAGCTGTCAAACCGGGATAGATTTTGGGTAAAAGTTTGAGGGTGGCAAGTGGTTGTAAAAGTGGTATTTTGACTTGTTCTTCTGGAATAGTTAAGTTTTAGGTTATATTAGACTACCATGAAGAGGATTCGCGATAAAAACTTGTGGAAGTAATTATTAAAAATCAAAACTTTTTGGTGTGCGTTCAGATCCGAATTTGAATAGTTGACAAGTTTGAATTTTCTATGAGTACTTGTGTGTGTTATTGGTCCATGGCCTTCTAGGATTAGCTTCTATGCTTATGAGAGACCATGGTAAATTTTTGGTGTGAGTTGTTAAGCTTTATTTGTCGTGATTTCATGTGAGTGAATGTAATCAAAAATTCTGCGTTTTCTGAGTTTTAGAGTGCAAGGGATTTAGTGAGTATTAAGTTGTGCTGATGGTTAGTGTGGTTTCTAGGAGATCCATGGTGGGTCATGTGAGTCTTAGACATCCATCATATGTGTATTACATGGGTTGTAGCTTTTAGCTTGACCTTGTGTAATGTGGATAATTTTTTTGTGTGCTATAGATTGTGAATTGTTTTTGTGAAAGCTGCGGAGTTTAAGGTGAGTTCATAGTCCCATATTTTTACTTTGTTTTAAACTTGGGATGGGAATGATGCTTGTCTTAAATGATTTGATTTACTGTGATTATGTGTGTGGTATTAAAGAGCTTGGACTTATAATGTTATCGTATGCATGCTATGTGTGATTATTTGTTTGTGTGGATGTATATGGGATCCAATTAGGAGGATGTTATCCTGTTACTCGCGCATGCGACCTAATTCATGTTTGATATGTTTGATGGGATCCAATTAGGAGGATGTTATCCTGTTACTTGCGCATGAGACCTAATTGATGATTATGGGGTCGGAGGACACGAGCCGTCCTAATGGTTGCTTTATGAGTGATGTTGCCTTTGCGTGTGGATATGGATTTGCGAATGCATGTAGCTATATGATAAACTATAATTATTTGTCCAGCTATATTTGGTAATCACAGTGAATTCGGTTGCCTTGTGTGTTGAGTCTAAAACCTATGAATCTTACCAACGTTATGTTGACATTTTAAGCATCATTTTCAGGTGAGCATTCTAAGGCCAGAGTTGAGGGCAGCAATTAGGCGAGACTTAGTTGCATGGAGACTTATTTATGTTTTAGGATTTGATTTTATTTGGATTTGGATATGATACATTTATGTTTTATGTTTGGTACTTTCAAACTTATTGAAGTTACCTTTTGGATTTTATTTTGTTTATCTTTGGGTATTGTTACAACACTGTGTGTTGGTACATTGCTCTATTTATGTGCATGTAGTTGTTCTCTATGTTGACACCAGGTGTTGTGATGATATCCATGAAGTTACACTCGCGCGTTTCCGCCGTGGCGGGGTGTGACATTACAGCTCTCTACGCTCGAGACTAAATTTAGACAACAACAAGCCAATGTGAATAACAAGATTTGTAATCTGTTAACTACTATTAAAGAGCACGCTGTTAATAAACCGATTCAAGCTGAAGAGGTCAAATCTGTTACCGTCATGAATCAGCCAACCTCTCCTGTGAAAATAAAAAGTCCTAGTAAACTCTTTAAACATCTGTCACCAAAGGTAAAAGACGTAAGGGACCCTGTTAACCCCCTAGGACCAATCCATTTTGTAAATACTATCACCACAATATCTTCTCCTACACCTAACCAGAGCCAACAACCAGCTGGAAATATAGGTCGTAAAGCTAAGGATGAAAACTCAAGGTTAGACCACGAATTGGCCAAGAGCCCTACCAAGGACTCCGTCACTCAAGAGTCTAGCAAATTGGATGAAGTGAAAGAGAGATCGGAAGAGCATACGAGGAATCCAACAATTTTGGGTAAATCTATTATGGAGGAACCCGAGAAAAATCTGGTGGATATGAGTAAAGGGAGTAATGATAGTACTGAGGGAAGCAACTCTGAAGTTTTCAGGATTTCCTGCATTATTAGGAAGAGGCCCTTAACCGATACTCATATAGATCCTAACGTCCCTGTCAACATAATCCCCCTTTCCCTTTACAACGAAGCTTTCCCTGAATGCACATTGTATGAAAGAATCAATAACGTCGGGGTAATAAAAGATTTATCAGTTACGATTGGAGAGTTTGTCTATAACATCGACCTCACCGTGGTCGATGACATAGACCCTATCACTAATCTAACATTAACCAACCTTGTTCTCGATAAACCATTTGTCAATGAATCGGGAGTAATCCTTGATGAGAAGGATGGTAGTGCATTATTCACCAATGGCTTCAAGAAGGTAATTTTTCGGAAGGGTAATGAGGAGGTGTACGAGTACCGTTCATCACTGGAAGGGAATCTATATGGATCAAGGGATGGAGGATCGGGGAGGATAAGGCGGCGTGATCCAAATAACCTCAAAATCCCCTGCATGATCGGTCATAAGTATTTCGATAATGTCTACATTAACGTATTCCTACCTAAGAATTTTATGTCCCTATTCCACTATAACAATATCTGCATATGGGGAATGATTTATCAGGGAGAAAACGTGGTTGGTAGAGATCATGAAATCCAGGTATTCGTAGGAAATATGGCATTCACTATGGAATTTACGATCGTGGACAACATCGAAGACTATGTCGACCCAAGGTTGTCACAAGTAGTTTTCGGAGCACTCTTTTGTGAAATCACTAATTTAATGGTCGATGACCGAAACGGAATCATGACCTTCGCTGATGGAATTAGGAGGGTGTCATACCAAACATCATACAAGAGAAGGGATCTCAAAGGAATCGATTTTGACTGGCTTGATAAGCTAAGTTCTCAACTTATCTTATGTGATGAAGATGTTCGGAGAGGATGTAAGAACACTTCTGATTTATCATGTGGATTCTTTATGGATAGTAAACTTGGGTCCAAATATCGGGAAGATGTCTTTGAGTTTGAAGACCCAAAATACCTACACTATGAAAGCGATACCGAGATAGGAGATGACCTAGAGAGTGAAACCAACGATGAGGTCACGTAATAACCCATGACCTTGAGTCTAGCTACAAGACTCGTAAATAAAGAAAAGCGCTTCTTGGGAGGCAACCCATGATTTGTGTGATTTTTATTTGTTTTATTGTTATTTGTTTCCGTATGCATGCTTTATTTTTATTGTTGGTAGATCATGTTTTAAACTAAAATGGTGAAAATACTTATTTTGTCGTTTGGCTTTGTCTTAACTTCATCCAAAGGTATTTCGCAAAAGATAAGTGTAAGGGGAAACCCCAAATATGTTTTTAAGAAACAAAATTGATCATGATTCTCCACAATATTAAATGAACATGTATATTCGTATTTGTTAGAGTCAAATGCTTGTATCGAGTCATAATGATGTTTTGCAGGATTTTCCAGGAAGTAGGACGTAAGTTTTTCCAGAAATTTCCCGGAAACTTAACATAAAGATTTCTGCAGGTCACCTCTGACGGCCTCAGGAAGAAATTCCTGACGGCCTCATGTGAAAATTCTGGGAATTTGGTAGTTTTGTTTTCCTAATGGAGTCTTAAAGTTTTTGTTAATTCTTCAGTCTTATAAACTCCAGGAAATCTGCAAACATTCATTCCACAAGCATTATATCTTACTTTGTTTTCTAGGATTTGTTAGTATATATAGATTGCCGCCGATTTTACGCGAGGTTGCCTTGTTTGTTTTTTCAGGTTTAACAGGTTATATATGACAAGAAGATGATTTATATTCTGGAAGGGAAGCTTTGATTGTTCATTTTCTTGGAGGAAGATCTAACCTTGTTACCGCACCATCCACACCGAGCGAATCAGGGGAGTATTTGATTTCATTCTTTTACCTATTTTACTTTTACATTCTTTAATCGAACATTGGGGACAATGTTCATCATAAGTGTAAGGGGAGGGTAAATAATGATACCTTATAGGATATGTAGGGATCTATACCTTGATAGATCACGAGTCAATAGATCGTTAGCCAACTAATGTAATCACTAGCTAGACTAAGTTAGATAATCTCTGTGAATTTGTAATTATGCGGAATATAAAAACAAACGTATACTAAACTTGATCCTCTATGGATCGATAATATTAAATAAAACTTCGTACTAGAAACTTGTACCTATTACAATGACCTAGGGTTCCTTATATACTAGTGGAAACCCTAACCTTTCTTACAAGAAACGAATAATGAAAAACTAATAAAAGATATTCTACATATCTTGTCCTAAAATACATAAGTTATATCTACGGTTAAACTCTATCCGTAGAATCTATGATCGTCCGCAGGAACCAATCATCAGTAGAAAGTCACTAAGCCTTCCGCAGGAACCTGTCAGCAGTATCTGTCAGTAGTATCTTCAACAATTCCTTACAATCCTCCCCTAATCTTGAATTTGACACAGTTAAGTTCAAGATTTCTTGATAGATCACCAATAACATAAACCAGAGGATTGAGAATAAACATCAGCAGCAAAGAATCTTCAGAAGCAAAATCTCTATGATCAGCAAACATTTGAAACACATCATTCTTTGCAGCAACACAAGACTAAATGTACATCAAAACATATAAGTTGCATACTATTCTCATCACATCCAGGTGTGTTAACTCCTATAAGAGGTGAATCATTGAAAATAATGGATTTGATGTCTCTTTACTAATAGCCATCACTACTGGAGTAGCCAAGTGTTCAAAGGTACACTGATAACCACATGATTTTTAGCAAATCATCAGCTATAAACGGATTTGATATGTCTTTACCTGTAGCCGTTTGCTCAGGACTAGTCAATTATTGATGAATTATCATCTTGGTCAATTGAATACCAAATATGGTTTTCCACAGCCTTTACCACAAGCCATATACATGTGGGCTAGTCAATTATTTGGAATCCATAAAGGAAAAATCCATGGTCAATTGACAACCATTTCAACTACTCAGCAACAAAGCATGGGTGAGTTGAAAACCCTATGATTTTGAGCAAACCATTACAGCTATCAACAGATTTGATGAGTCTTTACCAAAGCTGTACCCTTTGGACTAGCCAACTTTTTGATGGAATAGTCAACATCAGGCAAGTTGATGACCAGAAAGAGTGTGATTAGAATCAACACCAAACCTGCATACAACATACACAAAACTATACAATTTTTTTTTTTTTTTTTTTTTTTTTTTTTTTTTTTTTTTTTTTTTTTGTTACTAAACTTAAGAAATATACAACAATATACAATAATAGACAATACTATACAATACCAAGATCAGCTCATTGCAGATAGGAATTCATTTGAATGCCATGCTTGGTTGCCAGTTCCTTCTTAGTTAAAATATTTCTTCTGATGAACCTTACCAATTGTTCAACAAGATGAAGATCATTTTCAGTCATATCCAAAGGAACAGATAACTTTGTCTCCAGCATGAGATTCATAACTTCTTTTGTGATTGGGTAAAGAACATCAGCCCAGCAATATAAGGTCTTCCCAGTGGTTGTGACAATCATGTGAACATTAGGTAGGGGAAAGAACTTCCAATAGTCAACCACCCATGTACTTTGACCTTTCCATACTTGAAACCTTATGCCAGAATTACCTTTATAAGAATCACATAGAATCTGCAAATCACCCATCAAATACATTCCAATGTCATCAGGGGAATGAGTTTGATAATACTTGGTAACCCAATCATAAAGTGAGAGAAGATCTTGTTTGTCCACCATATATAAAATCTGACTCAGAAATAAGAATGTCTTGGTAGTTCCATCTTGTCTAGTTATGACATTCACTTTTCCTTGACCAAGCTCAGATTCAACAAGTTCCCACTTCACAATTTTCTCCCATACAACAGGATCTTGACCATCATCAGAATCATAATCAAGAAAAGTAGTACTATCTTCTAAAGGAATATCTATTGGAGCCTTCCTCTTGATAGCTTTAGTCTTCCTCCTAGTACCAGTAACATGAATAGAAGGACCATCATCTGGTTCTTGTTTAGGCACTGGATTGGAAGTATCAGCAGGAACATCTGCAGAATCATCATCATCAGGTACATCAATTGGAGTATCTTCTGAAGCAGCATTGGTAACATCATGTGGAGCTTCAGTGGTATCAGGATGAGATTCAGCAGTATCATGATGAGAACCAGTAGGAATCTCATCCATAGGAGCATCAGGAGTATCATCTTTCTTAGGTAAGACTGAAGGAAATTGCACATTCTCCTGACCACTATGAAAAGACCCAATAGACTCAGCAGGTTGAGCAGCAGAATCATGAAGCTTTGCTTTCTTAGCTTGAGGCTCATCCAAAAGTCTTCCTCTAAACTCCAACACATCTTGAAGTCAAACGTTGACTATGGTCAACAGACCCATCCGCAGCATCACTCATCAGAATCTACCCTTCAGTGGAAACCAAATATCTTTAACAAAGATCTTTTAATTCAAAATTCAAAGAACCCTTAATTATCTCCAAACTGCCTCGCATTAATGGTAATTAAGACACGCGGTTGTGTGATCTTATAAATAAAGGCAATTATCCCCAAATCTCTCCACTTCAAATCAAATCCCTAATTATCATATCTCCAAATAACAATACATCCATGGCGTCCAATCAATCCATCATCAACCTTTCTACTGAATCATCAGATACTTCTGACTCACTAAGATCTCCACCACCACTCCGAATGCCAACACTTCCCCGTGGTCTCACAAAAGAACAAGCCAAGAAGAAGAAACATGATGTGCCTGCACCTAGTTTATCATCTTCAGAAGATCTTCCACCATATCCCTCTGAAATTGATGATCCTGAGTACCAGAGAGAGATGGAGAGAAGATGGAATGATTTAGAGATGGCAAACAGAGTTCCCAATCCTGAGGAGTCTCTCATCTTCTTCACTTCTTCTGATGAAGAAGATGATGATAATGATGAACTTTACACTCCTACAACCTTTGATAAGCCTCAGTCATCTCGTCCAAGGAAAAGAAAAGTAAATCTTCCATTGCCAAAGACCAGAAAGATTGTACTAGGTTTGCCCTGTCCTCAGTGGCAAGGACTCTTCAATATCAATAACAAGGGCAAGAAGAAGACTGTGGACGGCAAGGGCAAGGGCAAAGTAGAATAGGGACTTTGTTGTTTGTCATTCACTTTCATTATCTTGTATTGTACCTCTGAAGAATCAATAAAATTTGTTTTGATTTATGATTACTTATTTTAATTCTTCTGATTAGCATTCCCCTGAATAATTTGAACTTGACTAATCCATCAGCAGGAACACACTTAACTACAAGATAACTAGTATCAGCAGCATGTTGGTCAAACCATTGACTTTCATCCGAAGTATCCAATTAAGTGGACAACTTGCACACTTAGTAATTGCTACTGACTCAACTACCTCCCATTAACTTACATTAACTCGCAGTAAACCCAAATCAGTTCTTTAAAAAGAAGTCTTCAAGTCATAATCAACTCACCATTCCATAAATAACATATCCTAAAGTCTTTCACACATTTACACCATGAAGCCATTCCCCAATGTCATTGAAATTTCTTCTGATTCATCAGACTCTACTTTTGACATACCTCAAATACAAAGATCATACTACTATTTGAATGAAGGTCCTTCAGAGTTATGCCCATCTCCTACCTCATCAGAAGAAACCACTGAGGCTAAGGAAACACCAACTCCTCTAGCTATGGTTGTCCCTGATTTCACCCCTGTTGCAGAATTCTTAACAAGTGAGATGGAAAGAGTCTGTGCTGATATGAGAAGAATCTCTGTCCCTGAAGAGCCACAGTCCTCAAGTAAAAAGAAGGGTCCATTGAAGGTGGTGTTTGGTCTTGCAGCTCCCAAACTCTGGAACAAAGACATGCAATCCAGAGGAATCCACAAGAAGATGCCTGACCCAAAGGACTTGGGGAAAGGGAAGAGAAATATGGATTAGGTTGTTGCTTAGGGATGTGGTGGTTAGATGGTGGTTGATTGTAGTTGAATGATGTATTTTGTGTTCCTTCTGATGATAGATCTTTGTAATGGTTGTACCAAACTTTCCACTGAAGAATAATATTTTACTTTAATGTCTTTACATCTAGTGCCACTGAATGTAGATCTTTAAACATCAGCAGAAACAAGACCTGAAACCAGACATTCACACAGAACATAAAAACACAATTAAAACATAATAATATACAAGATTAGTAATAACCTGCAAAACAAAATTAGTAAACTTACTTCTATAAAACATAATAATCTACTTAAATGCAACATGTACAATCCTCCCTGGAGGCATATGCCTCCCCTGAGGCTTATGCCTCCCCTCAAACATAGCATTCAAGGGTTAACCATCCCAATGTTAACAACTAGGTGATTAAACCTAGGTCCATCAAAAGCTTTTGTTAACAAATCAGCCACATTATCATCAGTATGGATTTTAAGCACTTGAATTAGATGCTTCTCATTTGCATCTCTTATAAAGTGGTGCCTAATTTCTATGTGTTTGGTTCTCTGATGAAAACAGGATTTTTAACAATGGAAATAGTACTCTGATTATCAATGTAGATTTTAGTGTTCATAAAGTTAAACCCATAATCCAACATTTGATTTTGAATCCAAAGTACCTGACCACAGCAATTGGCAGCAGCAACATATTCTGCTTCAGTAGTAGAAGTAGCCACAATGGTTTGTTTCTTGCACTGCCAAGAGATGAGTCTTCTTCCAAGAAATTGACAACCTCCTTTTGTGGATTTCCTATCCAAATTAGCTCCAGCATAATCACTGTCACTGTAAGCCTCCAACACAAATGGTGATTCCCTTGGGTACCAAAGGCCTAGTTTGGGTTGGCCCTTTATGTACTTGAAAATTTTCTTCACAGCATTGAGATGGGAAGTCAGTGGAGTGACTTGATGCCTTGAACAAGCACTGACGGCAAAGGTAATGTCAGGCCTAGAAGCTGTGAGATACATGAGTGATCCAATCATGGACCTATAAAGATGAACATTCACAGCCTCATCGTGCTCATTTGGATTTTTAAGCTTGGGTGGTTCATATGGAGTGGTAGCAGTCCTCAAAAGTTCAAAGTCAAACTTTTTCAAAATATCTTTAACATATTTCTCCTGATGAATAAAGATCCCTTCAGGGTGTTGTTTGACTTGCAGCCCTAAGAAAAAGGTTAACTCCCCCATTGCACTCATTTGAAATTCACCTTTCATCAAATCTTCAAATTCCCTGCACCATGCTTCCTTTATGGATCCAAATATGATGTCATCCACATAGACCTGTACTAGAATGATGTCCCTGGAGTTTTTCTTGATAAAGAGAGTCTTATCAATAGCACCTCTTCTGTATCCATGCTCCAAAAGAAATGTAGACAATCTAGCATACCATGCTCTTGGTGCTTGGTGAAGTCCATAAAGTGCCTTGACAACTTTGTAAACCTTCTTAGGATGATGGGGGTCTTCAAAGCCCTGTGGTTGAGTACCATACACCTCCTCTTCTATTTTGCCATAGAGAAAGGCACTCTTGACATCCATCTGATAGACCTTAAACCCCATATATGAGGAAAAGGCTAAAAACAGTCTAATGGCCTCAACCCTAGCCACTGGTGCAAAGACCTCAGTGTAGTCAATACCTTCTTCTTGTCTGAAACCTTGAGCCACTAATCTTGCTTTATTTCTGACCACAATACCTCTGGCATCCCTCTTGCATTTTAATATCCACTTGGTCCCAATTGCAAATTTTCCTGCAGGTAGATCAACTAGTACCCAAACATCTTGATTCTTGAATTGTTGCATCTCTTCCTGCATAGCTTCAACCCAGCTAGGCTCACTCAAAGCCTGTTTAATGCTTGTGGGTTCAACTTGAGACAAGAAACAAACAAATAAACAATGCTTCTGATTTGTGTGGTTGTCTCTCTTCTGAGTGGATACATAAGTCAAAAATGCACATTGCCCAAACTTGGTATTCTTAAAAGCACTCCTGGTGAGTACCATAGCATTTGGATCACCAAGTATATTATCTTGTGGATGAATGGTGTTAATCCTTTTAGTTGCAACAGGATTAACATCAATGGAGGTATCAAGATTGGTTAAGGTATAAGCAAAGTCTTTATCATAAGAAGCTGATTGAAAAATACCATCACTTTGCTCAACATTAGCAAGATCTGTGGGAGTAGGAAACCTGCCAAAAGGTTCATCTAATCTTGTGGAAACAGGAAGTGCAGCTGAACTAGGTTCAGCAGAATCTCCATCAGCAGAATCAATAGTTGCATCTGCTGATGTATCAGCAGAACTGTGTTTTCTGCTTTCTTCAACAGCAGCTTGTTTTAAGAGAGCTTCAGTGTCTTGAGCAAATTCAAGACCAAGTCTTTTAGCTTCCTCAGCAGCTGCATGTTCTTGCTTTTTGAGTCTAGCAAGATCTTCTGCATATGTTGAATTTTCCACATCATCAGCAGATTTGGCATCAGAGGCTTCTTTGGTAGGAGGATCTGCTATCTTGATTGGTAAAGTTGTTACAACAATAGTTGGTTCATCACCTTCTGTATCACTGTCTGAATCATCCTGTAGGGTACCTGCATTGTTAGAAGATGACACTTGTATACCTGCAGATGGGTTAGATGTGTGTCTAGCATACCTGTTGGAACCAAAATTTTACTATTTTGTCAAGTCTCGGTCATTTGTAATAATAGGTTGCTTAAGTTATTTATTACTTACACTAATGTAATGTTACAAGTTTACTAGGCTTAAGTATAATAGTCCATGGGCTTTAAGCCCATACGAAATTTATGAAAGGAAGGAGAGGGAGTGTTGCCCTAGCTCCTTCCCTATAAATAGAAGCCTTAGGTCTATGTAATACTGGGTTGGTTATTTGAAAACATTAAGGAAACTCTTGCAATTCATATTCTCTAAATTTCTCATAATCATCCCACTCTCATTCTCATCTCATTTCTTACATAATCATACTTGTGTTTACATAATGATGACCTAACAAGTGGTATCATTCGCTAGAGGAAGGTGTAGTTATTGTTTTCATTGATTTATATCTTAAAAATCGTTTTTTTATCGAATTTTTTGTGAAAATTTTAAACTTTCTTGTTAGTTTCTTGGTTTTTCTCACATCTTTGCTTACAAACTTGTGTTTAAAATCAAATCTAACCAAAAAGTTCCAAATTTTTTACAAAACTATTCGATTTTGGTTACTTGTACTTTTATCGAAATTTTTTTAAGTTTGGAAAATTTCCTAAAGTTTTCTACTTTCTTAAAGATCTACTCATTTTACACACAAAAGTACAAGTATCTTGAAATAAAAACGAGTTTTAGGATTGCTTTCTTTGAAAAACAAAAACTTACAAGTTATCGAGATCTTCTCCAAGTGCACTACCTCGACTTCGTTTGTGTGGACTCGGTATTTTCTTTCTTGTATAAGAAAGTTAAGTACTTCGACATTTGGGAAAGTTTTCGAAATTGTATAATTTCGAAAATTATCTTTTTTCTGGTTATCGCAAACGTTATTGCATTTATCGCAAACGTTTTTTTCTTCTTTTTCGAAAACCTGAAAAATCTCGAAATCCTAGTTTTTTCGAAAACCTGAAAAGTTTCGAAATCTTATTTTTCGATAAACTGAAAAGTTTCGAAATCTTATTTTTCGATAACCTGCAAAGTTTCGAAATCTTGTTTCTCGAAAAAATCTACAAAGTTTTTCGAAAACCTTGTTTCTCGACAATCTGACAAAGTTTCGCAAACCTAATTATCGAAATCACATATTTCGCAATTGTGCTAAGTTTCTCGATACTTGGTTAATTCTACACTTTCTACAAGATCCATTTCTACACAAGTGTTCGAAGATGTCTCAACCACCTAATCACTACTTTCCTCATGTTCAACAACATTCACCTCAGCAACAACAACCTCAGCAGTATCAGCAACAACATTACCTTCCGCACCAAATGAATCAACAACCTTCTCAAAGACAAACATACAATCCACTACATCATTACCTAATGATGCAACAATAACAGATCATTCCTCAACAACAACCATATCAAGTGCCACAACAAACCACTCAGTTTTCCTCCAAACAACCTCACTGGTTTGACAGAATGTGTGAAGTTATTACAACTCAACAATCCCGACATGAGGCAGGATCACTTGAAACACCTCCAATGCTAACACCTGGGAACTATGTTCAATGGTCAAGTCGATTCTTAAGATTTCTTGAACTTAAGCAACCTCATGGGAAATTCTTGAAACAAGTGATACTTGAAGGACCATTTGAGTGGCCAACAAGATTTGAAGCTGGTGATCCAAATGCTGATCCTCCACGTCCTCCTGGTGATAGACGCCTTCCAGAAACTGCACTCACTGAAGAACAGAAACTACATCGTGAAGCTGATCAGTATGCAATGGCTTATATACTTCAAGGTATACCTAATCCGATCTATCGAAGTGTCGATGCTCAGAAAACAGCCAAAGCTATGTGGGAACACGTTCATCTCCTTATGGAAGGCACTCAATTGAACAAAGATGACATGGAATCCAAGCTTTACATGGAATACACTGACATCACAATTGAACCTGGAGAGTCACTTGAATCCTACTATCATCGTTTCACTAATGTGGTCAATGATCTGGAACGTCACAAAATCACAGTACCAAGGATCGCTGTGAACTCCAAATTTGTTGGTAGTCTTGGCCCTGATTGGCATAAATATGTGACATTTGTTCGTCAAACGAAGAATCTTCATGATGCTCCATATGGCTTGTTGTATGATTTTCTGAAACACCATGAACCTGAAGTGGAAAAAGATAGAGCACTACGAGGAGGATACACACCAACATCAACACCAAATTCTTTGGCTCTCGTAGCTCAATCTCCCTATGCTCCACCACCAATGTCTAATCATGCATATGTTCAAGAGCAAAACTACTTCAGTTATCCACAATCTTCCACCTCGAACCAAATGGTCCCTTATGATACATCTCTACAGAATGATTCTACTCAACTTGTTCCGTCAAACAACAATGATGCTGTGTACTACTCCAACTCTAATGATGATGACGATGATGACTTTCATACGTTGAATCAGGGACTTGCTCTTATCGCTCGTGCTTTCAGCAAATTCTCCAACAAAACAAACAACTGTCAACGTTCATCTTCTAACACAAGGAATCAAGCTGTTGTTAATGATGGAAGAGTGGAAATTCAGAATCGTAGCTATGGTCGATCTGGTTCAGGAAGCTCTTCAGGAAATTATGGGAATGGTCAGAGGTTTAGTAACAATACGGGGTTCAGGAACAACTCAGGCTCTTCTCAACAACGGTCTGACTCAGTTGCAACAAGGAACTCCAGCTCAGGGAATGCAGTTTGGTGCTACAATTGTAATGAACAAGGTCATATAGCTACAGCATGTCCCAAACCGAGAACTCGGGGTAGTAAGTTTCACAAGCAGGCATTACTCATGGCTCTTCAAGATGAAAAAGATGGACATTTCCCTGAACAGGACAACAACTTCATGGCAAATGTGAACAACGATGATGACATGGAAGATCTGGAAGCCAATGCTGCTGTGATGCTTATGGCCAACATGCAGGAACTTAAGCTCAATGATTCAGGTCCAGTGTATGACACTGACGGCTTGTCTCAGGTACATGACCTCAATGCATGCTTTATTAATGAAATAGTCTCACCTTCTGCTTCTGAATCAGATATGGCGCAAGTTGTTCCATCTATATCATCTTCATCCTCTCAAAAAGATGAACAAATAAGCACAGTTGTCATATTTGATGATGACACAGTTGTTTCATTTGATGATCCAATTGAGAATGATAAACATGATAATTTAGAACAATATGAACCATCATTTGATCCAGACCCTGACCTCATATTGTTATCTAAACAACTGGATGCTCAACAATTGCAAATAATAAAATGCAACGAGAAAAACAAAGTTTTGAAAGAACAAAATGCGTCACTTGCAAGAGATATTGAGTGTTATAAAATTCAGCTTTCAAATCAGGAAGACAAGATTAAATGTGCAAAAAGTTTTGAAAAAGCTTTTCAAGATTCTTACAACAAAGAACAAGATCTTCAACGTAAAATGCAAGATTTAATTGAGTCAAACGGAAAGTTGATTTCGAAAGTTGAAAGTGAGAAGTGTGAATTAAAAATGCAAGTTGAACGTCTTCATAGAGACCTTTCAAAAACTGAAACAGAATTGTCAAATTGCAAAAAGGAGTTTTGTGAACATAAAACACGAAAAAGGAAGTATATCGATGATTTACTTGGTGATATTGTTGATCTTGAAAAACAACTCAAAGAATTTCGTCACATTGTTTACAAACACGGGAACTCTGTCACAACAATTCAAAAGTTTGCTTTAAAACCGAGACCCGATAAAGGATTTGCACTTTGCGATTTTAAATCAATGTTTCTTCATAAAGCTTTCAAAGAAAATCCTAAGGTTTACAGTATTGATCACATGTTTGATAATACAATTGTGCGTGCTGTTGTTTTTGATACTGAGGAAGAAGAAGAACTGGAAGACGAGAGTCGATCAAAAATGAGTTATGTTCAACACTGGACACCATATGACTATTCAAAAGCTCCACCTCTTTCTAAATCTTTTGTTACTCAAAAGGATTAACTGAGAAATCATGGTTTATCGAAGAGTCATATGTTTCATCTCACAATGCAGCCCCTGTCCAAACTGTAGCACAAATTAATGGTCCTTTACCATCATCCGGTGAACTTACACCTTTACCGAAAACGTGTCGTGTCTTAAATTATTTCAAAACTTTTATGGAAGACATCGAAATTTTGGAGGAAACAATTGAACGTAATTCTGAAATTAAAATTGAAACTTTTCAATCCGCTTACGAGCGAGAAAAGAGAGATATTTTTCAAAAACAAATGAAGCCAATTGTTCAACACCTCCGTCTATGTGCTACACGTTGGGATCAGGAACTTCAAAAGGAGGTCAAAAATATGATAAACGTTTTCAATGCTACTGAAAATGACATTTTGATTCAAAAGCAAAGAAACAGAGTTTTGAAAAATGATGCTGATCGACTCTTGGAACAAGTTCTCAATGCTGATATTTTGTCTGTTATCATGAATGATCTTTATAATTCTGGTACTTCTATGCTTAAGCATGATCATTGTGTTGATAATAATTTGTTGAATGAGGAAATTGAGACACTTAAACAGGAAAATGATAAGTTGAGAATTAAAAATGATGATGTGACAAAACAATTTTCAAAAGAAATTTGTCAACTCAATCAAAGGCTTGAATGGTGTCAAGCTAAAAGTCTTGAAAGGGAATTGAAGTTTCAAAGTCAAAAAGTTTCAAACTCTTGTCAGATTTGCAAAAACAACGAGTCTTTAAAAGGTCGATGTTTCCAATATGAGAAAGAAATTGCGGATTTAAAAATTGAAAACGCCGAATGGCAACAAAACCGCGATGACATCAAATATTGCAATGGTTTACTTGAGTCTGAAATTCAGGACAAAAATCACATCATCATTGATTTGAAAGAGAAAGTTAAGCTACTTCAAAAAGGAAAAATGGTTGACACCACGGTGATAGCATCAGGAATGTATCAAATAAACAAAACTGATAAAGGAAAGGTTGTTCAAAACACTAATGTTGATAACTCCACTTCTACAGGACTAGTCTCCACTTCTAGTGTTAGCAGACCCAAGCAAAAAAGTAAAAAGAAGAATAGGATCTTGCAACGTAAGAGAGGACACCTAGAAGCTCCAGAAGTAGAAGACCAACTTATGAATTTGAATAAAACTCATGTTGCATCAGATTTAGATTCTAATCTGGCAAATTGTAATCAAAATCTAAATGTAACGAATGATAAACCTTTGAATGTTTTGAATATTAATGCATCTTGTGTGTTTTGTCGTAAAAGCGTATCATCTGGTGATCATACAAAATGTTTAGCTAATTCTCTTCTCAATCGTCACAAGAAACGTAGGACACGCATTCCTTTTAGGCCCACTAATGCCTCTAAGTCTAACTTAGGAAAGCCGTCTTCTACGGTTTCTAATGATATCCCAGTTACCCCTATAGGTGCCGAGAACAAATCTAGGACTGAGCCAACTACTAGTGCATTTAACATTAAGAAAGCAAAAACTAGTTGGAACTGGCAACGTTGGTTACAATACAAACCAGATTTTAAATGGATTCCTAAATTGATAACTACATGTGTTACTAACCAACAGGAACCCGCATTGTCCTTGGGTTCCACCCTTACTTCTGTTCCATCCGTGTCTTCTTCTTGTGATACAGGTGGTACAGATTGTTCTCTAGATTGTTGATAGCGGATGCACCCGACATATGATAGGCAATCTTAAACTGTTGAAAAACTTTGTCTCAAAGTTCATTGGCACTGTCAGATTCGGGAATGATCATTACGCACTTATCATGGGATATGGTGACTTTATCAGCGGAAACATTGAAATCAGTCGTGTTTACTATGTGGAAGGCCTTGGACACAACCTTTTCTCTGTTGGCCAATTCTGTGATGGGGATCTAGAAGTTGCACTTAGTGAGAAAACTTGCTTTGTTCGTGACTTACAAGGAAACGATCTAATGTCTGGCTCACGCGGTTCCAATCTTTATACAATCTCAATGTCAGATATGATTGCAACATCTCTGATATGTCTTCTCTCCAAAGCTGAATCGACTAAATCTTGGTTATTGCACAAACGTCTTTCGCACTTGAATTTCAGAACTATGACTGACCTTGCTCGTTATAAACTTGTCGATGGATTTCCAAGATTCCGTTTTACCAAAGATCACTTATGTCCAGCCTGTGAACAAGGAAAAAGTACTCGTGCTCATTTTCCTTCCAAACCTGAGCAAAGTACGAATCATGTTTTACAACTGCTTCATATGGATTTATGTGGACCGATGCGTGTTCAAAGTATCAACGGTAAACGCTACATACTCGTAATTGTAGATGACTTCTCCAGATGGACTTGGGTTTATTTCTTACGAAGTAAAGATCAGGCTCCTTCAATGATCATCACCTTTCTCACTAAAATTCAAGTTCAGCTACGCAACACGGTACGAATCGTCAGAACTGACAATGGAACCGAATTCAAAAATCAGACACTTAGGTCTTATTATGAGAAAGTGGGAATTGAACATCAAACATCTATTCCTAGAAGCCCAGAACAGAATGGTGTGGTTGAAAGACGCAACAGGACGTTAGTGGAAGCTGCTAGAACTATGTTGATTAATGCTCAATTACCAGATTACTTGTGGGCAGAAGCTGTTTCCACCGCATGTTATACTCAAAACCGTTGCATGATCACAAAACGCCATCGCAAAACACCATATCAAATTGTTCACAAAAGAAAACCGAACATCGACTACTTTCATGTATTTGGAGCACTTTGCTATCCGAAAAACGATCGTGATGATTTAGGTAAACTCAAAGCTAAGGCTGACATCGGAGTGTTCGTTGGATATTGTGAAAATTCCAAAGGTTTTCGGATATGGAATCGTCGTACAAGAGAAATTCAAGAAACTATTCACGCTAATTTCGATGAACTCACCCAAATGGCTTCTGAGCAACACAGCTTAGGACCCGAATTTAACCGTCTCAACTCTCCGGCATCTTCAGCTGAACCATTGCCACTTAACCGCAAAGAATTAGAAACTTTGTTTGCTCCACTATTTGATGACACAATTGAATACCGTCCTACCGAGGTCTCACCTAACTCCGCTGCTCAACCTGATAACATTCCAGTACCAGACTCACCTCAACAAACTTCTACAAGTGTTGAGAGAGACGGTCCTCCAATTGTATCACCAACTACAGCAGAACAAACTGGTTCTAACTCCCGCCATCCAGCTGAAGATCCCACACCACAATCAGTTCCACAACCCGCAGAGCAAGATCCTGATGCGTTCTTTAATCCGTTTGCACCAGCTACTACAGTTCCTGATATAGCTGAGTCGTCAACACGCAACTTGGATCCTGCCAACATGCGAGATACGTATCAACTACACCCTTCAACACATAAATGGACTCGTGATCATCCACTAGTTCATATTATTGGCCATCCAGATGCACCTGTTATGACAAGATAACGACTTCACACAGATGGAGAAACTTGTATCTATGCACTCACAGTTTGTCACGAAGAACCGAAGAACATTAAAGATGCAATGACTTATGACAACTGGATTGAATCTATGCAAGAGGAATTTCAGCAATTCATAAGACTTAAAGTCTGGGAATTAGTTGAAAGACCTGACGGAGTCTTTGTCATTGGGTTAAAATGGATCTGGAAGAATAAGCTTGATGCAGAAGGGACTGTCATACGCAACAAATCACGTCTGGTAGCAAAAGGATACTCCCAACTGGAAGGACTTGATTTTGCTGAATCCTTTGCTCCAGTGGCTCGACATGAAGCTGTTCGGATCTTTTTGGCTTATGCTGCACACAGGAATATGGTGGTTTACCAAATGGATGTGAAAACAGCATTTCTTAAGGGAGAACTCCGTGAAGAAGTTTATGTCAGTCAACCTGAAGGCTTCGTTGATCCTGAGCATCCTAATCACGTTTACCGACTCAAAAAGGCACTCTACGGACTCAAGCAAGCCCCACGGGCTTGGTATGACAAACTGTCCACTTTCTTATTGGCCAATAAATTTTCTAAAGGATCGGTGGATCCAACACTGTTTACAAAAACCTACGGGGAGGACTTACTTGTTGTTCAAATATATGTCGATGACATCATTTTTGCCTCAACAAAAAGAAGTTACTCTAATGATTTTGCAAAATTAATGAAAGATAATTTTGAAATGTCCATGATGGGTGAACTTTCGTTCTTTCTAGGACTTCAAGTTCATCAATCACCCCGTGGAATTTTTATAAATCAGTCCAAATATGCTCTCGAAATTCTTAAGAAACACGGAATGATGTCTTGTGATACTTTTAATACACCAATGGGCTATACCACAAAACTAGATGCTGATTTACATGGGACTCCTGTTGACCCTACCAAATACCGAAGTATGATTGGGTCCCTCATGTATCTCACAGCTAGTAGACCTGATATAGTATTTGCTGTCTACATGTGCTCTCGCTATCAGTCCAGACCAACTGAAAAACACCTCAGTGAGGTAAAGAGAATCCTTCGATACATAAATGGAACCATTAACTTGGGGATCTGGTATCCGAAGGATTCTGGTTTCGAACTAATTGCTTTTTCAGATGCTGACCATGCAGGATGTTTAGACACACGCAAAAGTACATCTGGTGGATTACAATTTCTCGGAGACAAACTTGTGTCATGGCAATCTAAGAAGCAGGACTGCACTTCACTGTCGTCTACA